>OX246737.1:40321368-40913868 GCA_945910005.1 Isoperla grammatica | reverse complement strand
CTGTTGCATGTCTCAACTACTCCATGGCCAACTGAGACAAAGACCAACTGCGCCCAAGATTAGAGATCAAAGTTTTCGAATAGGTCAGTTGAGATGGAGTTCGGCTTAAACTTTGTCGCAGTTGGTGTTAAGACAAGTTGCCAGTTGTACCTTAGACCAGTAATATAGGTAGACGGAGCACGCAGATGCTAGCGACCGGCCGCGAGTGAGTAAGACCAACATTGAGACCACGTGATGTGGGGACAGGATGCGCGGCAATTTAAAGCGTCTGCGTATGAACAGTACAAACAGTACATCGTTGTGTAAAGAAAAATGATCATTTTCAATTAGTGCAAATTAAAAATATGTCAACTAAGATTAACAGTACCTTCACTAATCATTTTTGAGGAAATACAAATAATAATACATCCTTTGTCAAATGTCAAACGTATTTGCCGCGCACTTAACACCATCTAGCGGCAAACCTGCGAACTTCTCGCTAACCCGTCGAGAAGGCTTTGTCCCCACATCACGTGGTTTCAATGATGGTCTCACTCGCGATGACGTCATACTCCGTCTACCTATATTACTGGTCTAAGAGTTGTGCCCGGCACCATTTTGAACAGCTATTCATACTGAGAACTAGGGCCGTGCAACAGTTGGCCACCTAGGGTAAACTGTTCCAGTTGGTACTGGAGAAATAGGTCCAGCCTCTACTAAGCATTGAAACGTAACGTTACATGGCGGACCGTACTGAGTACCAGACTGAGAACTGTCATGGTCGCTTGCGTTTATATGAAGGTGTACCCCAACTTGATTTCGGTCTTGCGCCACATTGGTCGTACATTACCCTACTTTTTCCTTCTGCCATATAAAATTAATTTAAAGATGCATCCCGGCGAACAAAAGTTTCCAAGCTGTTGTAAATATTTTACTTGATTTTTGTTGATGGCAACTACAATCATTTTCCATCTTATTCACGTACAAACAGCATAAGTTCAAAGTTCCAGTTCTTCAGTCAGTACGTTCTACCCGTTTACATGATGGGACTGAGTCGGTCTTTCGGTACGGTCTAGCTTTTTTGTCGGACCGGACCCATGGGTCCGGTTCGGTCCGACTTTTTAGGTGTTTACATGGCCCTAGACCGTACTCAGTACCGGACTCAGTCCGCCATGTAAACAGGGTAAATTGGGAATGGGTCAGTTGATTCGTACTCATAAAAGCGTTGACACAGTAAACAAATTTGATCGATGTAAAAACTAAACATGAACATGCATTAGCCTAAACAGTTAGGCTACATCATGCGGAATAGACTAACTTGAGAAACTCTGGTGTGCAGGGCCCTATATGTATGATGCACTATGAAGGAAAGATAAAAAATAAGAATTCGAATTGACAATTTATTGTATTTTTTATTGCAAAACAATTTGACAGAATCACATTACATAAAACAAAAAACGAATACTCCTTTGAGAGAGCAAGAGTAAGCCATGTCGAATAGCAAGATCGTTGTAATATCTTGGAATCGGAATCAGTTCTTGTGCTACTTACGATTGCAGCACATAGCTAACATTACAATAATAACTAAGTATTAAAGCTCTTCATGAAAGCAAATGCCAGCGATAGCGGTGCTGGCGGGTGTTGAAATAAATATGCTACAGTTGAACTAAACTTCTCTCATGACGACGATGTTAAGCGGAGTGAGACTCATAAACTAAGCGAAACGAGAGAGTTTAGTTGTGGGCAACAGCGTTGATCTCTTCAGCAGTCTTGTGGTAGATGACGACATCACCGAAGTACATGTTGGGGGCGTTGTAAAAGTAATCGTAGTTCTCGATGGTGCGGTCGAAGGGATATCCCATGGGCTTGCTGTCGGGGTAGAGTCCGTGCTTGCCGACGCCGCAGTAGGGCATGGAGGTGAAGTCCAAGTGCTTAAGGTCGGTAACGGAAGTCTCCTCGAAGGGGGTGATCATGACGAAGGCACGGAAAGTCATACCTCCCTTCTGGCCCTTGGGCAGGAGAAGGCGCTGGGGCCATCCGCAATGACGCTCGGTCTGGGAAACACAAGAGTAACAGGTGTTAGCATGGGGATGACATTCAAGTGGTGCAGGTAAGGGTTATAACAAGAGAAAGATAACTCCTTATGTCTCGAGCGAAAGTAAAATGTGTAAGAAAAGTGACTTGAGATGAATGATTACTTAAATTATAACAAATTCAAGGAATGGTTGGGAAAAGAAAATTGGTTAAAAACTTGAGACATTAGATACGAGAACACTAAAAAAGCCAATGGTATTTGAGAGTATACACAAGCAGTTATAGTGGATAAAGAGTGGAAAGCAATGGCAGTGTGTAGTTTGAACAGAATATCAAAAGAGACCGCCCTCACCTCATCAACGTAGAAGGGCTCCTCTCCAGCGATGGCCTTATCGAGCTTCTTGAACAGCTGCCTGTAGGCGGTCTTGTCATTGACGGCGATGCTGGAGTCGCGGGAGTTGCGCTCGATGATGTTCTCGCCAGCGGACACTGTGACAGACAAGAAACGGTGTTTACTGTTTACTGTCACGTGATCAGGACCACAGGAGTTAGATAAGTAGTCTCAGAGAGAACCACGCATGCAATAGATGTTGACCTGAAGGTCACAGTGCAATAGACTTAATGAATGAGCAACATACTCTTGTAGGTGAATCGGTCCATCTCCACCATGTATTCCCTCATCTTCTCCAGAGTGTATTCGTTTCCGAAAGAGTCGAACTTGGGTCCCAAGAAGACGCGGACCATGACGGTACCCTCCTTCTCGCTGGTGACCTTGACCTTGGCGGTGTAGGGCTTGTGGTTGAGACGCATCTGGCGGGCCTGGATGTTGACGTGCTCTCCATCCTCGAAGATTCCGACATCGACGGCGTTGTCGAGATCGATATCGAAGTTGTCGAAGTAGGTGACGAGCTTGTCGACCTCGACAGACTCGATCTTGTAACCGGGGTAGGTCAGCTCGTCGAAGGTATACTCGGGCATCAAGTTCTTGTAGGACTTGAAGAGGGTGTCGATACGCTTGTACAGAGTGTAGTATGCGGGGTCCCTGAGTGCGGTCTCGAAGTGCTCAAGTGCGCTGTGAGCAACCTGGACCACAACCACACACCAGTTAGACATGAGCTCATATGTACATTGTCTTATTTAATTTAGGTGAACTGTATGTAATGATCATTTCAGTAATCTAACAGCATTTGGTTACAAAAAGGAATGTCGATTGACATAGGCCTACCTTGTATTGGTAGGTGGGGTCGGTGATGTGGCCGAAGACGGTCTTCATCATGTTATAGACGGAGCCATAGAAGTTCTTGTTGGCGGAATCTTCGGTGCCTTCGATCATCTCTCCCAGAATGTTGATGCCTTCCTTCTCCCTCAGGGAAACCTTCTGGCCTTCCTTCTGTAAGGCAAAATGATCATAATAATATTAAGACTAAGTCAACACTTGTTTTGGTCTTTAGAGCGTTATATGAGTCCCGCCAATGTGATGTATGATCAATGGGTATGGCTACAACTCTTTGTATATATTTTCCCAGAGAAACATTCATTTTTGCAGTAAATGCTAGCAGCATTCATAACTTCTGCAGGAAAGAACGGTTTGCCTTATATTTTATTTCAATTACATGAATAGCTTACTGAGCGCAGAAAGTATAATCATGTTATAATTTAATGTTGTATAACTGCATGTTCCGTTGTTTGTTTTCTTAGTAACATGTTGAACATCATGCAGTAGAGACATTGTATCATATAAATGTGCTACAAGATATATGTGTTACATGCGATAAACTGTTGACGTTCACTAGTTTAACAATGTGTTTGTATTGGACTTACGCCAAAGACGAATCCAAGGTCGATTGCGTCGTGAATCCTCCTCTCCAGGGCGTAAAGCTCCTCAGTCTTGTAGTTGTCCATGAAGGAAACTCCCTCGGGGCGCATGGGGAACTCCTTACCGTTCTGGTAACGCAGAGATGGCTGGTAACCCTGCGGACACACATTGAGTCATGATATTGTCGGGGGCTACGCGTGAGTGGCTTCAAGATTCATCCACAAGTAAATTATTTTCTAGAATCGGAATTTGATTTTAAAACATAAAAATATAATTCAAGCAATTTTGAATAACACAACAAATCATGTAGAAGTCTACACTGGGCAGGACATGATGGAGTTTTTTCTTTACAGTTTATTTATGCTTTTTTTGAATAATTATGAAATGGTATTGGCACACCAAGATTTAAAGATCTGGTACTGCTAAACGTTAACCTGGCTAACAGTGGAGCTATCATGGAGAATACTTACAACGATGTCGCTGGAGAAGTAAGAGAAGGGCTTGATCTCTCCAAGTCCGTTGGACAGACGCTCAAGGTAGTAGCGGGCCATCAGCTGGTGCTGGGTGTAGTAGAAGAGCTCTCCACGACGGTCGAACTTGAGGTTGTAGTTCTTGGAGTTGGCCCAGAAGGGGTAGTCAAAGTTCCAGTAGGTGTGGAAGGCGTTGAGACCAACATCTTCGGTGAAGTAGGAGATGAACTGTTCGGGGAACTGTTTGTAGTACCAACCAGAGTAGTTTGCGGGGATGTAATAAGTCTTGTCGACCTTGTAGACAGAGTCCACAGCGGTGTAGTGCTCACCTGGAAGCGAGAGGACGGCGTTAACATTTGTTGTCATGGCAACCCAATTGCGAAACACATCTCCAACGTTCGGTGAAAAGGGAATAATCTGCTTCTTTATAGACTTTGATTGTTTTGTAAAATATGTTTGAACAGAATGGTAATCAAAATATATATGTACATATTAATAAATGACTGAATATAATTGATATAAGATGCTGAACTGAATTGATCTATAATGTGCTTACCTTGCATCCTGACTTCATAAGCCTTCTGGATGACCTCGTTGTTGAGGAAAAGGTGGGGGTAGACTTCGTACGCGGGGGGGAGGACGAAGTCCTTGCAGTCCTCGCGTTGGAGGGTGGCGACAGACAGGGCGTAGACGAACTGGCCCTCGTTCACGTGGTCGCGAGCCCAGCAGGCGGTCTACACGAGGCAACACAAGACATGAGAGGTAAGTTAACATTTCTAGTTAACGTGAACACTTTAGTGGTGTCAACTTCTAGGTGGATTACTTGTTTATTAAACTATGTTTATAATCTGATAAGTGAATTTCATTTCTCTTCTACTGTTATATCTTTATTTTGTGTAAAGTGAAATATTAGACTGCGAAATACAATAATTTGCAAGTTACTGTGCTGTACCTATTATTGACAGTTAATTGTGTTTTTAATGTATCAATTGTGGAAATGACGAACATCAGGAAACAATAGAAATAAATACGTTGTAATGTTTGCAATGTAATGTCTGTACCTTATAGAAGGTCTCGAAGTCCTTGGCGAAGTAGAAGATGTCAAACAGGTGGATGGCCTGCTCGAGGTACTCCGGGTAGAAGACTGAGAAGATCTCACCCTTGGGCAGCATCCCCTGCTTGTAAGCCTGCATGAACTGCTTTACAGACTTGGCACAGGTGTAGTCGGTAAGGTGAGACTCGATGGAGTAAGCCTTGCCGATCTCGGCCTGTTCCTTGTAGAGGTTGTATTGGTGGGGGCGCACAAACAGTTGCAACAAGTTCTTCTGGTGGATCAAGAATTCCTTGTCAGCTGGAAAACAAATTCACATGGTTACACTTTAAAAACAAAATTTTTTCTAGGGTACAATTATGCAACGATTTCTGAACATTAGGTTTGCAGATTGGATGTTAGATTTAGTCTTCATCTAAATCTAGACTGTGGTCCAATACCGTAAAATATCTTTCGAGCGAAATTTTCGTTATGCGGCGTCTTTTGAGGTCTCAAAATGTCTTGATACCTACGTGAGATGGTACCAGCTTTATGTATAATTCTTTATAAAAAAACAGCAGTCAGTTCCTTGTGAGTTTGAAATGAGATTGTTGCACTGTATGTGATCTGGAACTGTTTTCAATTATCAAACTATTAACTTTATATTTTATAACAAAACTAATGAATCTCTGTAAGACTGGGAACATGCATTTCAACTACCTGAGTGCAATATTTTTTAAAATTTTAGAAAATAGTGTTATACTCTTCTAGTAGCATACATTCTTATCAAAAGTTAGATTTTACATCTCGAAATGTGTAACATTTATTTTTTAGAATTGTTTAACAAACTAATTGTATGGTGACAAATCATTATAAATGTTTGGCCTATGGGGTCTATATTTTGTTTGAATTTCAGTCATTATTGTGATTGGTCTTCTACACTGTCATTCGGTCATCTTAATGTAATTTTTTTTGAAAGAACAGTAGTATTAAGTACAACTTGCAAGACACTTTTAAGTACTTTTATTGGTCATCTAAATGTAATAATCTTGAAAGTACAGTAGTATTAAGAATAACTTGCAAGTCACTTTTAAGTACTTTTATTGGAAATGCATGATTCCAAACTATAATTCCTTTCATCCCCCGAAAAAGTTAGCCAAGGAAAGTAAACATTAGGTAGTTAGTGGTATCATATAATTGATTTTTGAGGAGTGTTTTTACTGCTTTCCTTATTTGGAAACCTAATGATTTTCTCATAATTTTTCAGAGGCACCTTTCAACTGAAACAAAATTTCAAACATTTTTAACATTTCAAAAAAATCAAATTGTCTACTAATTGGTCTCATTATAGTATGTTTTATTTGACTGACTGTTATATTTCAGAACAAATGCATTGTTTTAAATGCACACTATACTCTTCCATTTTGTCAGATGATAAACTCACTTGTCACCATTAATTTTACTTCAATTTAAGTTAGGATTAGGTGCATTTTGATGGTAATGGTGCATTATTATGTACCTTAAAAGATAGTATCTCACCTTATTATGGTTCATAGGAAACAATTTGTACACAAAAAATCAAAGTATGTTTTGTTTAAAATATTTTAGTTTTGATGATCACACTGACACTATAATTGTCACATTGTATACGAATATTAATACTAATCCCTGGAGACATTACCAAGATTCATTCTACCAGTTATCAATGATGATATTCAATTGTTTCACACACCTGTTTGAATTTATTAGGTCGTAAGTAAAGGCAACCCTTAATTTATTTAAACTATACCTACTTACATCAGCTTACTATTATGAATTAAATTCTAAATCTCTTTAATGATACTATAATTCCTAATAGAATGTTAATGACCAATTCAGATTAATTTTTCTGGTTTTTTAGATAGTATGGTTGGCCTCCATCCAAATACTGTTACATATTGCCATGAACAGTTACGTTTATATAAACAAATTAAGCACCCTTTAAAAGAATTCTTTCACACTTGACACAGACATACTGATTTAAGGTAATCATTTTAGACTTATTGAAGGAAATTTGTTGGATGTTAAACCATCAAATAAAAATTATTATTACCTATTTGTTACTTGTTTTACTTATTCGTTAATATATTTTTTAAATTTATTTATTTATTTTATTTTTTAATCATTTATTTATTTATATATTTACCGATACAGGTAACCTTTACTCAATTTTATCTTACAATATAAGGAGTAATTAAATAAAAAGATTTCATTGCATAAATTTTATTTCATTATATTATATACAGCTTACAGCCCGACGTTCTTCACTTCCTTCAAGAACTCTTTTTTGTTATTACATAAAATATCACAATGAAATCCGCTTTTACTATAACTTGCAAGTTGAATGGAACAAGTAGTTAATTACGTCCCAAAGAATAAAATATTCGAATTTCGAACTATTTTAAACATGTTTAGTTTATTGTTATTGGTCACGAGTGCATCCAACAATGACGTCATCTATGACGTGCGTCCTAATCCTTAGGACATCGCTAAGACGTTGCTAAGAATCTTTGAGAATAGGCCGTAACTTAGTACGTCTAGTTAGGACGTCCTAGCAATGTTTTAAGGCTAGGCACTTTTGTGAATCCAGGCCCAGATGTCTGGTCAAGCGGTTTCATAAAGTATTGTATTTTGTAAACTTCTTTATTATATAATTATACAAAATTAAGCAAACTTAGGCATTCTATTTATTAAATACACAATATGGTGGCTTACCATTTTTAAGGCTGATATGATGGTCGGACGGTGCGTCGAAGTCGAAGTCGAAGTCGAAGTCTATGTCTGTGTCGTCTGGTACCCCACCAGGGTCCTGAGCAGGCGGGGCTGGCGACGAAAATAAGCGGACTTCAGGATAATGTTGAATGAATGTGTATTTTATTTTCCTTAACTGAACTTAAACTACTTACTTAATCACTGAATACAGAACTAGAGCTTGCACTTACATAGGCTCCTATGCCTGGATTCACAAAAGTGCATAACTGCTTAGACGTCCTAACTTAGTTACGTGGTTGCTATTCTCGAAAATTTTAGCCAATCCTAAGAGATGTACTTACAATTTTAAAACTGTATTCAAAAGAATTCTCAGATATAAATTGTAATAAATGTGGTATCTGTGGACGCGGAAAACGGCACCCATGATATTCATGAATTATTAGGCAATATTTTGTTTCCCGAGAGAAATTACTAACCTAACCTCACATTTGATACCTGGCAGACGATCTGCAGCTTGGGCCCTAGGCCTACTTGCTTCGAAATATCATCTTGCGATCTATTTGTTATCCCCAAGACACGCTTTATTTTTTTTGTATTTATCTATTGTGGTGGTATGTCTAAAGGAGACGCACATGATTTGAATGTTTATTGTACTTTCTATGATAAAATATATTTGCAGTTAATTTGTAGTTTGTAATCTTTGTATGTACTCGAATCTCTGTAAGACTGGGAAAATGTATTTCAACTACCTGCGTGCAATATTACTGTATTGAGAATTTTAGAAAATAGGGTTATACTATTCTAGAAGCATAGATTCTCATCAAAAGTTAAATTTTACATTAACATTTATTTGTTAGAATTGTTCAAAAAACTAATTGTATGGTGAGATATCATTATACACGTATGGGGGCTATATTTTTTTTGAATTTCAGTCATTATTGTGATTGGTCTTCCACACTGCCATTCGGTCATCTAAATGTAATTTTCTTGAAAGTACATTAGTATTAAGTGTAACTTGCAAGCCAAGGAAAGTATAAATATTGGGTATAGTTAGTGGTACCATATTATAATTGATCTTTGAGGAGTGTTTTTACTGTGTTTTTAAATTGGAAACCTAATGGAGTCTATGAACTCCTCATAATTTTCATAGAGGCGCCTCTCTTTAACACAAACGTATCCAACATAAACTTATGATCAAATCAAACACCCGAACAGCATGGCTTTGTAATGAAACGTTCAACTGTCACGAATCTCCCATTGTTTACCCAATTCATAGCCTCCTGCTTCAACTCAAGAGTACAGGTCGATGCCATTTACACGGACTTTAGCAAAGCCTTTGATAAAGTCGACCACCGGCTGCTACTTACGAAACTTAACAGCTTCGGTTTCTGTAGAAACGTGCTCAACATCTTTCAAAACTACCTCAGCGAACGTACACAGTCGGTAGTGATCAACGAATACGCGTCATCAATTGTCAGCGTGACTTCCGGGGTACCGCAGGGCTCGATCCTCGGCCCCCTGTTATTTATCTTGTACGTAAATGACATACCACGTCACCTAAAATTCAGCAAGTGTCTGATGTTTGCTGACGACCTGAAAATATTTCTTCTCATAAACACCGTTACAGATAGCTCCAGTACGATTTAGACAGGCTCAGCGAATGGCGCGCAACGTGGAAACTCGATCTCAACATAGGCCTAACTAAGTGTAATCACATAACGTTCACAAACCGTAAACACCGCTTTAACAACATTTATCAACTCAATGGAAAAACCCTAACTAAAGTCAATCACGTCAGAGACCTCGGTGTCACGCTCAGCAGTGACCTCTCGTACACAACGCATATCTCCCTCTCAACTTCAAAGACGCTAAAACTGCTCGGTTTTATACGAAGAAACTGCGCCAAAGATTTCTCGACGAAAACTCCACGGTGTCTTTACACAGGTTTAGTGCGGCCTCACTTAGAATATGCTTCCGTGATTTTCAATCCCCACCATGCGACCCACATCAGTACGCTGGAACGTGTGCAGCAGCGCTTAATCAAGATAGTGTGCACGCAAAACAGGGTGTACAGTATCACAGGTGCGACTACCTCTCACATTGTCAACAACACAACCTGCTCACTCTACATTCAAGACGCTGTCACACTGATTTAACTTTACTTTTTAAAGTGATCAACAATCTTCCAGATTCCGACCTCATTCAGTTTATTAATTTTCATGTACCTTCAGTAACACCAGGCAAAAGATAACTTTCAACATTCCCAGCAGCCGCATAGACATCTTTAAATATTCAACAATGAACAGAATTCAAGATACATTCAACTGTCTCAATCCACAATTAGATATCTTCAACATCTCTCTACCTAGCTTCAAGAAGGCCACACAAGGACTGTTGTTTAGACGATGATACATTTCTGCGTGTTGACCCTCACTGTAATTTGTTCGTGCGCGTGCGTGCTCGTGGTGCGTGTGTATGCGAATGTGCGAGTGTACGAGTATGTGAGAGTGTGCGTGAGCATGTGTGAGTGTGTATTCATGTGTGCGAGTGTGTGCGAGTGTGTGTCAGTGTGCGTCAGTGTGCATGAATGTGCGCGAGTGAGTGCGTGATGTGCGTCGCGAGCATGAGTTTGCATGAATGTGCGTGTGTGAGTGTGCGTGAGTGCGTGTGTGCGTATGTGTAAGTAATTGTTTTGGTTTTTTGTTTTCTTACATTTCTCTTGTTACTTATAAGTTAAAACACTAGTCTAGTGGCACTTGTTGCATTGTACTGTATTGTAAGCTGTTATAATATTTTATTACACTAGTGGGATCACTGACCAGTTGTCAATAAAGATCCAATCAATCAATCAATTAGTCAAATATGATAACCACGTTATTACTCTAACCCGGTCTTGCTATTGCAATACACTAATAAAACAACATTTTAACACAAGGTCAGGTAGAAAACAAACCAGAACTTTTAATTTACACCAAAATTGAGAAATGTGTACCGTACCTTAATTAACAGAAATGTTCTATATGCAAAATACGAAGATTAATGTTGTTGACGAGACACTAATACCTTATTATAAAGTCTAAGATGTCGAGTAAAACGACGATCGATTGTGATCAAATGAGTCGTCCAGTAGTCAAATGTTAAAATATTGCCGTTGATCTTTTGTTGTATATTGTTAGTAAGTAAGTAAGTAGTGTTAGTAATAAGTATATGTTTATGCATTTATTTGATGGGAAGCAACGATGAAGGCAAAGGCATAAATAGTAATTTTTACATGTTAAGACAATTTAGGTCATATTTTCATATTTCTACTTTTTGTTGCATGTTTCTCTAGAATGAGTTATAAGCAATGAAAGGTGTCGACTTACCTGCCACTATCTTACCACCGCGTGTGACCATCCCGTTGGGTCCGGTGATGTCACCGGGAAGAACAGATGCCGCGGCAAAAGCCGAGACGGCCAAGAGTACAACGAGTGCAGACTTCATGGTTGGTGGCTGAGTATCAGTACAACCTTACTAGCCCCAGACCACCACCTAATATACTGGTCCACACTCGTGCTGTCTCTCTCTCTCCCTCGTCGCTTATCACAAACAAGCCTCATCCCATGGACTTCTTTACTGTTGGCAAACTATCGGAGGAAAAAAAAATTGTTTGTACATTAATGTGTGATAACAAGATGTTGCTACGCAAAATAAAATATGTGCATACATGGGCGAACATTTTCAGTGGCGGTACATAATATCGTTAACTGTATGCTTCTGTAATGGTTGACGGTTTATATATGGTTTTACATTGTTTGTGTGGGAAGCCGCAGTTCATCTGGATTATGCCTCATCATTCCTGTCATTTATAAGGTTTGGTAACTATTTCTACTGTGCTTCAAAACATATTACCCGGGACAGAAGAATTAAATTAAGTTAAAATATTTCTAAATTATATGTTATTCGGGGCTAAAAGGTGACTGTGTTAATCTGTACAATACAAAACGTTGCATTCTTGAAGTAGTTATGTTTTTGTGAAAATTTAATCGTGGTTAGATTATTATTAAAATATGAATTCGTTTGTTTTGTACTGTTAAAATATAAATGATTTTTATTTTATTTTATTATATTTTTAAAATGTTCAGAATCCAGATTTTTTCAGTCTCAACAAAAATTTAGCGGCACCCCGGTTGGAAATCACTGGTTTAGACGAAAAAATAATTTTGTATCATTGATGGCAAGGCATGTATGGAATGGAAGTAGAAGTAGTGTAATATGTTTGGATTTGATAAAACAACGATAAACCGTAATGCTGAAAGTTAAAGTCAACTGGGCAAGTACACACTGCAAACCCTGTTCTGACTTTAAAAGAAAAAAAAAGAAAATGTTCATTGGAACAGCACGGTTACAGTGTAGCTGTAGTAAAGAGGTTCCTTAATGTGATCAATGGCATTAACAAGTCCGAAACCCTTTCACGGACAAAAGCCACATATTCGATATCATGAAACCAATTGGTTATTTTGTTAAGATTATGATATATTGTGTTTAAACAAGGAAATCACACAGCTAATCATAGCGGGAAAACTACGTCTAAGAATCATATAACATTACAGAACAACCATAGAACAACAGTTATGATCATGACATAGCTAGGACGATAAAATGTTGACCCGCATAAAACAGACAAATTACTGGCTTTCTAAACAATGTTTGCAAAGGAACACAAGATTTTTAGACAGTAAACCCATAATTAGGATCAGGAAAATAATTGCCAACAACAGTATTAAATTTTTGTATTTTTTTTATTGCAAAACAATTTGACAGAATCACATTACATAAAACATATAACGAATACTCCTTTGAGAGAGCAAGAGAAAGCCATGTCGAATAGCAAGATCGTTGTAATATCTTGGAATCGGAATCAGTTCTTGTGCTACTTACGATTGCAGCACATAGCTAACATTACAATAATAACTAAGTATCAAAGCTCTTTATGAAAGCAAATGCCAGCGATAGCGGTGCTGGCAGGTGTTGAAATAAATATGCTACAATTGAACTAAACTTCTCTCATGACGACGATGTTAAGCGGAGTGAGACTCATAAACTAAGCGAAACGAGAGAGTTTAGTTGTGGGCAACAGCGTTGATCTCCTCAGCAGTCTTGTGGTAGATGACGACATCACCGAAGTACATGTTGGGGGCGTTGTAGAAGTAATCGTAGTTCTCGATGGTGCGGTCGAAGGGATATCCCATGGGCTTGCTGTCGGGGTAGAGTCCGTGCTTGCCGACGCCGCAGTAGGGCATGGAGGTGAAGTCCAAGTGCTTCAGGTCGGTAACGGAAGTCTCCTCGAAGGGGGTGACCATGACAAAGGCACGGAAAGTCATACCTCCCTTCTGGCCCTTGGGCAGGAGAAGGCGCTGGGGCCATCCGCAATGACGCTCGGTCTGGGAAACACAAGAGCAACAGGTGTAAGCATGGGGATGACATTCAAGTGGTGAAGGTAAGGGTTATAACAAGAGTAAGATAACCCCTTATGTCTCGAGGTAAAGTGAAATGTGTAAGAACAGTGACTTTAGATGAATGATTACTAAAACTATAACAAATTCAAGGAATGGTTGGGAAAAGAAAATTGGTTATAAAACTTGAGACATTAGATACGAGAACACTAAACAAGCCAAGTGTATTTGAGAGTATACACAAGCAGTTATTGTGGATGAAGAGTGGAAAGCAATGGCAGTGTGTAGTTTGAACAGAATATCAAAAGAGACCGCCCTCACCTCATCAACGTAGAAGGGCTCCTCTCCGGCGATGGCCTTATCGAGCTTCTTGAACAGCTGCCTGTAGGCGGTCTTGTCGTTGACGGCGATGCTGGAGTCGCGGGAGTTGCGCTCGATGATGTTCTCGCCAGCGGACACTGTGACAGACAAGAAACGGTGTTTACTGTTTACTGTCACGTGATCGGGATCACAGGAGTTGGATAAGTAGTCTCAGAGAGAACCACGCATGCAATAGATGTTGACCTGAAGGTCACAGTGCAATAGACTTAATGAGTGAGCAACATACTCTTGTAGGTGAATCGGTCCATCTCCACCATGTATTCCCTCATCTTCTCCAGAGTGTATTCGTTTCCGAAAGAGTCGAACTTGGGTCCCAAGAAGACGCGGACCATGACGGTACCCTCCTTCTCGCTGGTGACCTTGACCTTGGCGGTGTAGGGCTTGTGGTTGAGACGCATCTGGCGGGCCTGGATGTTGACGTGCTCTCCATCCTCGAAGATTCCAACATCGACGGCGTTGTCGAGATCGATATCGAAGTTGTCGAAGTAGGTGACGAGCTTGTCGACCTCGACAGACTCGATCTTGTAACCGGGGTAGGTCAGCTCGTCGAAGGTGTACTCGGGCATCAAGTTCTTGTAGGACTTGAAGAGGGTGTCGATACGCTTGTACAGAGTGTAGTATGCGGGGTCCCTGAGAGCGGTCTCGAAGTGCTCAAGTGCGCTGGGAGCAACCTGGACCACAACCAAACACCAGTTAGACATGAGCTCATATGTACATTGTCTTATTTAGTTAAGGTGAACTGTATGTAATGATCATTTCAGTAATCTAACAGCATTTGGTTACAAAAAGGAATGTCGATTGACATAGGCCTACCTTGTATTGGTAGGTGGGGTCGGTGATGTGGCCGAAGACGGTCTTCATCATGTTGTAGACGGAGCCATAGAAGTTCTTGTTGGCGGAATCTTCGGTGCCTTCGATCATCTCTCCCAGAATGTTGATGCCTTCCTTCTCCCTCAGGGAAACCTTCTGGCCTTCCTTCTGTAAGGCAAAATGTAAGTCAACACTTGTTTTGGTCTTTAGAGCGTTATATGAGTCCCGCCAATGTGATGTATGATCAATGGGTATGGCTACAGCTCTTTGTATATATTTTCCCAGAGAAACATTCATTTTTGCAGTAAATGCTAGCAGCATTCATAACTTTTGCAGGAAAGAACGGTTTGCCTAATATTTTATTTCAATTACATGAATAGCTTACTGAGCGCAGAAAGTATAATCATGTTATAATTTAATGTTGTATAACTGCATGTTCTGTTGTTTGTTTTCTTAGTAACATGTTTAACATTATGCAGTAGAGACATTGTATCATATAAATGTGCTACACGATATATGTGTTACATGCGATAAACTGTTGACGTTCACTAGTTTAACAATAGCAGTATGTGTTTGTATTGGACTTACGCCAAAGACGAATCCAAGGTCGATTGCGTCGTGAATCCTCCTCTCCAGGGCGTAAAGCTCCTCAGTCTTGTAGTTGTCCATGAAGGAAACTCCCTCGGGGCGCATGGGGAACTCCTTACCGTTCTGGTAACGCAGAGATGGCTGGTAACCCTGCGGACACACGTTGAGTCATGATATTGTCAAGGGCTACGCGTGAGTGGCTTCAAGATTCATCCACAAGTAAATTATTTTCTAGAATCGGAATTTGATTTTAAAACATAAAAATATAATTCAAGCAATTTTGAATAACACAACAAATCATGTAGAAGTCTACACTGGGCAGGACATGATGGAGTTTTTTCTTTACAGTTTATTTATGCTTTTTTTGAATAATTATGAAATGGTATTGGCACACCAAACATTTAAAGATCTGGTACTGCTAAACGTTAACCTGGCTAACAGTGGAGCTATCATGGAGAATACTTACAACGATGTCGCTGGAGAAGTAAGAGAATGGCTTGATCTCTCCAAGTCCGTTGGACAGACGCTCAAGGTAGTAGCGGGCCATCAGCTGGTGCTGGGTGTAGTAGAAGAGCTCTCCACGACGGTCGAACTTGAGGTTGTAGTTCTTGGAGTTGGCCCAGAAGGGGTAGTCAAAGTTCCAGTAGGTGTGGAAGGCGTTGAGACCAACATCTTCGGTGAAGTAGGAGATGAACTGTTCGGGGAACTGTTTGTAGTACCAACCAGAGTAGTTTGCGGGGATGTAATAAGTCTTGTCGACCTTGTAGACAGAGTCCACAGCGGTGTAGTGCTCACCTGGAAGCGATAGGACGGCGTTAACATTTGTTGTCATGGCAACACATTTGCAAAACACATCAACGTTCGGTGTAAAGGGAATAATCTGCTTTTTTATAGACTTTGATTGTTTTGTTAAGTATGTTTGAACAGAATGGTTATCTAAATATATTATATGTATACATTAAAAAATGACTGAATATAATTGATATAAGATGCTGAACTGAATTGATCTATAATGTGCTTACCTTGCATCCTGACTTCATAAGCCTTCTGGATGACCTCGTTGTTGAGGAAAAGGTGGGGGTAGACTTCGTACGCGGGGGGGAGGACGAAGTCCTTGCAGTCCTCGCGCTGGAGGGTGGCGACAGACAGGGCGTAGACGAACTGGCCCTCGTTCACGTGGTCGCGAGCCCAGCAGGCGGTCTACACGAGGCAACACAAGACATGAGAGGTAAGTTAACATTTCTAGTTAACGTGAACACTTTATTGGTGTCAACTTCTAAGTGGATTACTTGTTTATTAAACCATATTCGTAATCTGACAAGTGATTTTCATTTCTCTTCTACTGTTATATCTTTATTTTGTGTTAGGTGAAATATAAGACTGTGGAAAACAATACTTTGCATGTTACTGTGCTGTACCTACTATTAACAATTAATTATGTTTTTTATGTATCAATTGTGGAAATGACGAACATCTGGAAACAATAGTTATTAATACTTTGTAATGTTTGCAATGTAATGTCTGTACCTTATAGAAGGTCTCGAAGTCCTTGGCGAAGTAGAAGATGTCGAACAGGTGGATGGCCTGCTCGAGGTACTCCGGGTAGAAGACTGAGAAGATCTCACCCTTGGGCAGCATCCCCTGCTTGTAAGCCTGCATGAACTGCTTTACAGCCTTGGCACAGGTGTAGTCGGTAAGGTGAGACTCGATGGAGTAAGCCTTGCCGATCTCGGCCTGTTCCTTGTACAGGTTGTATTGGTGGGGGCGCACAAACAGTTGCAACAAGTTCTTCTGGTTGATCAGGAATTCCTTGTCAGCTGGAAAACAAATTCACTTAGTTACACTTATAAATATTTTTTTAATTTTACCGTACAATTAAGCAACGATTTGATGATCATTTGATTTGCAGATTGGATGTTGGATTTAGGTTTCCTCTAGAATCTAGACTGTGGTTAATACAGCAAAGCGTCTTTAGAGCGAAATTTTCGATATAGCTGCGGCTTTGGAGGTCTCAATGCCTAAGTAATAGTGTTAAGTGAGTGGTGTTAACACCTAAGTGAGATGATATCAGCATATTTTGTATGTATTGTTTTATAACAAAACTATAATATTCAGACTTCCTTGTAAGTTTGTTAAAAAGGAGATTCACTGTATGTGATGTGGGCTTGTTAACATATCAATCTATTTACTTTATAATTTATAACAAAACTAATGTACAATACAAAATGTTATGAAGTATCAGTTGATGATAAATTAAATATAATTTTTGATAATTATTTATGTAAGAAAAGCACTGATTTAAAAAAAATTATTGATACGTCAAGTATGATCGTGTTTCTCATGTCTACTTAGCAGAAGTAGTTTGCCATTCAAACGTATCCAATATGAACGTATGATCAATATAACAAATATAATAACCACGTCATTACTCCAACCCAGTTTTATTATTGCAATACACTAATAAAAAAACATCTTAATACAAGTTCAGGTAGAAACAAACCAGAACTTTTAACTTACACCATCATTGAGAAATGTGTATTTAAATTTACAGAAATGCTCTATATGCAAAATGCGAAGATTAATGTTGTTGACAAGACACTTATACTTTCTTATAAAGTCTAAGATGTCGAGTAAAGGACGATCGATTGTGAAGGAATAAGTCGTCCAGTAGAAAAGTATCAAATTATTGCTGTTTATCTATTGTTATATATTGTTGTATATATTGTTGTATAAGTATATGTTTATGCATTTAGTTGATGGGAAGCAACGATGAAGGCATAGGCGAACTTGAGTGAGTTCCATAAATAGTAACTTTTACGTGATAATGCAATTTAGGTATTAAATTCATATTTCTACTTTTCGTTACATGTTTCTCTAAAATGAGTTATTTTATAAGCAATGAAAGGTGTCGACTTACCAACGCGCTTGTGGTCGGTGGTGTCCCCGGGAAGAACAGATGCCGCGGCAAAAGCCGAGACGGCCAAGAGTACAACGAATGCAGACTTCATGGTTGGTGGCTGAGTATCAGTACAACCTTACTAGCCCCAGACCACCACCTTATATACTGGTCCACACTCGTGCTGTCTCTCTCTCTCCCTCATCGCTTATCACACTCAAGCCTCATCCCATAGACTTCGGTACTGTTGCCAAACTTTCGGAGGAAAAAAATTGTTTGTACATTAATGTGTGTGTGATAACAAGATGTTGCTACGCAAAATAAAAATGTGCATATACATTTGGGAAAACATTTTCGGTGGCGGTACATAATATCCTTAGCATAATGCTTCTGTAATGGTGGAGGTATGGTTTTTGTGTTAATAACTAGTTATATAGATAACATTAAATTGTTTGGTATCACTTTGTGTCAACAGTTCTGAGAACACTGTTTAAAGGGCCGTCTCTTAAAGGGCCGTCTCTTAGAGAGCAGGGCATTCTCTTCAACTTGGGCCCCGAGGAACATTTTGCGGGACCCTCTCAATAGCACTATTTATAACACATACATTATTTCCTTATCACTATCTAAATGCGTATCTATGGATCCCATACTACACAAACATTACACTCTGGAACCAAACAATAATTATAAAGAACTTTTTCCGACTGTATCATCTGCGGAGATGTAAGTAACAACCTTCAGTACTTCAACATTTTTAACGGATACTAGTCACTTTCCTCATATCCCAGGGCTAAGTTACACATCCGTATGAATAACTGGGTGACTCAAGTGGCATTTGTTGTATGTCACACATATTTAGTCGCTATATCGCTTGACACATACTTGTTCCATATTGTCAAATCAAATTCAGCCTCTGTGTCGTCCCGGTTGAAATCTACAATGTTTAATGCCGCAAAACTACATATTTTGTCATATTTATTTAAACTTATTTAGAATTTCATAAAATGTGCCCTTGAAGGTTAGAGGCACGAGGTAATGGCCTCGTTGGCGTATAGTGGGTAGTGGGTAGTGGGTAGTGGGTAGTGCATAATGGGTAGCGTAGGAGGGGTTATAAAACAGCCGTCTTTATCGATCTATGTTGCATTGTGAAATTCAAATACCATTCAAGATCGTCCAGTGACAATTTCTTATGGGAACTCTGAAGTTTTAAACCTAATCATATTATGGGATAAGAGCGATTTTGTCGCCCTGGGACTGGTTGCCTCCAATCAGCAACGTAGTTGGCGATGTTTGTTAAGGGTGGGGAGGGGGGGGGGATGAGGGGAAGTATGGGTGTTCTGGTAAATTAAACACATGTGTTCATCCGATTAATAATTGTTTGTATTGTACGATAAGAAGTTAAAAAATTCAAGTGTCCTTCAAAGCATTATTGACATGACAGAAATGAGAATACTATAATACGGGATACGCGTCCTCTGCAAGTGCAGAGGGGGCCTAACTGGAGTCCAGTTAGGCCCTTTTTGCCGAAAATGCCATAGGCGTACTCCCCTATCCTATGAGTTCATATGAGCCGCGCGTGGTTTTTCTGTTGTGCTCCGCTAGGTCGCAGCACGTGATTGATGTGACGCAAGCGACGCACGAGCGCGCGCACTCAGCTATTCGGCTTGCTTTACCTCAGAACTGTTATTTAGGCCCTTTTTTGCCTATAGGACCCATCATTGCTTGCCGCCTTCCCCATTTAAAAAGGGACGTTACTAATGCGTGATTGAAGACAATCCGATAGACAAAGTGATGACTACTTATCGCTAGTCCATTTTCTATTTATTTCATTTTTTAATTTATTCCATTAACTTTTGGAGCTTACATCTCGGGGCGAGAACTGAAGCTCCACAGCTCCCCCAAAAAAGCTACCCCCTCCCCCCCCCCCCACGATCATGCATGGTCGATAGACTCTTCAAATTCTCATTCGAATTAGCATCCAGGAAACCACTAAGGCAAGATGCTCATGTAAAGCTGCACAGGCCGTGTAAAGAGTAACACCATACCAAATATGTAATACTAACACCATCTATTTTAACAGACTTTTACTGATCATCAGGGAAAATCGAATATGTGGAACGATAACACTGCAGTAAACCCCTTATTATTGAACATTGGGACAGTGCACATTCGACAATGTGATGCTTGCCTTTAACTTTACTAACTTTGACTTACTTTGAATGTGTACTTTTATTTTTATTTCTATATATATATTCTGTACTTTAATTTATGTGTTTTTAAGGATAACGCCGTAATTTACGTCTCCATAACTCGTACTTGAAGTGTAGCGTTTCTAAAGGACACAATAAGAAATTGCATTATTATTCTTCAGCAATCAAAGGATATATTTTAGGTTTACTAGCTTTCACAGTACATGGATACTTTCATTGAGGGTAGTTAGGGAAGTGGGAACTTCGTTGGCTCGACGCCTCCCAGCCCCCTCAAACGTTGGCGCCCTAGGCTCCTGCTTATTAGCATGACCTAAACACGAACCAAGATATGCTGCAACACATGCTATGACATAATATGTCCTAATCAGCACTGAGCAGAAGTCAGACGGTCTCATCAGAGGTCAGCCACTTTGAGCTCTCTAGTTTCAACGCCAATATAACCTCGTTTTCAACTGTCAATTAATAACTTATCATTAACAAGGGCAAATAATTGGTTAAGAGTTGGGTCCTTATGAAGGTTTGAGATTTTCTGGGTGTTAAGTGGTATGTAGTTAATTTGTTAACTATTTTAAGGTATCCAAATATCACTTACTTCTGAAAAGTTCTTTGGATATATTAAACTGAAAAGAATAAACCCTACATTTTATTTTACAGTGATAAGGCTTGATGGTTTGGACTTTACGTCACACATTTTGGCAACACTGCTAATCGACACGATCAGCCAAGCAAATTAGAACCTGGAACTCAACAACACAAGTATTTTCCAAGGTCACGGATAAATGTTTTGTTTTAAATAGCTCAAAAATCATAGAATATATCGTAAACATTCTGAGGTAAGTGTCGGATAGAGTCCTTTCCGAGAAATAATTAAAAGCTTCAAAGACAAAAGCAAAAGCAATTTGACTGCAAAATGGCTATAGCGAGCGAATTATGTTGTTTTTGTTACCCATATATACAGTAACAAAAAATAATTTATGTGCGTTTCTTAAATAGCATTATTACGAGAGAGACTCACAAATGTGTAGGCGGTATGTTGTACTCCAATTATAGTTAATTAATTATTGTTCGAAGGCATCCCTGTGGTGGGGGCACACCAGCACACCAGCACACCAGCACACCAGCACACCAGCTATTTACGGATACCTGACGTGCCCTTCTTCAGGGTGACTAACTAGGTATGTTGGGGGGTTTGTATAGCTAGGAAGGAATGTCCAACGGCTTGTAGAACGACTCAATCCTAGCATTCACCTTTACGACTGAGGATTGATTGATTGATTGATTGATTAATATGGCTAACGTCTCATATTAGTGCAACAATGGCTAATTGAGACAGTAAGTGGGTGTTAAAGAAGATGATGAAGATGAAGATCAAAAAGCCACGTCCGAATCAGATCCATTATACGTCGCGTGGGTCGTCATACGGGAGACCAGCAAGGGAGGGCAGGGTGAAGTGGGAGGACGAATCTTCAGGGGGACAGAGAGGGGAGAATGGGATAGAGTTTCTTTTCATCGCCTCTTACGACTAGCAGAGTCACTCTGGGCCTATTCTATCTCGAGCCCAGACGGGCACGACTGAGAAAGACCTCGGAAAACTTATACAGTCAGTGACCGGAATCGAACCGGCGACTTCCCGAATTAGAGTCTCCTCTATCAGTATCCAACTATTAGTATGATGGAACACCATGTTATCATTCAATGACAGACCTAATGCGTAGTGTCTGCATCACCGCCCACTTTACGTACGATTATTATTATTATAATTTATAACTATTATTATTATTACAATTATTATTATTATTATTATTATTATTATTATTATTATTATTATTATTATTATTATTATTATTATTATTATTATTATTATTATTATTATTATTATTTGTAGGAATGTTGGGGGAGGGGAACAAGTTAAGCTCTGTTTAAACACATATTCAAGATTAAGGGTTTAAGGTTTAACACAATCAAATCAAGCCAAAAGCATTATAGCGTTCACACACTTTCCTAACTTCTAAGATTTAAGGAAACCATAGACTCGTTAGCTCTTATACCAAAATTGTTAGCCCAGCCAATGAGAGGCGATGTTTTATAAATCCGGCCAATGGTAGCGATCCTAAGTAAAACCGTTAAACAAAACTTAAAATAAAAACTTAAATCTTAAATAAGTGTGTAAACCGAGCTTTCGAACTCTAATTTACTAGTATAGTTCTTTATTTTCTAAGCACATTAAACCGACACCAAGGCCATGGATTGGTTGGATCACTAGCCTCAACCTTATCAACCCACGTGCCGGCTTGTACTCCCGCTATCATAACTACAAGCTAGACTTTTTGTCGGCCACTATTCAGCAGTGCCGTAATAATATACTATGTTATGCCTCGTATGGTCTGCTAATGATAATTGATTAACAGTTAAATGCTATTGGTCAGAAATAGATGGTGACAGTTGCGGATTTGAACACGACTTTAGTAGTATCTACTGGGCATATGTCCCCTACTGGCTGGGTTATCCACAACAAGTTACGACCGACAAGCGTGGTGTGCGAGCGACTCCCGTGCGGTTGTGTATAGGTACCGTTATAGTATGTACCCAATTGCAGTGCTTAATTTCTAAAATAATAAGTGAGTGGACACTCGACAATCTTCTTCTTCGGCGGTGGCGAAGGGGGGGGGGGCATATTGTTTTGACACAGGGAGACATATTTTCAGGACACAAAAAGCACGAGGAGGTTGGGTGGGGCGGAGACCCCAACAAACGAAAATGTTTAAATCGGGCTTTAATTTAGAGTGCTTTCTGAACGTTTCGGAAAAGAATACAGGATTGAATGGAGCCGAAATATTGTCGTTTTGTAGAGCGAAAACCAGTATCCCGCCAAAAAGTTTGACGAAAACTACGTGGCCGTTGATAACGGAGCATATTCTGGACTGCAGCTATTTGATATTGTAAATTAGACGTCGCAACATTGTATTGCCGGATGCAGGACCTAAAATTCAATATCGTGTGTCCTGCTGCAAGCGGGACGTATGTCAACCCTTGGTGGGGTGAGGGGGGGGGGGGGTCGAGGGACGTCTTGCTGTTTCTTGTTTTCTGCAATAAAAATAAGCTTTTCTTGTCACCTGCTTAACTTTAAAGAAAACATAAATACCTATACCTACCCTCACCCCCGCCAATCAAGCAGGCACATATTTGTCAAGTAGCACGGAGGGTGGGGAAACGTCCAGTCGGCACATTAGTACAGTGAATATACAGACAGGCTACAGTCTATCAAAACATCGTATTGACTTTTCAATTAGGACTTTTCAACAAAAAGAAGTGGGCGGACGGGTCCGCCCACGAAAAAAGAGTATAAGTAGACGCGTCCACCCGGAAATGTAGCACTCCCCAATTGTACACCCTTTGTCTCTAGTGGACTTATTGATGAAGACAGTATGGCCTGTGGGAGTGGTCTCAATCTCTTCCTTTAAGGTTAAAGAATAATAATTTTGAATGTACCACACTCAAATATTAGGCATTCGAAAGAGATACATGCAAAAAACTTAATAAATTTGAAATGTACTTATAAAACTCCAATTTACTAGAAAAATACCTGAATAACATGTTGTGTGTAGAACTTTACAAAGAATAATTTTTGTCACGATACATTTTGTCATAAAACGTACGCTTATGGATTTAAATCGGAAACCCACCTGTAGGTACAGATTACACTTGAACAGCACTTACAGCACTTGGATACCAAAATACATATGTATGTAGTCACCCAAAGAAGGGTATGGATTGTTCCTGGGAACATTTCCTACGAATACTATAGATTGTATTGTGTATGTACTTATTTTTTTATAAGGTTCTTCTGTGGCTCATAGTTACATTCTGGATTTGATTTGTAGCATTTACAACAAATAGGAACATAAGTAACAGTAAATATTTCTCTAGAGGAAATCAGTATTGTAATCGATTGTGTAGACAATAGAGAGCACATTATTTACCTTACTAAACTAAACAAATTTTTTATATAAACACATATATATATATGTAGGCCTACTCATTAATGACTGTTTGTGATTGCACACACCACTAGTTCATTTATTGATTTGATCATCTATACCCTAGTCAATTCAATACTGATTTAAAAAGAGTAGGCCTACACTAGTATGGAAATGGTGCCAAACTGCTAATCCCGATCATAATACATAAAGAAAAGACGAGTGTGAGAGCAGGATTCAAGCCTGAGGGACTTCAGTTAGACAATTGAATATATACACTACTATGGCAACTACTCAGCCGTATTCATCCTCACATTTCACTAACTCATCGTCTCGATTAGCCAAATTGCACAAATATGGGACGTAAAACCAAATATCAATCAATTCTAATACCAGTGGCGTACATAAAATAATATTCTGACTCATTGTTTCTTGTATTTCTCTCGTCGAAAATATTGAATGCAAGCCTATTCCAACTATTCTACTATTCGTATACAGGAATTATACATGGAGATGGAGCCCATATACAATGTTTTGCTGGCCTTAAAATCAAACCTCGTCGGCGGGCATAACGTTGTGCAACGCTAAACTAGAATACACAATCTCCAAAACATAACAACTTTAATATCGGTTCACAGCTTCGTTTAGACGATAAAACAACTGTTTATTATTATTACAAAGTTTTGTATCAATCATTGAAAGGAATATATGGAATGAAAGTAAAACTAGTGTAATATGTTTGGATTTGACAAAAAAGAAAAACGATAAACCGTTATGCTGAAAGTTTAAGTCAACTGGCCAAGTACAAACAAAAAACCAGTTTTGATTTTAAGAAGAAAGAAAAGAAAATTTTCAAAGTTTTTGGAACAGCACGGTTACAAAGTAGCAGTAGCTAAGAGGTTCTATGGCATTACCAAGTCCGTAGTCCTTTCACGGACAAAAGCCACATATTATTCTATAACTTGAAACCAATTGGTTGTTTTGTTAAAATTATGATATATTGTGTTTAAACAAGGAAATCACATAGCTAATCATAGCAGGTAAACCACGTCTTATAAATCATATAACATTACAGAACAAGCATAGAACAACAGTTATTATCATGACATAGCTAGGCCGATAAAATGTTGAATCGCATAAAACAGACAAATTACTGGCTTTCTAAACAATGTTTGCAAAGGAACACAAGATTTTGAGACAGTAAACCCATAATTAGGATCAGGAAAATAATTGCCAACAACAGTATTAAATTTTTGTATTTTTTTTATTGCAAAATAATTTGACAGAATCACATTACATAAAACAAAAAACGAATACTCCTTTGAGAGAGCAAGAGTAAGCCATGTCGAATAGCAAGATCGTTGTAATATCTTGGAATCGGAATCAGTTCTTGTGCTACTTACGATTGCAGCACATAGCTAACATTACAATAATAACTAAGTATTAAAGCTCTTTATGAAAGCAAATGCCAACGATAGCGGTGCTGGCAGGTGTTGAAATAAATATGCTACAATTTGAACTAAACTTCTCTCATGACGACGATGTTAAGCGGAGTGAGACTCATAAACTAAGCGAAACGAGAGAGTTTAGTTGTGGGCAACAGCGTTGATCTCCTCAGCAGTCTTGTGGTAGATGACGACATCACCGAAGTACATGTTGGGGGCGTTGTAGAAGTAGTCGTAGTTCTCGATGGTGCGGTCGAAGGGATATCCCATGGGCTTGCTGTCGGGGTAGAGTCCGTGCTTACCGACGCCGCAGTAGGGCATGGAGGTGAAGTCCAAGTGCTTCAGGTCGGTAACGGAAGTCTCCTCGAAGGGGGTGATCATGACGAAGGCACGGAAAGTCATACCTCCCTTCTGGCCCTTGGGCAGGAGAAGGCGCTGGGGCCATCCGCAATGACGCTCGGTCTGCGAAACACAAGAGCAACAGGTGTCAGCATGGGGATGACATTCAAGTGGTGCAGGTGAGGGTTATAACAAGAGTAAGATAACCCCTTATGTCTCGAGCGAAAGTGAAAAGTGTAAGAACAGTGACTTTAGATGAATGATTACTAAAACTATAACAAATTCAAGGAATGGTTGGGAAAAGAAAATTGGTTATAAAACTTGAGACATTAGATACGAGAACACTAAACAAGCCAAGTATATTTGAGAGTATACACAAGCAGTTATTATGGATAAGAGTGGAAAGCAATGGCAGTGTGTAGTTTGAACAGAATATCAAAGGAGACCGCGCTCACCTCATCAACGTAGAAGGGCTCCTCTCCGGCGATGGCCTTATCGAGCTTCTTGAACAGCTGCCTGTAGGCGGTCTTGTCGTTGACGGCGATGCTGGAGTCGCGGGAGTTGCGCTCGAAGATGTTCTCACCAGCGGACACTGTGACAGACAAGAGACGGTGTTTAGTGTCACGTGATCAGGACCATAGGAGTTGGATAAGTAGTCTCAGAGAGAGACATGCATGCAATAGATGTTGACCTGAAGGTCACAGTGCAATAGACTCAAAGTGTGCGCAACTTACTCTTGTAGGTGAATCGGTCCATCTCCACCATGTATTCCCTCATCTTCTCCAGAGTGTATTCGTTTCCGAAAGAGTCGAACTTGGGTCCCAAGAAGACGCGGACCATGACGGTACCCTCCTTCTCGCTGGTGACCTTGACCTTGTAGGTGAAGGGCTTGTGGTTGAGACGCATCTGGCGGGCCTGGATGTTGACGTGCTCTCCATCCTCGAAGATTCCGACATCGACGGCGTTGTCGAGATCAATATCGAAGTTGTCGAAGTAGGTGACGAGCTTGTCGACCTCGACAGACTCGATCTTGTAACCGGGGTAGGTCAGCTCGTCGAAGGTATACTCGGGCATCAAGTTCTTGTAGGACTTGAAGAGGGTGTCGATACGCTTGTACAGAGTGTAGTATGCGGGGTCCCTGAGAGCGGTCTCGAAGTGCTCAAGTGCGCTGGGAGCAACCTGGACCACAACCACACACCAGTTAGACATGAGCTCATATGTACATTGTCTTATTTAATTTAGGTGAACTGTATGTAATGATCATATCAGTAATCTAACAGCATTTGGTTACAAAAAGGAATGTCGATTGACATAGGCCTACCTTGTATTGGTAGGTGGGGTCGGTGATGTGGCCGAAGACGGTCTTCATCATGTTGTAGACGGAGCCATAGAAGTTCTTGTTGGCGGAATCTTCGGTGCCTTCGATCATCTCTCCCAGAATGTTGATGCCTTCCTTCTCCCTCAGGGAAACCTTCTGACCTTCCTTCTGTGAAGCAAAATAATCATAATATTAAGACTAAGTCAACACTTTTTTTGGTCTTTAAAGCGTTATATCAGTCCCGCCAATGTCATGTATGATTAATGGGTATGGCTACAGCTCTTTGTATATATTTTCCCAGAGCAACATTCATTTTTACAGTAAATGCTAGCAGCATCCATAGCTTCTGCAGGAAAAAACAGTTTGCCTTATATTTTATTTAAATTACATTAATAGCTTACTGAGCACAGAAAGTACAATCATATGCTTTAATTTAATGTTGTATAACTGCATGTTCTGTTGTTTGATTCTTAGTAACGTTTCGTTTTAACATTGTGCAGTAGAGAAATTGTATCATATAAATGTGCTATAAGATATATGTGTAACATACGGTGAACTGTTGACGTCAACTAGTTTAACAATAGCAGTATGTGTTTGTATTGAAGACTTACGCCGAAGACGAATCCAAGGTCGATTGCGTCATGAATCCTCCTCTCCAGAGCGTAAAGCTCCTCAGTCTTGTAGTTGTCCATGAAGGAAACTCCCTCGGGGCGCATGGGGAACTCCTTACCGTTCTGGTAACGCAGAGATGGCTGGTAACCCTGCGGACACACGTTGAGTCATGATATTGTCTGGGGCTACACGTGAGTAACATTATTTGAAAAGTTATGAAATGATATTGGCACACCAAACTTTTAAAGATCTGGCACTGCTAAACGTTCACATGGCTAATAGTGGAGCTATCATGCAGAATACTTACAACGATGTCGCTGGAGAAGTAAGAGAAGGGCTTGATCTCTCCAAGTCCGTTGGACAGACGCTCAAGGTAGTAGCGGGCCATCAGCTGGTGCTGGGTGTAGTAGAAGAGCTCTCCACGACGGTCGAACTTGAGGTTGTAGTTCTTGGAGTTGGCCCAGAAGGGGTAGTCAAAGTTCCAGTAGGTGTGGAAGGCGTTGAGACCAACATCTTCGGTGAAGTAGGAGATGAACTGTTCAGGGAACTGTTTGTAGTACCAACCAGAGTAGTTTGCGGGGATGTAATAAGTCTTGTCGACCTTGTAGACAGAGTCCACAGAGGTGTAGTGCTCACCTGGAAGCGATAGGACGGCGTTAACATTAGTTTTCATGGAAACACAATTGCGAAACATCAAAATTCGGTGTGAAGGGTTTCTTTATAGCTGTTTCTTTATAGGCTTTGATTGTTTTGTGAAGTATGTTTGAACACAATGGTAATCTTTATATATTGTTTGTGCGGACAACCCCCAATAAATGACTGAATATAATTGATATGAGATGCTGAACTGAACTGATCTATAATGTGCTTACCTTGCATCCTGACTTCATAAGCCTTCTGGATGACCTCGTTGTTGAGGAAAAGGTGGGGGTAGACTTCGTACGCGGGGGGGAGGACGAAGTCCTTGCAGTCCTCGCGCTGTAGGGTGGCGACAGACAGGGCGTAGACGAACTGGCCCTCGTTCACGTGGTCGCGAGCCCAGCAGGCGGTCTACACGAGGCAACACAAGACATGAGAGGTAAGTTAACATTTGTAGTTAACGTGAACACTTTAGTGGTGTCAACATCTATGTTCATTACTTGAATATTAAACGATATTCATAATGTGATAAGTTAATTTCATTTCTCTTCTACTGTTATATCTTTATTTTGTGTTAGGTGAAATATTAGGCAGTGGAATATAATATTTTCAAGTAACACTGCAGTACCTACTATTTACAATTAATTACAATATTTTTTAAATTTATCAATTGTGGAAATGACGAACATCAGGAAACAATAAACATTAATTCTTTGTAATGTTTGCAATGTAATGTCTGTACCTTATAGAAGGTCTCGAAGTCCTTGGCGAAGTAGAAGATGTCGAACAGGTGAATGGCCTGCTCGAGGTACTCCGGGTAGAAGACTGAGAAGATCTCACCCTTGGGCAGCATCCCCTGCTTGTAAGCCTGCATGAACTGCTTTACAGCCTTGACATTCGTGTAGTCGGTAAGATGAGACTCGATGGAGTAAGCCTTGCCGATCTCGGCCTGTTCCTTGTAGAGGTTGTATTGGTGGGGGCGCACAAACAGTTGCAACAAGTTCTTCTGGTTGATCAGAAATTCCTTGTCAGCTGGAATAGAAAATATTATTTATTTATGGTGCTTTTAGTCAAATCTCAGTCGTCAGTCTAAATAAGTTGTCAACAATGTTTTATGCATAATAGTGTTTGTGCTGCTCGTGAACTGTTTTAAACACAATAAGTGTCGGCGAATGCCATGTGAAAAACAGTATTTAAGTGTCTTCAAAAAGTGCCTAATGTCACCAGATAATTAGTTTACACAAATTTGAAAAAAAAAACTCGGATGATTGCTTAAATGTATTAATAAATTCTTGCATGTCGTGAATGTATATTATGATATTACAGATTTATGTTTGTAGTATGTTATTTATGTTACCACATTATTTTATATTTCTATATTGATGGTAATACGAAAATATATTTTGGAAGTGATTTAACTAGAGTAAGACTTTATATTTGAATACGTTCTTAATATTTCGCTAGAATGAGTTATAAGCAATGAAAGGTGTCAACTTACCAACGCGCTTGTGGTCGGTGGTGTCCCCGGGAAGAACAGATGCCGCGGCAAAAGCCGAGACGGCCAAGAGTACAACGAATGCAGACTTCATGGTTGGTGGCTGAGTATCAGTACAACCTTACTAGCCCCAGACCACCACCTTATATACTGGTCCACACTCGTGCTGTCTCTCTCTCTCCCTCTTCTATATCTCTTTTGCTCTTATCAAATTCAAGGCCTTCTGTGAGAGCACGAAACCATGGACTCTACTGTTGGCATATTTTTCTATAAAAAAAAATGTTTTTATATTTGACTAATGATAAAAATTGTTGCTAAGCAAAATAAAAATACGAGTTAGCTTATTGAAGACTTGGCAAGATTAATATGATATAGATTCGAATATATCGTGATGATAATTTTTAGGCTTTACCGTTCATATTTTGAGCCACGGTGTTAATTCTCTGGATTGGTAGTTGTTGTGGTGGGATGATTGTATTATTGCTTAGTTCAAGATTCGGCAATAGTCAATGAATACCAATACAATGCATTACTCTGACCACTACACTCGCTATCTTTCAATTGGTTGAATGTCTACTTGGTTGGAGCACAATGATCTACTAAGCTCTAATTCATGGCGACGATAATGATGATGATGGTGATGATGATTATAATGATGTTGTTGAGGATGATGATGATAACGATTGATGATGATGATGATGATGATGGCGATGATGGTGATGTGATGATGATGATGATGATGATGATGATGATGATGATGATGATGATGATGATGATGATGATGATGATGATGATGATGATGATGATGATGATGATGATGATGATGATGATGATGATGATGATGATGATGATGATGATGATGATGATGATGATGATGATGATGATGATGTTGTTGATGATGATAATAATAATAGTAATATATCTTTATTTGTAAATAAGCAATTACAACTCATTCACAAATAGGCGAGATTCGAACTTAGTTCGCTCTTCCATCTAACCTCTAAATCTAATGTAAGGAGAGAAAAACAGAAAATAAGAAACATGAAGTCTCGAAAAACAACCCTCCAAACATTCTTAATAATAGTGGAGAGGGATTAATTTTAAATATAATAACAATAAATCTGATACATTATCATAGCATAAGAAATTTTTTGAAGATAAAATGATGATGATGATGATGATGATGATGATGATGATGATGATGATGATGATGATGATGATGATGATGATGATGATAATGACGATGATGATCATCATATTATCATATTTCGGCAACCGTGCTAACAGATGGTTTAAGAGGGTGATATTCATATTGTGTATTGTATAGTAATACCGCTGTCCGCTACATTACGTCCAAGCAGAAGCCAGGACTCGAACCTTGGTCACTGGGATCGTAGTTTATCAGATCAACGTCTAATCTACCACGGCTACTCCGCCGGCATTCAGCGATAAGGCTGTGCATCCATTTTATGATCATGATACTCTTGTTTGTTCTTTTAGTTGCTAATCGAGACGTTAAGTGGTTAATATGGAGATGTAAAGAAGCTGCATAATACCCCAATACCCAAGCCAGGGAGCAAAATTTAATAATAATTTCTAATTAAAATGTTTCGTAGCTTATCTGTCCAGGGACAAAATAATAACGTGACTTAACTATATGTCTCGTGGTATTTGGAACAGTTGGGAAAGAATGTTGTATGACTAAATCCCAGTATTCGCCTTGTGACTGAGGAAAACTTAAGAAAAAACATTCAGCCAGTACTACCGGTGGCCGGTTTCGAGCCAGCAACCTACCGTCGAGTCTCGCGTCTTACCGCTGAGCCAAATCTATTGGCGAACCAAACGTTTACTAGACCAATTCCTAATCGATCACGGTCCCTATGTTGTCCTGATGATTCACAGTTTGTTTTTTGTTTAACTATGTGTTTTCATATATTTTATTATGTGTTTAAGAAGAACATGATTGTGCTTGAAAATCTTTACCGTATAGGAAATGTACCTTCCTTTTTTTCCGTCCATCATAGACAACTATAATGTAAAAGCCCCTTATAGCGAGCTTAGGCTCTTTGGGGGCTAGTATCCATGCTGTAACATGTATTTGTAATATCAATAAAAAACCTTCAATCAATTAAACCTTTATTCAGCACACATTGCTTTCTTTTTCATTTCCATAGACGAGTTGTTGAATAACCTCGCTAGCGATTGCACTACTACTTGCACTGCAGTACTAGTTATGTACTCCTGTCTATCCCAATACCCGACTACGAATTATTGTCAATGGTTTTCAGATTTGCAGTACATCATTCTTAAATTATACTCACTTATGAGTTTCCCACGTTTTTGTTTGTAAATTTTTTATTTTCGGACACCTTTGCGACTTAAAAAAAACTGTTAGGCCTACCTTCCGAAACATTCCGGTAGGACGCTATATCCAATGTTTTATCAAAGACATGTCAGTGAAATTAGTTGGATTGATAATATAATAAACATGAATTCAATTTGTTTAATTTTTCGCTTCAGAGAAAATCTTGGTAGAGAAAGTTTATTGTTGTTAATAATTTGGGCAAAACAATAGATAAACGTAATATCGAAGTCTTAAATATTTACTGATCCAGATAAACGCATTAATATTAATTAATTTGCCGGAATAATATTTGCTATAAATAAATAAAAAATCAATACATTCACATTTATAGAGTCTACCCACTCAGTAACGAAACTGATTTTCAGTGGTGGAGTTTAATTTAAAGCGACTAAACCAACCCTGTAGACTCCTTACACCATCAACGAGTGAGCGATAACCAATCAAAGATCGATATTTCAAATATGAAACATATGAATCAGTGATTGGACAGTGCAAACACCTGCGGACAAATGTCAGAATCAACAAGGCCGATTCAGAACAACTTGAATTTATTGAATTTATTAAGTGCTTCGATGCTAGAACGGCTCCAAAGTCACCGTTTACTTATTCCTAAGACAAGAAGTAATGTAACTGAATCCTTAATAGAAGTTAAAAAACTTGTGTCTGAACCGGAATTTGAATCCAGGACCTTCTGCATGGGAAGCAGGAATGCTAACCACTGGACCAACGAGCCACCTATTTTGTCCTGATCTGGTTAAATATTTGGGGACTAACACCAATTAAAATGCTTTATAATGATTAAGGAACAACACGTGGTTACAAAATTACACATAATATTACATATACATTTTTAGAAAAAGTCTTAAAGTGTACATAGATGTTTACCCCCAAAGAGACAAAGAACTCGACGGAAGGATAACAGGATTATCAGAGTTCGGGATAAAGTGTGCTATATAGATTTAAGTTAGAATTTATAAAATATAATTACAATTAAAACCTCGTGTAATACGTATGATCTACGAGCACGAAGTAGTACCCATCTCTTCAAGGGAGAATGTTATTCATAGTCAATAACAATATCGTGCTGCTGCTGCTGATGCTGATGATGATGATGATGATGATGATGATAATGATGATGATGATGATGATGATGATGATGATGATGATGCTGGTGATATTGATGATGATAATGGTGATTCTTGTATCTTATTATTATTAATTATTATTATTATTATTATCATTATTATTACTATTATTATTGTTATTATTATCATTATTATTATTATTATTATTATTATTATTATTATTATTATTATTATTATTATTATTATTATCATTATTATTATTATTATTATTATTATTATTATTATTATTATTATTATTATTATTATTATTATTATTATTATTATTATTATTATTATTATTATTATTTATTATTATTATTATTATTATTTTTATTGTTATTATTTTTCTATAACATTCTTATTTAAAAAAATATATATATATTCTATTACAGGAAACATACAATGAATTACAATTAAATACAATAGACACACTCCTCTACATACAACTAAAATATAGACTATTTGTGTCAGTTATAGGCCTAGTGAGTAAAGAACAAACGTTTCTGAAATATTCATGTTATAATGAATCTATTCAAACATAAATATAATAACTCATTGCAAATAATTACACTGTTTAGAAAAAATAAAGTCATCACTAATAATACTTTATCTTGCTCATGAGATGTTGATCAAATATACTTCGTAAGCCTACAGTAAACATACGATGATAAAAATTGAAAACTTTCCTTCATCAGTTTGGTAGCCTTGAGATATTCGCACATCGATTGATGGGCAAGAGTACACAAACCTCTTGATAGTAGATCGTTCACTCCAGTGGCAACGCGTACTTGAACTTGACCCCTGTGTGACCTCTCCGCTGATCATTTACACGAGTAGTGTTGTTCGGAATAACATAACTCAGCCTTGATGGGTCATTTGCCTCTAGAATATCACAAGGTCCACGCTTTCTGAACTAAATACTACATCTCTTGTCAGGCAATCAGGTTATTGTGTCAAAAGTTCGTGGACTTATTTGTGGTTAAAACAAACAAAAAACTCAGCCGTAAAATTATAAACATTTTTTTTTTGTAAATTTCGTAACTTCTATACATTTTGTTTCCAACCTAGTATAGCTATGTTATTCTAATTTTAGATAGATATTTTGATGATTGTTTTGTTGTTGGCCTTGGTGACAATGTTGTTATTGTCTGGCATATTGTGTGATGGGATAAAGGATATGTATATTTCTTCATCTACACACTTGGCAATGAGGCAGTGTATACATTTCAATTATAGTATCATACAACACATTGATGAAAGTAATATTATTATTAGAATCACGAGTAGGAAAATGATGTCACTAGTGGTTTTACTATAATATGCTCCTGCTACTTCAAAATTTACCTGTGTAATTATTTCTCTAAAATTGAGTTGTTAAAGCTCTGTGTTATGTTTTGTTTTTATGTGTGTGTGTTTTGTGTTAGTAGTGAATAAACTGTGAAGCTTATTCATTTATAGTTCTGTTTTCTATTGCTATGAAAGGAAGAAAAGTACTTTTTGTTAAGGGCTCAAGTTTGTTGTGATATTTAAAATAGTAGGCTATTATGTAGCCTCCTTGTGGCCCCCTATGTAGGGGACATGATCAGAAACTAATAACAAAACGGTAAAATAACTAATAAGTCGTAAATTTTAAGACGCATCAAAAAATTGTCTTTCTATTATTTAAAATTTAAAATTCAAAATTCATATTAAAATAAAAGTTGAATTACAATTAAAAATGTTTATTATTTGTACTCAATACAGTGTATGAGTAAATAAACTTCACTCTTATAGCCCGGAGAAGGTTGCGTTATAAATATATATATATAATTACCACAATATATTTGAACAAATTAATTTAAGTAATTTGTTGCACAGTCACAGTCACAGTCACAGTCACAGTCACAGTCACAGTCACAGTCACAGTCACAGTCACAGTCACAGTCACAGTCACAATAGATCCGCGTAGTTAGAAAACTGTCAGTCGATACAGCTGCTGATAAAATGCTTGGTTTCTCTGTACGTACCATGCTACAAATAGGACCCACCCTCAATTTATGTTCGAGGCATCTAACCAAAATGTAATTATTATTTCGGTTTCGCTCGGTTCAGCTAAACAAAAAACATTCCGTTATTTAACGATGTTGTTGCTAAAGCGATGATGTTATTTTCAATTTTCACGACGATTTTTAAAATAATTCTAAAACAAGTGTTTACTAATGATAATATAAACCACAAAAAATAGTTAACAATTATTGTTACATTGTAGCTCATCCTTTTGGTAAAATTCCGAAACTTTTTTATTTCGATGTGGCGTAACGCACAAAAAAACAAAACCGAATATAGAAAATACTAATTTTCATGACGGTTGTGGTTAAGGAAATGCAAATAACAATGAGCCAAACAAAGTGTTCTCAAAGAAATTATATTATCTATTTATTTTGAAGGAGATCAGTGGTCATGCTGTCGGATCATGATCAGTTGATGACCACTAGATCATTACGAGTAGTGATTTTTTATAGCTAATCTTTGAGAAAGAGAAGTTAAAAGTTAAAACTACTGAATTAATTGATTTGAATGTATACCATGATAGAAAGATCCCAGTCATTCTTGGCAATTGGTTCTACTATAATAATTCTGTATTCATTTACGGATGTTTATCGAATGGGTTCATACTTTTTTTTGCGTAGCATCCATCGTAAGATGCGATAACTAAGTTCAAATAACTTTACAATTGCTACGCAGTAGTAATGATAGTGAATTACGGAGATGACTACTACCTAAAGTGAATCTGAACCGTACAGAGGTTATCTTGCTTACGAGTAAGACTGCAGTACATTCGATTTATGTCTACTTTATTAATTGAACTAGTCCCTCGTTTGGTAAAAAATATCGAACTTGATGTCAAAGAATGGCAGACAAACTTTAACAGTGACATTTTTGGCTGTAACAACTTATTACATTGCACGCATACATTTGAAATAAATCCTAATGAATTCTCAATTTGGAAACAAAACTTTCACCAATTAAAAATGTAATTTATGCCTCTAATACACATCAGATCGCGTTTAAATTAGTATATTCGTGACCGGACAAAAATGTACTATAATATAGCCAACTCACATGCATTTTGTCGTTAATGTGTTTCAGAAAAATATTTTCAATTAACTTTTGTGTAACTTTGCGAATACCTATCAGATCGCATTAAATGAACATATTCGTGACGGGACGAATCTTTATAAACAACATACGGCTATCTCATATTTTGCCGCCATGTTGTTTTAAGAAAAATATTTCTCAGTAACGATGGTGTAACTTTTCGAACGATTTTGCCACAAAACTATACACATCCAATCCACACATCCACTTGTGGATGCTCCAAATTTAAACTTGATCGGACTTCCGACCCTGACCGCTCCCCCGCTTCCGTTCGACCGCAATCGCGAGACATAAAACAACAAAAAAACAAACATAACAAGTACCATAAAAGTCGAGTGGAGACGCTCGCTTCGCTCGCTTAACTCAATTATTGCCAACACGATTGTGACTGCATGATATTATACACCAGCTTGATGTTCTACGATCTAACTGTTCAGGTTCAATCCCTGGTTTGTTTGGATAGTTGGGAAGGATTGCCCGAGGGCTGTTAATATGACACAAGCCCAGCACTTGCCTATACGAGTGAGGAAAACCTCGGAGAAAACTTCCAGTCATGATTGCTGGTGACCAGTATCGAACCGGTGACCTCTCGATAAAGTCTCGCGTCTTACCAATGAGCTACCTTGTTGTTCGTGATCTAAAGCACGTTAACTTAGGGGGGCTTAGAACTTTAAAACAACAACAGCTCGTCTAGACTTGGGCTACGTGATGCTCAGCTCATAAGTGACCCCTAGTCCGGGATAGCAAGTTTGTGTCTTAATTAGAACACCATAACATGATTATCTTATCAGGACTAATGACATCACTGATGTAAGTAAACTTGCTATATTAAAATGATGGAAATGAGTGTACAGACGTACAGTGCAACCGTATCTATACAGTAATGGTGCATATTTGGTTAGGGGGTAGGAACTTAAAAGAAATTAAACAAATTGTATCTATTTTTACCCACTAAAATATGCGAGTTTGTTTTCCTTTTTATTTCCCCATTTTCCTTTCCCTCGTTCCAAGTTCCACTTTTCTCGTTCCCCGTTCCCCATTTCCATTTACCCGGTTTCCCATTTCCCTTTCCTCTTTTCCATTTCTGCCTGGGGCATTTTTTTCATTTCACCTTATTGTGGTGGGCAGGGCCCTTTTCTTTTTCTCCCCTTTACGTCGCATTCGTCCATTTCCTCCAATCTCCCCCGACGTCATGTGACGTTGTCGAGTAGGCCTACGTCGATGGACACCAAATAATCAATCAATAAAATTTCCTCGGTTCACCTTTCCCCTTTCCATATTCTCTTTTCCTTTTTTCGTTAGTGAGGTTTATAAAATCTATAAGAAAGAATACATACCTACTACTTAAAGTGGCATGAAAAATGTTTTGCTTTTGGTTTTTTATGCATTAATTCTATTAATTGTGTTGTACGGAGGCTTGCACAGTGCTCTCGCCACAGACATTACATTTTTGAAATATCGATCTTTGATTGGTTATCGCTCACTCGTCGATGGTGTTTCGGAACGTACAGGGTTGGTTTAGTCGCTTTAAATTAAAGTCCCCTACTGAAAATCAGTTTCGTTACTGAGTGGGTAGACTCTAAATGTGAATTTACTTATTTTTATTTATTTATTTTATTTTTGTTGGAGTAATAGCTCATATTGTCAAGCAATGTGTGAATTCGTTCATCCACCATGTTGGTCTGCACAAGCCAAGTTGGTCGTGCGAAACTGAGCTTGGGTGGGTGGGTGTGAAACCAAGGGACGCAACCCACCGTACACAAGAAATGCAATGAATATAGTCTTCGTGTTCTCCTATACTGGAATAGATATCGCATAAATCTCCATCAATGTGTTGCACAATATTTAATGTAAACTGCGTTGGGAAATTTATGACTGCTGATAGTTTTCTACAATTAAGTTGTTTACTAAGGTTCGGTTTCACCAAAAAGTTTGTCTCAAGATTAGCCGTTAATCCGAGGTTTGCTAAGAACAAATAATATGGTGCTTGGAACATGGGAGAAAACACCATTGCATTTCTTATGCAATGTTTATTGAAACCATGGTAACTATTTGCTGAATTCGGATCTAAATGAGTTAATCTAAATAGTCCAAGAGCCAGCAACATAAAAGCTCCCCTCATAAGGTACATATGTTTTGACTATTGGAATAGGAGCGAAAAAACTACTCTACTAACAAAACGCGCGTCTTACTCCTCAACGTGGGGGCTTTTAGGCCCCACAGGGGGCCAAAAAAGCCGAAAAAGGCCCAAGGTTCCCCTCATAAGGTACATGGATGAAGTAAACGCCATTTTGTAAAGATAAGTGTCCCAAATAGGAATTCGAAGAGTAAGACGGGATATTAGGGGGCGTTTACCGATCAGACGCCATTTTACCTAAAAAGGACCATTTTTTATTTTCGCACATGCATGCGCTTAAATACTCAAATCATATCCGGAAATGTCTCGAGACGTAGAAAAACATACATTTTAAAGAAATGTTGGGTTATTGTCCTCGCCAGACGCCCTCAAAAGCGGCCCAAAAAGGCCAAGGTTCCCCTCATAAGGTACATGAATGGAGTAAACGCCATTTTGTAGAGATAAGTGTCCCAAATACGAATTCGAAGAGTAAGACGGGATATTAGGGGGCGTATACCGATCAGACGCCATTTTGTCCAAAAAGGGCCACTTTTTATTTTCACACGTGCACGCGCTTTAACACCCAAAACATTTCCTTAAATGCCCCTAGAGGTGAATACATTTCTAAGATATTGTGTGATGTCCTCGCCAGCCCCCCCCCCCCCCCCACAGCCTCGATCCGGATGCGATAGTTTTGAAGCTCCGCCCACCCCTAACTTTAATATACCAGTATTTATTATTATTAATGTCAGGATTTAAGGATATGTTTTGGGTGTTAAAGCGCGTGCACGTGTGAAAATAAAAAGCGGCCCTTTTTGGACAAAATGGCGTCTGATCGGTAAACGCCCCCTAATATCCCGTCTTACTCTTCGAATTCCTATTTGGGACACTTATCTCTACAAAATGGCGTTTACTCCATCCATGCACCTTATGAGGGGAACCTTGGGCCTTTTTTCGGCTTTTTTGGCCCCCTGTGGGGCCTAAAAGCCCCCACGTTGAGGAGTAAGACGCGCGTTTTGTTAGTAGAGTAGTTTTTCCGCTCCTATTTCAAAAGTCAAAACATATGTACCTTATGAGGGGAGCTTTTATGTTGCTGGCTCTCCGTCTAAAACATTTCGTAATTTGTTTAAATATTACTTTGCTTAAAATTAGTTACTGCACTGATAGGATCAGCCATAATTTAAAAAAAACTATTAATTTAACTTATTTACGACAGCTGTGAACCATTCAATGATTTTGATGATATTAGGCTAAACTTAATATTTTGGCAATAACGCCAATCGAGAAGATGAATGGGCGAACATAAAAATACACCATGTAACCCATGCCTAAGCCACAATTCTAATTTGGAACGCAGAACCCGGTTTACTAGATGAATGCCTAAACGACCACGGCCGCTCGGTGGCCTGCATTTAACTCAAGCACCACATTTATCGCTCGAACAAAGAAGCCTATTTGGAATACTTTTTACTTCCACAGAGTCAGAATCTATGGAGAATATGATAATAATTCCAACGTCTTTGTTAGCATTACTAGGTACCAAGAAGAAACAATTCAATTTCAGAATTCGTAAGTACAACTTCCATTTTTTTTTACATTTCTCCGTCTTCACCGATGATATTAAATACGAGAACACTTGCTCCGTGTTTTATTGATTCAATGTAAAATTACATTTTTTGTAAACAATGAAAAAAATTATGCAAACAATTAAAAGAATCGCTCAAAATTCTAAACAAATCAAAAATTTATAATTGAGACATTCAAGGGTTTTAATGTTTATAAATGTTTCCTAGCGTTTCTTACGAAACGAAAAACAAATCAAAGTACAACTCGCACTAAACTATCCCCAAATAGCTTTACTTGCTCGTACGCATTCTGTCATACCGAGTGATAAGCATTGAACCTGCAAAATCTCTTCGCGATTACTTTTCGGGCCTTTACTCTCGAGTCTCGACCTTACGAACTTAACTTAACCTAACACGATAACAACCAAAAAACGTTCTTATAATACATAAACAAATCAATTCAGGAGATTGTCTATAAATAATTTTTTTTAAGTGTTTCTCTCGACCTTTCTATATACATATTTTATATGTGTAGGTATATGATTTACAAAATGCCACACGCAATATATTGTTTTTAATTTTAAAATTTTACGTGGATACTATGAAAATAACTACTTACGGAAAATGTACACTTATTTTTAATTGTCTCCTCTACCTATGTTACAAATATATTGTTATCTTATGTGGAAGACTGAAGCAGATATTCTGCCGATTATTTTTACAATGGTAGTATAATATTACCTTTCAGATAGACTGTTACCGCTGCATCAACAACGTCATTAGAACAATCCAGATATCTAGGCGAAATGATGTGAGGGTGACAATTCTCGGTATGTCTACAACAATAACAACAATATACTAATTCATTCTTAATTACACAATGCATTGATATTTGATACAGCACAACACAACACAATAATCTTAATAACAAAGTCGCTCACTGTACAACATTATTATAATCTCTAATCGTTCTGATGATTAGACCTTATGTCTCTTTTCAGCACACAATGTCATTAGCGACTAACTATGCTTTGTTTGGTAAACCATATTTACCATTTTTGTATTTTATTTTATTGAAATAAAAGACCAGTGTATAAGACACAGTACCCTCTTTAGCCTGATGATTGATGAATGATAATGAGGAAGAGAAGCTTGGTACCGGCAAGTAGACTACTCCTGTCGAAAAGTACTAAAGAGATCCATTGGCTTTACGTCCCATCCGAAAGGACGGCGCATTTTTGACCAGTCATAATAATAATAATTTTTGTAGGAATACCCGTTCTAGGGTGCATACCAGCTTTACCTGATGTGCCCCTCTTCAGGTGACTAACTAGCTTATTAGGGTGTTTGGATAGTTGGGAAGGATTGTCCGAGGTCTGATAGTATGACTCAATCCCAGCATTCGCTTTTACGACTGAGGAAAACCTCGGAAAAAACCTTCAGTCAGGACTGCCGGTGGCCGGAATCGAACCGGCGACCTCCCGAATTAGAGTCTCGCGTCTTACCGCTGAGCCACCTCTATCGGTGACCAGTCATGAAGGTTCCTCCACTAACCTAGAATGCCGAGCAGTTGACGAGAAAAACGAAGCTGTTACACAAGCTTTTGAACCCTCTCTAACCAAACGGTAACTAGTTGTTCGGAGGAGAGCGGTTACCCACCCACCCTCCTGATCTAGCTCGAGGTTGAGTAAGAGACTGCGGCTAAACCGTTGGCTGCATTTACCATGCTTCAAATTGAACAGGCACGTGCGTTTGTTATTGTTATTTATCTATATATTTACTCTATTTAGTAGTTGTTTACTGATGCTTTCAATAGAAATAGCATTGCAAAGTCCCCTTGTACGACGGGCAGAGTTATCCTGGACTATGTCTGAAATAGATTGTGACAACTGGACTGGATATATGTAATACATTCAACCGCAATATAGCCATGATTTATCTTCTAGACACATCATTGATTAATATGTAGTATATAATATGAGATATTTGAGGTTTGCATGTAAGTTATTCACATTACACATCACGCATTAACTCGACAAAATAGCCCATTTAAAAATATTCCTATTCATTTTTTTGTTAATGAAAATAAACTTTGTACATACCACATACTTACTGACTGATGTTTTTCAATTTATTGTATTGTATTATATTGCACTTGTGGGGCAGTAGCCCCGTTGCTAATAAAGAATACTACTACTACTACTACTACTACTACTACATTCTTTAAATCAAACACTACTCAATAATATTCAGTGGCTAGCCATGGGAATACATTTCGGGTGGGGGGTGGGGGGGAGATCTCGTCATAGTACTACAGTTCACCTATACAAAATATAAGATGCACTGGCTCTGCTGTCGTGCACTTCACTGGCAAGGATACCAATGCGATAGCGACTACGTGAGTCATTGAGTCATTTAGCGTGTTATCATCATCGTACGGTCCTAAATTTTACCCACTCATCGTCTCGATTAGCCACATTGCAAAAATATGAGACGTTTAGCCCAAATAGCAATAGATCAATCAATAAATTAACAAGTTCAAATGCTAGTTGCATTAAATAGGCGTATACATCATTATTGTTGTTTTTGTTGTTGCGGTCAGAATCGAACCAGCGACCTCTCGAAGCCAAACTGGTTGTCAAAGCTGTACTACTATCGAATTAAAAAAGGTGTGTCCCTCGACTTTGAAACATCACAAACAAATAAGTACCTACGCCTAATAGAGAAAAACCAAAATTACCATACATTTAAACGTTCTTTTGAGAATCATACTAAACTACCTGCTATACTGTTTTATGCAGTATGTTTGTCATTACAGTACAGTGCTTTATATAAAGCAAACTGTCTAAAAATAGCACTTTTCTGCAATTCCCGATCTTTCGAATTTTCCTACCACAATACCACTAAAGATATCAAAATAAGACATTAAAGTTATATAATGGTATAATGAAAATATAATTTTAATTTATTTATAATTGTTAATTAACATGTTATTAATCAATTAGAATTTTTTCTAATTACTTCGATTCGAATCATTGAGTTTGCTTATAGCCTGTAATTAGTAGACGAATAGAAATTTCACACAAATTACTTAGATATATATATTTAAATATTAATATTAGTAAAATATTAAATAAAATCAAATGAACTCCGTGATTTTAAGTAAATAATGAAATTCTGAGATGCAGCGTGGCCTTCTCGTCAACTCACACCGCACGATATTTCATTGTTTTCTTAAAATCACCGAGTTCATTTGATTTGATGAAACATTTTTCTAACGCTAATATTTTAATATATATTTTGGTCATCCGTCTGCAATTTCTATTCGTCCACTAATTACAGGATTATTAGTTATAAGTGAAAAATCTAATTAATTATAATGACATGATAATTAATAATAATTATAATAAATTAAAAGTATATTTTCACTATAACATTATATTACTTAGGTAGCTGTAAAGTCTTATTTTGATATCTCTAGAAATATTTTGGTAAAAAAATCCGAGAGATCGGGAATTTTAGAAAAGTGCTGTTTGCTTTATATAGAGCACTGTAATGATAAGGCATACAACACTATAACAGGTAGTTTAGTATGATTCTCAAAAGAATGTGTCAATTTATGGTGGTTTTGTTTCGAAAAGTAAGGGGGGGGGGAGGGGGGGAGGCATGACATTATAGAGGAAACAAACCATAAATGGGGGGTCCGGGAGGCTTGCCCCCAGAAAAAGTTAAGTTAATTTTGGTGGAAATCTGTACGACTACAAAACAATAGAAAACCTAATTGTATTTGTGAATATTTTGTTTGCGAAGCGACAGACCCTCATCAACCTTAATGAAGAAATTAATCTTAACGATGGTCTAATCTTAGTCTTCGGGCATGGTGTTAATGAGAAGAAGAGATAGAGAGAGAAGGCATGGCGTTAATGACAAGAAGAGATTGAGAGAGAACGACAACAATGGCAATGGGTAGTAATGAATGGAAAGATACAGCACGAGAGTGGACCAGTATATAAGGTGGATGTCTGGGCCAGGTAAGGTTGTCCTGAAACTCAGCCACCAACCATGAAGTCTGCCTTGGTTTTACTGTTGGCCGTGACGGCTATTGCCGCGGCTGCTGTTCAGCCCGGGAGCTCATCCGCCGGCCCCAAGCGCGTTGGTAAGTCAGCATTTTCACTGATTATCACATTTCCATTGTGTTAGAAATAGAAATACTGCAGACATGTTCAAATCAATTCAATTCAATTAAAAAAATATATAGTCATGTATCGGGTCTGGATTTATAAGAGGTCCCAGGTCTTAACCGTATGATGCAGCCTTATTTTGAACCTCTTCTGACTCCAGGCCCAAATCCGAGATACCATGTTATAAACATAATATGATTAGAATTTGTATTGTGTCTTTTTCACATAAGTCTGGATTTACAAGATGTCCAGAGTTGGTCTATTGTTACGATCAGAAATAGCTACTAGGACCTCTAGTGAATCTGTGCCCTGCACTGTTATAACGTATCACGAAATTTGTAGAACTATTTCTTTTTTTGTGTGCACTTCTTATTCATCAATAAATCAAACGTATACAAGTATGAGTAATGACAACATGTACTTGTTGATTACTGATAAGAGTATGAAGTATACAAATTGTAAAATATGTGTTGGTTTAAATAAAACACCACACGAATAGCAGCCACGGCCATGAACATAAAAATATTCACCAAAGTGCGCAAAGTTTCGAGAGCTTCCTTAGGCGCAAGGACAGTCAGTGTTACCAATATTTTCCCGGTCTGAGTCTTGGTGCATCATAAGTTATGTGTTATTGACTTATTGGTGTTTCACAATTTATAACTTGGTGTTTAAATTTATAACTAAAGAATGCAAACTTTTATTGATCAATTTATTTAGCTAAAACTATAGGCTGTCCGTTATAGCCAGCCCACTGAATTCAGTGTAACTTACATTCAGTGGACGTGGCAAGAAGACGCTGGAAGTGAAAGCCTAGAACAAGTTTTTAATTGTTTGTATTTTGGTAACACTATACTCAGTTCAGTGATACATGTTCTTTGACGTCGTATTACCTACAAATGACGACCGATAGAGGTGGCTCAGCGGTAAGATGCGAGACTCTAATTCGGAAGGCCGCCGGTTCGATTCCGGCCACCGGCAGTCCTGACTTAAGGGTTTTCCGAGGTTTTCCTCGTCGTAAAGGCGAATGCTGGTAATGGGTCCTACTAATAGCCCTCGGACATTCCTTCCCAGCTATTTAAATACCCTAACAACCTAGTAAGTCACCTGAAGAGGGGCACATCAGGTAAAGCTGGTGTGCACCCTATAACGGGTATCCCTACGAACAATTATTATTATAATTAGTACCTATGACGCGCGACTAAGCTGTCGAGTATATGTCGAAAAACAACAAAACAATAAATAATATAAATCACACAAAATAAACAAATAAATACATAATATAAACTAAATAAACAAATAAATAATATAAAATAAATAAATACACAAATGTTAATCAACCCTTCCCAACAAAAAAACTAACGGGCTTGTAAACGTTTTCAGCTGACAAAGCATACCTGGAACATCAGAGGAACTTGTTGCGACTGTTTGTGCGCCCCCACCAATACAACCTCTACAAGGACCAGGCCGCGATCGGCAAGGCTTACTCCATCAAGGATCACGCATCCGACTACAGAAATGCCACGGCTGTCCAAGACTTCCTAAACGCATACAAGCAGGGGATGCTGCCTAGGGGTGAGATCTTCTCCGTCTTCTACCCTGAGTACCTTGAAGAGGCCATCCACCTGTTCAATGTCTTCTACTACGCCAAGGACGTCGAGACCTTCTACAAGGTAAGACTATACCCTGCCTTCTTGTTATTACCCTTGAACTACGAAAAACTTACGTAGTTCAGTATCTACTCACGAGTGGCGCTGTTTCGGCAAACGCTATTGGTCGTACCATAGAAATGTACAGCGCTTCACGTGGTGAGATGTCATTGCAGGAAAAGCCGACGAAAACCGAAGGGTATTATTTGCATACAAGTCAATTGAATACAATTAATTACTAGTACATTTTTCATCTTCATAATTTATCACATTATAGGGTGCATAAATTCTATATGCAATGTAATATAATACTGCATTTGAAAAATTGATACTAAAATTATAACCTTAGGTTATATAATTGTATTTAACAAATTGTGTAGGGAGAGTATTATGCTTGAGATGATTAATTTTTTGATGGCTTTCTGAATACAGATTTCCAAAAGTGGTATTGTTTATTCCGCCATGGTATCTTACGGCTGACACTCGTTAACATAAAAATGTGTTGCCTCGTGTAGACCGCCTGCTGGGCTCGCGACCACGTGAACGAGGGCCAGTTCGTCTACGCCCTGTCTGTCGCCACCCTCCAGCGCGAGGACTGCAAGGACTTCGTCCTCCCCCCCGCGTACGAAGTCTACCCCCACCTGTTCCTCAAGAACGAAGTCATTCAGAATGCTTATGAAGTCAAGATGCAAGGTAATATAATAATATATGTTAAGTTCAGCCTCATATATTTCAATTCTGTTCATTTTTTAAGTAAGAAAAATCAAAAGAAAGGTGCACATAACGCTTGTTATCAACATTGTTCCGAAATGTAATGATTTTATACGAAAATCAATCTTAAGTCCGTAACAAATACAAACGACACCCTTTACACCAAACGTTGATGTGTTTCTCTTGTGTTGCCATGATAATTCAACGCCGCCTTCTCGTTTCCAGGTGAGCACTACACGCCTGGGGACACTGTCCACAAAATCGACAATGCTTATTACATCCCCGTGAACTATTCTGGTTGGTACTACAAACAGTACCCCGAACAGTTCATCTCCTACTTCACCGAAGATGTTGGTCTCAACGCCTTCCACACCTACTGGAACTTCGACTACCCCGTCTGGGCCAACTCCAGGAACTACAACGTTACGTCCGGCCGCCGTGGAGAGCTGTTCTACTACACCCAACACCAGCTGATGAACCGCTACTACCTTGAGCGTCTGTCCAACGGGCTTGGAGAGGTCCAACCCTTCTCTTACTACGAGACCACGACAAACATCGATGTAAGTCTATCAATGGCTATACGTACGCATTTCTTATAGATATATTTTTATTTTTTGAGGGGCCAGATTTTTTCTCCACGATGTGCTCTAATGTTCATTCTTACAAAACACAGTAATATCAATTTGAGTTTATTTTATCTTAAAAAAAGTTTGATCACTTTTGGACGATTTTCAATATATATTTTCTTATTTAATTTATTATTAATTTATTGACAAAGGACTCGGTTCATTCAACAGGTTATCAACACAGTATTTATAGACTTCTCTAGGTTTTGAAAATGATATTATACAGTAGACAAATATTTCGATTGTACTTAAAAGTCCAAATAAAAACGTTTAAAGAAACACGATACTCTTCCGTTAATATTATAATGTATGTCATACATTGACTTGTTGCAGGGTTTCAAACCATCTCTGCGCTACCAAAACGGAAAGGAGTTCCCCATGCGCCACCAAGGAGCCTCATTTGGGAACTCCCGCAATACGGAGGAGCTAATCAATGTTGAACGAAGAGTTCATGACACTATCGACCTTGGATACGCCATCAACGTGAGTGCATTCAAACTATCTCACGCATTGTGCGTAGCTACAAGCAGAGAAACACTAACAGGTAGTCGATGATATGAGCTGGACTTGATACGGGCAAATCAAAGTTCTGACGGAAAAAATTAATAATTATTATAGGGTTTTCTAAACCAATCCACGGGACATGCAATTTTAGGAATTCAACAGGCTTGCGTAAATAAAATTACAACATTTAACTATGATTTTCTACACACAATATGACGGCAACGATCTCACTTTATTTATGACTCTCCAAACAATGTGTATATATACTATATAATTATTTTTTAATTTGTACTTGTCTTTGGAGCGATGGAATTGACTTACGGCACGCGGCAGCGCATTGGGCAGAGTGGGCATTTCTCCCCCAACTGGCCTATGATCTCCAAAACTGAAACATAACTATGATAAACATGTTCTAGACGCTCGATACTAAGATGTATGAAATAATAAGGTTCAATAAGACATGTATTGTACGCTACAAAAGAATTGTTGGTCAGATGCTTATAACTTTAGTCTTATCTGACGACCATTACCTTGCTTTGCAGCACAAAGGCGAGAAGGTTTCCCTGCGAGGAGAGAACGGCATCAACCTTCTTGGAGAGATCATCGAAGGCTCCAGCGATTCCGTCAACGAGAACTACTACGGATCCCTCTACAACACGATCAGAACCGTCTTCGGACACTCCTCCGATTACAGCTACCGATACGGTGTAAGCAGCTTCACATCATCTTCATTATTGTAATATAGTAACTGTCAATTCACAGGAGTCTTGCAAGGTTTCATCGTGGGTCCACTGTTGCTCAATGTTTTGCAGTTTGGAATAAGTTATATTGGCTATTATTCAGAACTTAACACCTTATATTGTATACCAAATCGTCTTGTGACTCTATTATATGCTCAGTTCCCTAACCAAGGGTCTTCCTTTGGAGCAGTATGCTAATAATTGAGAATGCGATTAGTTTATATGCATATTTCTTTAAAACTACAATTTTTAACTCTCTATAAAATTATGGTTTGTTTCGGTTAAAATTGAAATTATAGCTATAGTGTGTTGTGATTGTCCGTCAGGTTGCCCCCAACGCACTTGAGCACTTCGAGACCGCACTTAGAGACCCCGCATACTACACTCTGTACAAGCGTATCGACAACCTCTTCACGTCGTACAAGAACTTGTTGCCCGCGTACAACTCCAACGAGCTGACCTACCCCGGTTACAAGATCGATTCTGTCGAGGTCGACAAGCTCGTCACCTACTTCGACAACTTCGATATCGATCTCGACAACGCCGTCGATGTTGGGATCATCGAGGACGGCAAACAAGTCAACATCCAGGCCCGCCAGACGCGTCTCAACCACAAGCCCTACACCTACAAGGTCAAGGTCACCAGTGACAAGGCAGCCCCCGTTACGGTCCGTTGCTTCCTGGGACCAAAGTACGACTCTTTCGGAAACGAATACACTCTGGAGGAGATGAGGGAATACATGGTGGAGATGGACAGATTCACCTACAAACGTAAGCAAACATCTGTACTTGCTTTTGGTGCGAGCATCTTAATGATGACTATAGTACGTCATTTAATTATTTCGCAGAATTAGGCAGAAAGAGGAGTAAATTAAAAACTCGAGTTAAATAAAGTATTATATGGCCACTATCTTGAGAAGTGGCGGACTCAGGATTCTATTTGGGGAGAAGATTTAAGGGGTGAATTTAAATGTATAGATTTATATCTTACAGAAAGAGATCTGCAGCCACCAGGACGGAATATTGTGCATCATTCGGGCAAGAGTTATTATATTTGCATTCAGGAACGCTGCTATTGTTAGTACCGAAGTAATTATAAGATTGTATGTATAAGGTAAAACCATAATACCACAGATAATTAATTATACACTTCGATCCGTTATCTGTGGTAATACTTCGGAGTTTTTTAAAGTTGTGGGCGGGGGGCATTGGGTGCGCTATTGATCTTGAGAAATATGAACAGGAATATTCTTGCTGTGTGTGCTGAGGCCCCTTGTCTTTTTCACATGATAGCCGTGTGTATTGTGTATCTTTACCTCCAGTTGTCGCCGGCGCCAACACCATAGAGCGCAACTCCCAGAACTCCAGCATCGCCGTCCAGGACAAGATCTCATACAGACATCTGTTTGACAAGCTCGACAGGGCCATCGCTGGAGAGGAGCCCTACTACATTGATGAGGTGAGTGTGCAGTTGTCTATTGTCTACCCTCTAACTCACTCTGAGTATGAGGCTCGAGTACAACCACTATCGGACCTTGGCTGGGTGCATGGACCGTAGAGGGAGGGTAAGTAACCGACGTGAAAAGCCATTTCCCATTTTACCTCGAAACTGTTCAACTTACGTGTTTTGTTTGTTTTCAACGTCCGATGTCTGTGAGTCTCGCCTATTATAACTGCGCAAAGTCAAAGTGTTAAAACGAGGTATTAAAAAAATGGTAACTAGTTACTACCCAATATTTCATTTCTTAGCACCTAAAAACTAGATAAACAAAATTTCAAATATTGCAATAATTACGGTTGTTATTTTGTGAATCAATTAATTATTAATCCTTTAATTGGCTCTAGCAACCGAAATGATTCAAATGTATGCAACGTTTTAAATCCAGTGTTTAGTTCATATAAAACTAATTGTGTAGCGTTTTCAAGATATTAATTATCAAACATATATATTACTATTAACACAATTAAAAACATCCTTTACTCCTTTAAAGTCAAGTACATATATTTTCGATGCATACGAACCAAAAAGCAACAAAAAAACATTACAACAAAATGTTGTTGTGTGTTGTTAAGTAAGTAATAAGGACACGAACGTTTTTGAAAAAAAATTACGTCAAGTAGTGTTTACGTGCCATATTGAATGCACTTTCCCTTGAGTCAGATGGAGATAAAGGTTTCGCAGTAGACTATAGGAAATGGTGATGACCCCCAATACACGGGGAAGAGTGTTAAATGTTATCTTGAATGATCGCGGCTGTGAGTGGAGCAGTAATATATGGCGGCCATTGATTCAAGATAACCAATAGTGATGCATATCCCTTACCCTTTGCTTACTGCATCTGTTCTGATTTATATACGACATTGAACATAAGTTATAATTAATTATGATGTTTAATACTCGCGTGACAAATGTGGACTCGTAAGAAATCCCGACACATCTGTTCTCTTGCTGACACTTGTTCTCTTGCTGACACCCGTTCTCTTGCTGATACCTAGCTATTGATCTTGCTGACACCTTTTCTCTTGCTGACACTTGTTCTCTTGCTGACACCCATTCTCTTGCTGATACCTAGCTATTGCTCTTGCTGACACCTGTTCTCTTGCTGACACTTGTTCTCTTGCTGACACTTGTTCTCTTGCTGACACCCGTTCTCTTGCTGATACCTAGCTATTGCTCTTGCTGACACCTGTTCTCTTGCTGACACTTGTTCTCTTGCTGACACCCGTTCTCTTGCTGATACTTAGCTATTGCTCTTGCTGACACCTGTTCACTTGTGTTGTCTAGTCCGAGCGTCATTGCGGATGGCCCCAGCGCCTTCTCCTGCCCAAGGGCCAGAAGGGAGGTATGACTTTCCGTGCCTTCGTCATGGTCACCCCCGTCGAGGAGAAGAACGCCCCCAACGTGCAGGACTACCCCTCCGTGTCCTACTGCGGCGTCGGCAAGCACGGCGTCTACCCCGACAACAAGCCCATGGGATATCCCTTCGACCGCACCATCTACCGCGAGGAGTACTTCTACAAGTCCCCCAACATGCACTTCGGTGATGTCAACATCTACCACGCGACTGCTGAGGAGTTGAACGTCGTCGTGTAATACTAAGCGTGCACTGAATCATTACAGGTGCTACATACATGTTGCACCGATACCTGCATATCGTAACATCTACGAGCTTCTTAAGAAGTGTAGCGTAACAGTAAGAATATCGCTGTTGTAATTGATAACATAAGTATCTTTTGTATTCCCATACTCAAGTGATGTTACCCCTATGCTACAGTTGTATGCAGTAAAATAACTGATAAGGATTAAATATAATGTTGATATTGCAATGTACTGCGGCTAACTCTGTTTTTTCCTGAGAGGACACTTTCTTTTATTTTTATATAATATTACTGTATTGTCCATTAGATTTCTAATAAACTCAAGCCTGGACTGAAATGTTTTGGTTGATGCTTTACCAAACCATCCTTACTCCCGTACCAACCAACGGCAATGTGTGATTGCACTTAAAAGTGTAAAACATTTTAAACTTGCATGGGTTCAGTTACAGTTTGTCTTTCTCTACATTTTGCCAGAATTTAATTTTCTGTGCGGAAATATTAAATTAATGTTTTTTTGGCCGATTAAAAAACCATTATTTGATCAACTCGTCCGTTTTTAAAGCTCTCAACAGCAATGCCCTAATACGTACCATCTGCTGTTTGTCTCTTCAATTCAAACTATGGGAAGAATTACCTAGGCCCTTTTCATCCATCCTGGGTCCGGATGATGCCCATTACTAACAAGTAACTAAGTTCTGGGATTGACAAACAGAACAGTTGTGTACAGCGCAAGTCTATTTGAGTAAACAACAAATACAAATTTAATTGAACTTAACTCTATCCAAAATCTTATTACATACAATTTATTACAAAAACGTTTTTGTATCTGTGTAATAAGATTATTAACATTACGAAATTAAAATGAAATGAAATGAACTTCTATGTGCATTCCACTTTGTATGGAAAGAGTTCAATTTTCAACAGATTGGTATATGAGAGGAAGATTGACTGGACGAATGGGATATATTTAGTAAAATAAATAAGTCGTTATTGAAACAAGACAATATATTTGCTGTCTATTTTCACATCTTTGGCACAGGCTGTACCACAAGTCATCAGCACTTTCAGGATTGGTTTACAGCTAAAAGTAAGGGTAGACGAATTATACGAAACTTCTCCATAGCTCATTTCAAGAAAGGTGTGGGGAAGCAACGGATTGATAATAATACAAATGTTATCTCAACAGTTAGCATTCAACACATTATAGATGGTAAGTAATCTACTCAAGGTTGGCTAGACAGATACCATATTTTGTTGAAAAGCAAATATGCTTGTAACTAAGGCAGTGATGGCTCACGTGAATAGTGTACAAGGACTTCCTTGCCTCAAACAACAACACCAATGGATCTTGCAGCCTAGAAGCGATACCTACTGTCAAACTACTCTACTGTGTTTGTCATTCATAAGAAAACAGAAACCTGCCCCAGTACAGAACATTGCTTCCTTCATTTTCACCGTTATAAAGTAAAGTTCTCCATGTGTCATCTTCTGTACCACACAAAAATGATCTACATTTGCTTGTTCATACCCACATGAATCTCAAATATAAATACCTTGAAATGTTAATATATTGACAATAACCGAACTTGGAAGAATGCTGCAATGTAAACGAACATTTCAGTGACCAATTAAGTGTAAAAGTGCAATGAGAGTGTCACTGTAATGGGAGATTCAACTATCATTTTGAGATGCTATGGATTTATACCAAGTGCTCACAAATATTATCAAAACTAAAGTCTAAACAGAAACAAAACAGATGAAAACTACTTTCCTATAATTGACATATTTACTACCTGAATTAATGAATTGGTGAGGATTTACAGCAAATGATGCATGTGTGTTGATAATGTTGAACATAGTTTTAACAAATATGTTTATTTGAATGCATTCAACATCACTCATACCCACATTGAAAACACATTTCCGAATACTTCCTCATACCATCACACACATTCACTATGAGCTCTAGCAAGACTAGATCCTTCAGTCTAGTACTCTACCAGCGCGAGCCACCACTGGACTAAGAAAACTTACATATTCCACTTCAGTTCAAACCAAATTATGTTGCAATGTATATACTTAGATAAAATTGGGTCTACAGTATGTTATATATATATAACAATTTGAGAAACTAACCAAATATATTATTGAGAAGATAATTTTGCCCTTGTGCTCAAAGAAGCTTATCAAATCCATTTTCTACAGTGTAGATATTATTAGAAATATTATTGTATTGATTGCCATTTGATGTTACCTGCTTTCTGGCAGTTCGATATCGTGAGACCATATAGTATCATCAGTTTTGTGTTCTCAAGAATTCATTCCATGTCAAAACCACGATAAGGTTCATGTAAATGTGCGTTAGCGATCGTATGAAAGTAGTTTACTTGTTTGAAGGATAGACTGTCATGTTTGGATGCTACAACATCTGCAAGTCATACTCAAAACAAGTCAATCAGCCTCTGCTGACAGTTTCAATCTTGAGCTGAACAACAAGTATTGTAGTGGTTCTTTATTACCTTATTAGCAATGATACTGCAGAGATGCCATATTAGACGAGTCAATTGTGATAATTGATACTAGTATTTTTGTTTATCTGTTCTTACTTTTAATTACAAAATGCTGGTCGTAAAATGTTTAGTCAACAGTTTGTTCACATTTGATAACGTGATAGGGTACACTCGTCGCCTAATCTAGAACCTCTGATGTGGTATCTCATCAATATCAATGCATCTCTGGTTTACAAGCATGTTGTAGTCCCTGATATGTAACTAATGTATCTAATTCCTCACCCTAAAATCTTCAGCATTCCAAAGGCCTACACATCAAAACTTTGCAAAGACATTATCTTTCAATGCATGCTTTTATTCACTCAGTGGTTCCTGGTAAGCACTGAACTCAGATAGTTTAGTGAGAAATACTGCCAAATGGTTAAATAAGTGAAGGTAACAGACACAATAGAATCTATCTACTAGCATTGACCGATCTTTGTATAAAATCACAATTAACCTGAATTTTTGTTGGTATAGTTAATGCATCCCGTTTCATACAGATGCACCACACACACAAACCATCTTAAGTTCCATGTCGTCACCGAAAACACTTGTATTATGATTTATTGATTCTTGTTCCTTGGATTGTGGTACTCGATGCTAATTTCATGAGACGTTTCAGTGCACATAGTACTATTTAAACAAGCTAACTACTGGAAGTTCCTATGAGATTAAGTTCTCTTAAATCATTTGGTTTTAATTGTTTCCATAGTGTTAATTCCACTCAAATTCACCAATGAACACGCATATTACTTTCGGCATCAAATCGTTATTTCGTAAATAATCCTTCTTTAGGTCTTCGAGAATGTTTGCGAATGGAAGTCTTTAAGAAGGAATTTATTTTGAAGCTCAATTATTTTCATTTAAACTCTTATTAGTATGACATTAGTATTTAGCTGTTTTGTATTATTTGTCACAATCTTCTTGAGAAACACTACGATACCACGAATTCAATTTAAACATATTTAAATATTATATTTATAACAAATCTTTATTCTCCTCGATTATATAGTCTTGAACACATACCTCTTCACGTCACTCACAGCCCATACCGACAAGTCCAGCTCCGATCACGATCCTCGTTCATTGTGTCAGACTACTAAAATATATCGTTACTAACAAAGCAGCTAGTTACCGACTACTTCCTACGGGTTAACACACGCATCATCGAGTCAATGGGCCAGCCCATTTGCAACGGAACTTTTAAAATTGGGAGTTGGAAGCTTATCGAAACAGCAGTAACGGTACTGCTCCGGTCTCGTTACCGTGACCGCCACGGTTGCAGTCGTTCTCTGCTCGCGGTGAATACAATATGCCGTTGCTTACGGGGTTTGTGTCGAGACGTGTACTTGTTTGAGCAAGGATGAGGAGGAGCGAGCCCTATTGTTTGAGAGAAGCCATGGACCCCGGCGCAAGCTTCTGTCAGTAGACCCACGAGACGGGAATCCACTGAGGTGTAGTGTGAACCCGGTCGATGGATTTCTCAAGAGCTGCTATCGTCTCTTCGATGTCGTTGTTTACTATTGTTAGATCGAAGAAGTGTCCGTAAGCTACTCGCAGCAGATCAGACTCCTTCGCTAGCCGCTCTAAGCTACCATCGTACTGAAACAAAGGTATTGAACATTTTCTTTGTAATTGTTGTACACATTATTTGGTACCAAACCAAGAGGTACCACAAACACATTATGTTTGGCAAACAGCTGGCTGGAGACTCGTTGTGCCTACCATACTTGACACTGACACAGCATAGTACTTTTCAAAGATTGTAAAGTCAATCATTCTAAACATTGATTAATAGATCTTTCATTTTATAGAAGTCACCAAAATGTGTAGCACAATTGAGTCTTTTCTAGAAGGTAAATACACATAATAACAATTTCTTTCTGCAATTATGAATAGTCAAATTCAGACAAGCTCCAATTAATTGTACCAACATTTAACAAACACTCAATAATAAAAACGAATTGGTCAAGTTTTTTGGTCGCTAATGTTTGTGTCACTATTAGTCAATTACAAAATATTATTTTCATACTTATTTAATTATCTTAGTACTGAAAGTTACGTCTGGTTTGCTTTAAGGTAGTTGTCTTCCTAGGATTCCCTAGCTAATGCATGCATCTCTACAGAGATCTTAATTGTGGCACCTTCTTCCACACCATACGAGTTTCTCTTACCTCATTTCTCAAATGCTAAACAATTCAGAAGTACATGCAATTATATTCTGTACTCATTAGTCAGTCATTACTGATTTGCTACTTTGAAATAGTTGGCTGTGAGTTCCTACAGAAAGACCCAGCATCAAACATTTTCAGTGTTGTCTTTTCATTTGATATACCTCCAACAAATCACTTACATATGCCAATTAACACCAATGTACAATATCTCATAAACTAATGTGGTATGGAGTATGGACAACTATTTACTGGTTGGTTTTTATTCATGTAAATCTCTAGACGAGTAATGTTTTAAAATAACAAGATATTCTTACAGTATTTTATATTTATTTATGTATCCAAAATCAGAATTATAAACACAACCCATAAAACATTGGATACAATGTTGTTTACATGTTTTGTTTTTAGTTTTGTTTATGATTTTTTTACTTACATCTGCTAGATTCTGCAACACAGGTGCAGCAATGAACACAACGTAAGGTGCAAACTCGGCTGTCCTCAATACTTTGAGTGCCTGCGGCTCAACGTCTAATATGGCCATTCGCCCCTCTTGGTGGATCTTACGAATCGTTTCGAGCTTGGTGCCGTACATAGCATCCTCATGAGTCCCTGCAAAGAGAGTAATTACTGAGTGCCAGTCACTATTTAGTGACCATTATTACAACAGGTTGGATCATTTCTTTCCCTTACCATATTCTAAATATTCATTAGCAGCAATGTCGGCCATCATCTCATCGTGGGATACAAAATAATAGCTTCTTCCGTTTTCTTCATCCGTTCTGGGAGGTCTCGTTGTATCTGCAAGATATTGGCCGTTAAAGAAAAACATTTTGGACAGAAATTGGTAAAGAAAAATAATTTTTGATTCCCATGTTTAGATTGAAAAAAACTGCCTCCCAGAAGGTAGCATGAATCAATTATAAATAGTGAAAACAAAAATGTTGCTGGGACATGTAACACTAAGAGATCTCTAAAGCAAAAGCAGTGCATTGCATTGACAGTCACCTAGTACAGAACATACTTGTTTGAAACTCGGACAGGGCTTTTAGGGACAGAGCTGCATTGTCAGGGAAACATGGTATGATTATTTAAAGTAGATATGTTGGAAATTCATTACACATTTCATTGACATTTAATGAAAAAAATAATGTGTTGACAAACTTGACAGCACCCAAATCAATGACTTCCCACGTGTTAAGATTCCAGTTAAGCAGAGTATGGCCACCGTAACTGTTGAAGACATTAGCATACTAAGCAATCCTCCCTGCTAAAGAACCTTGAACTTTTGGTGACTCTTTCGGTAGAGCCATTTGGTGACTCTTTCGGTAGAGCCATTTTTACATTGAAAAGTAAACAATACAAAATATGTATTTAATTTACTGTATTATGAAGCACACTCAGTTCAACACAATTGTAAAACAATGAGTCTAAATTGAACAACAACGTGTTTGTATTATATTGTAGGCAAGTATAATACCAAAATAAATGTCCCTAAATTACGCAAATAAAGTGAAAGTCTGAACTTGAGTCCTACTAACTTGGTTCTGAAGAACATTTTGAAAATAGTCGACTCAGAAAACCATGTGTATTATTACTACTTGAAAACTAAAACACTATTGTTTCATCCTCCCAGTAAATAGTGCATCAACTAGATTTAGAAGAAGGTAATTATTTGGAGTCTATATACTCTACATCTCATATTTGGCAATGATGTCCATTGAGGTGATGAATGAGAGACATATAAAGATAAAAAAAATCCGTGCCCAAGCCAGGATTTGAACATGGAAAACAGCAACCAGGATTCACTAGACCAATGCATAATTGACCACAACCACTTCGCTGGCACAACTTAAAACAATAATTTAAAAGAATACACATTCTGAAAGAAATCGAGAATCCACCATAATGAGGGACAGCGGGTACTTACGTGGGATGGGGTACGCATATTTGTCGGGGTTCTTGGCAATCAAAGTGTTCTTAATGTGCCGGCGGCCGACGCCATGGGCCCCTAGGAGCACCAGTGTCTTGCGTTGGAAGGCTGGGTCAGACACTGAAGAGGACATCAAAACTAAGTTACTAGCGTACCAGAAATAATACTGACATTTTCAATCGACCTCCCGCTAGATTAAGTGCTACCTAATTATCATATTATGAAAGTGAAAAGGCTGGTGGTTTTTTTGTGTTTTGTGTCACAATAATATCATTCACATCAATTTTGTTTTATTTTAGCTTTGTGTTGAATAGAGTTAATTGTGTTATCAAAAGTCTAACTCAAAAATAATTATTGATCATGTGCACATTGTCAACAACAATTTAAACTTGCAAAACTGTGAAATGTGGATTTAACCTGTTGTCTAAATACTTCTATTATACGTATGTGGTTCTTGTAGGTATACATAGAAATAGAAGTGCAATATTTACTCACATGGAAGCTTCACTACTTCTTCATAAGTAACTAGATCTAATTGGTCGAACACTGCGTTGTGTTTGGCCAAATATTTATCCTTGTATTGTTTCTTCTTGCGTCCGAAAATTGAGCAATTGACTGAAATGAAAGAAAATTAGGAACATTATGGTGCAATTTCATATTTTGTGGTTGTCAACACAAATGCAGACTTTGAAACGTTCATAGGCAGTCATGAAGATAAGCAATGCGTTTTTGAAAACAAAATTGTGTCCCTAGTGGATTTCTACATATGAGAACAATGCATACTTTGAAAATAAAAACAGAATGGACATTGGAGGACGCGGAGATGCATTGTTGCCAAACTGACCTAGCGTATGCAGGAAACAGTGTCAGATTACAATGGCAAACTAATTTGATTAGTTTCTTCTCACACACGAAAAGATCTTCATTGAAAAGTGAAAATATAACACTACTTCAACTGCTATTTGACAAGCAAGTTCAATGAGAAAAGTGAAAAGAAAATACATGTCATAATTTTGCATGAAGCACAAATTAAATATGTAATCTAACTCATGCAATAAAAATGCTACCAATTTTAAAATGAAGATAGTAAGGCAGTATGTTGCAATTAAGTTGCAACAAGATGTAAAGAACATGACTGCCTAAGAACAAGACATACTGAGTATGTATTTAAGTCAGCCTATGAGCAAGTTGTCTAGCACAAAAGAGATCAAGCAAAAACAGGAACACCATCGATCGCTCCAATGAACTGAAACGGTGTATTGCCATACTTCAATTAGCGATCAAACTTCAATGAACTGAATTGTTGTATGACCATACTTCAATGAATGGTCAATATATGATCACAATTTAATGAACTGGCATGTTGACAAACATACGTTCAATTACTGAAATGCTGTTAGTATGACCATACTTCAATAAACTGAAACACTGTACGATCCAACTTCCATACTGCAATACAATGCACCAATGAAATAATACATTGTGTATAATCATTCTATGATGGTCCAATCAATTGAAATATTAATCAATAAGCACTAGTAAATTGAAACATTGCATGATGATGGTCCAGTGAATATGAACATTCCAATCAAATAAACCCCATTCCATTCCAACTTGTAGAAACGTTGGGTGATGATATTACATTGCAACCAGCAACATTGTTGAAACATTCAGTTTCAATAAGCCAACTTACAGAGTAAGGCTTTTAAGTTTTAACCAACTCTAAAAATTAACAATAATAGTAATAATAATAGTAATATTTATAATAATAACAACAATGATTGTATTCCTCACGTGCCAGCAGATCACAATAACATTGAGTACCTACTAATTGAATGATGTTCACGTCAGTGAAAATGCTGCAAAAAACAAACCATTCCACAAGCAAAATAGAGGTACCATCAAAATGTTCTTCAAAAATATCCACTAGAATAGGATCGGCATTGCTGCACTAAACAGCACTGTCACCATTGATCACAGCACAATTGATTCAATGCAAACAATAGATACGGCCACTATGGGAATGGGAGCACATCGAAATCACCAAAATGCAAAATAAAAAAAATACGGTTTTCATAAATTGTGCATGAAATAAATGTCTATCCTTGTAGGGGGGTATTTTGGAGGGTGCGTGGGGAGCCATACCTGTGGTGCCGTCACAGCCTTCTTTATGTGAAGTGCATCCTGCAGTGTCTGCCTCCCCGTCTATGTCATACAACAACCAGAGACAACCAAGACAGTTAGCACAGCAATATCACCCGAGAGCAAACAAACCAAGCAACACATCACAAAAAACATCGTTCCTGTTTAGTAGTAGCTTATTATTTTATAGTAACCAAGATGATTTTAGTGAACCTTTTTAGTGCATCAACTAGACTTGCTTCTACTTATGAATCTAACAGACTGACAAACTAAAATAGTTGCAACAAACAGTGTATGACAACAATTATTTTATTTTAGTGCTTGTTTGTTTATTAGGAACTTTCCGAAATATTTTAGGTCGAAAAAGTTATACTTCCTGATGGGCAGCAACATTTAAGGTGATTACTTTTCGCTTTAATTCAATTTAACATTACTAGTTTTAGGTTAATTTAACACCGAGATTAAGTTTACGAGGGCATACATTATAGTTCTGCTAAGTACAACTATGCACGTAGTGCTTGCAATAACTGTATCGAGGAGATGCCGAGAAGAGAAGCGAGTGCAGTTACATTTATTAAATGTAAATGTGTTGTATGTTTAATTTGTTGAATTATAAGTAATTCTACCCCTTCTTAACCTAATCATGGCTGTACAAGAAAGAAACACGATCCTCAAGAGCTGGACAGAACAACAGAATGTTCACTGAAAGCAATTCAACAGTAAGTGTCGGCCTCTGGGACTTTTCAGGCAAACGCATTTAACTAAACGAACGACGACGATTGTATTGCAATGATACACTTCAAGCAAAAGTCACCCAATAAGTAATAAGACACAGATCACTGATGTGTCATGAATATTTCACACATAATCAAACACTCTCAACGACAGATTTGAGATAGGAAATATGGGCAGTCGCAGAGAGAAGCGAGATACCAAAATAGTAAGCACCTATTACGATGTAAACGTCAAAAATAAAAAAAAGCATCGCCCCCTGACATGAAAAACTATGAGGAACAAGAACCTGGTATATGAAGGCTTTAAGAAGCCAATAATATGTGTATATGGAAAGAAGAATACTAAAAGGCAGTCAGGGCTCTTCTCTAATGCTTAGACACAGAATAGCCTCAGACTGGATTCTATTCAAATCTTCAAAATGAGAAAAAATTCACTATCTTTGTGTTTTCATAAAATAAGAAGGAAGGTTGTGCGTTGGTCCTGGCATGTTTTCTCTTTTGCGCTTATGAATAGATCGCCGTTCTTCTGAGCATAGGTAACCATTAGTTCCACGTCACCATCATGTATCGACAGTTTTATTGGAAATCTACATTCGTAGCAAGGATAATATTTTGGCAAAACTAGTTTTGATGTCATTGAGCCATAAAAGCTCCAGTTGTATATATGAATAACTTACTAAAAATATTGTAGTTATGTCTCAGTTAGTGTTGTTCTTTTTGCTTAATTTGTCTCTTCAATATGTTATGTATCCAATCCGAGCTAATAGTGCTAAATATGGATCGAGTTTGAGCCAAAGTATGTAAGCTATTATTTTATGGCATATAGTATTATTGTGTAAATATAATAAGTTGTCACGAAGAGAATATAAATACACAAATAAGTTTGAATCTTGATGCGTCAGTGAAGTGCATGTGTTGGAAGTTCCATGCTATACTGCTACCCAGGAGCCATCCAAGGTGTGGTCTCACTAATAGTACTTTTCAAGTCACATTCTTTAAAAATCATTCAAAATTGTGCAGTCCACTTAATCAGAACTCTTGAGCAAAATATAAAAAAAAAACAATCGACACCATTCAAACCACTAATTAGATTTGTAAGGGATATGTTCAATATTACTTTGAAACAAATACTCCAACATATGGACGATTAATTTTTACAGCAACCTATAGCTAACAAAGATTATTTGTAATTTACACCTAATTGCAGAGCAAAGATTTCTACAAGTTTAACCCCCTAACTGTACATGATGTTTTACAAACACTAAACTGTAATCTGGTACTGCTACTTATATTTGTTTTATAGCATTAAAGGATACGGTGATCAGATGTGATAAGCTATAGTGAGATTGTATGCATGTTTCAAATAAACGCCCACAATAGATCACTATTTACGATTATGAAAACACAGTAATAGAAATAATTTTTGTAATTATATCTTTTATAAAATTAGTTAGTTATAAGCAGAGAGTGGAGGAGATAGTTAGTTTATGTTTACAATTATTCTATTCAGTTATCATGCAATTCAAAATGTTTTTTATGTAATATTATCGCCTGCTCGATATTTTACGAACTATATAGAATACCGCCTTGCTTGATGTGTCCCATATCACAGGAATCATATTTATGATGATTTACCTCCGTGATATGTAACCGTCTCACCTCCAGTTATTTACTAAATTATGTTTGCTTTATTTCAAAAAGTTAACACATTACGTATTATATATTTGTTAAGTCTTAGTGTAACATATATGCACGCACACACAATGCAGCTTATAGAACATGGACATGAACCAGTGCGCAACTTACATTCAGGTAACCAGGTGTAGCCTATATTCCAGAAAACACAGTACAAAATCAATTTCCATGGGCCAAACTAGGATCACTAATATGTTATGGGTATTCACTTTGTGTTAGCATACAGACATCAATATCTACGTAGTCCTAGAGACAGACTATCCTTTATGGGATATATCACATCACAGGCGGATAACTATAACACAGGTACACAATCGGGGGTTAAGTGCAAACATTTAAAAACAAACGAAAATAAAATAAAGTAATGGATGAACAGATGATAATTCAGGATTGTGATCTGCTGGGTATAAAATTATTCAATTGATGCCTTATTTTAATAAATGTAACATATTAGTAAAGAAGAAGGCTGGAAAACTATTAGAAAACAAGACAATTCTAGGCGTGTCAACAGAATATCAAAATGCGTTGTATTTGCATAAATATAGCGGAAATAAGCCTTAAGCTGAAGCTTTTATGCATAGTAACTAATCGTTTTTTCATAGACAATTTTGTTCTAACCCATTTGCATACTATACCTACGCCAAGAAAGCTTTATTTGTTATGTACCCTTAAGTTTAATGAACACAGGATTTTATATGTCCATTATGTGGTGATAAATACTGACAAAAGATAAAATAATATATTTCCCTTCATGTAGATTACCCTAAACAAAATGTCTCATGTCAGCTGTTCATGCTTTGTATGCGAATCTTAAGGCATTCCAATAATTCAGTTTTAATTTAAACGTTTATACTTTTATACAATGCCAGATATTAGTAAACTTCCTATAAGTGCATCCAACAGTCTTAAGGCAATATAATGTGAGACGAAAGTACCAAAGCACATGGGATTAACTATCTTTAATTAATAGAATGTAGAAATAACTGATTTTTGTGCTCATAAATCTGGGGACGCTACGTCCCTTCACTTCAAATTCTCTCTTATATTGAAATCCGAGATGAAGCTATTATTAAAGCTATAAATCTTGGAAATCATATTCACCCTAATCCTAAATGCACTATTTCTACACGTAAAACATAAACAACGACGTCCAGCTAAAAGCCGACGGGTTAGCGACTTGCATGTATTTTATGAACGTGATGGAGGAAAGTGGTGGAGATATACAGCCTCATGCACAAAGCCACTTGCAGACGCAACTTTTGCCTTGCGCCAGCAAATCAATGAAACCGAATGCACAAAGGATTTACCGACGCAAATATTTGCGTGAGCTCGTTAAAGTTGCGGCTGCCTCGACCGTCCCACAAATAGATAAAATGGCGGCCCTGTCAAATACGGTGGACAGCGGGCTCCCGCGATCTCGTGTTTTAGAGATTGCACAAACGTATTGGAAGTTCCGGATTACATTTGTAATACTAGTTATTATCTGCCGAAACATTTGCCTTAACTTTTAGTCGAAAATCTTCGTGTAGATTCAAGAATGTGCGATAAGAAAAGTTACAATACCTTCCAGCTGTTGACGTTCAGAAAAGTCTCCTTTTAATATTGGCCTAGGCAAGCACACTTGTAAGTGCCTAGCTACACGCCATAACAAATCTAAATGTGTGTAAAACCCAGAACAGCCCTAGGTCTGGACAATAAGCAGGCGTATCGTGAGGCCCTAGGCCTAGGCTAGGCCTAGCTAGCCCTAGGCCTAGAGCACAGGCTTCTAGGGCATAGCAACTTGTGGTATTGACAGCTTCAGTTCAGTCGTAGACGAAAAATAAATAAACGCTTTCTGTGTAAACAGCTAGGTAGGCATAGGTCTAGGCTTAAGACGCCTAGGCCTAGGCCTAGGCCTACCCTATGCCGCGTAGGCTCTGTGAGGCCTACGATCCGGCATACGAAACCTCGCAAAAACCTGGGGATACCGCCGTAAATCGTAGCGTAGAGAGAATAGAAATACAATTATATTCTTGGCCGTAGGCCTAAGCCTAAAGGATTGGTGTAGTAACAGTAAACCTACGTTATAGTTTAGCCTAGACCAACGTATAGGCCTACCAGTACATACCAAGCACTAGGCCACTAGGCTTAAGCTCAGACCACCTATTATGCAAAGAGCCCTGACCATTCTGGATTTCCATACATACCATTACCTACACTAGGCTAGGTCTAGGCCCGCGTAAGAACCATACTAAGAGCTGGATATAGACCCAAGCCCTAATGGGAATACACTAGATTCTAGGCTGATTTATGTCGATGCCCGTATGTTCTGTGTCAACAGGGAATAAAATAAAATTTCATTATTACAAGGATGAATTTTGTAGGCCATACTCATGTAGTTACATGTCTATAGTTATGCGTTGAACTTACTTTATCCACCTCCCCCCCCCCCCCCCCACACACAAACTGGTTGCTGACAATCGCCTCCCCCCCTCCCCCCAACAGCAAGAGGGAATAACATAAATTTCATTATAACAGGCCTGAATCATATAGGCCATAAACATTTAGATGAATACTTCGTGTGTTTATTTTCTCCCCCCCCCCCCCCCCCCCCCCCAACAAAAACAGGAAATGAAATAACATGTCATTATAACAGGCCTGAATCACAGACAAAAGCCATTATCTAGGTGACTTTGTGTGTTTATTTTGTTTGTCCCCCCCCCCCCCCCCAAACAACAACTACAGGGAATAAAATAAAATTCATTATATCAGACCTGAATCATGTAGGCCATAAGCATTTAGAAAAAGGCTTAGTTGTGCGTTTATTATTATTTCCTCCCCTGCCCCCCGCCCCACCCCCCCCCCCCCTCCCTACAAAATGACAAAAATGTCAAATGTCAAAACGTTTTCTGCACAGTGCTCACAAATGTTCGAAATCGTTGTCTGGTTTAAATCTCGTCATGCGTTCCGAGATCCTAGACCCGTGATTGGTTCGGGTAAAGTCGGCCACGTCGGTAAAAGAAGTATTGGAACTTGCAGCGGAAAATTAAACGAGCATCATGGCGGACTTGCGTGAACGCTTTGTGCATTCGGATTTCCGCAAATTTATCTGCGTCTGCAAGTCCGCCATTTTTAACGAGCGGTAACTTTGCGTCCGCAAATCTTTGTGCATGAGGCTGTAAATGAAGATAGTGCATCATTTCCCAGAATGCACTATTTCTACATGTAAAACATGAAGGCCGACGTTCACATAAAAGCCGACATGGTGTAGGTGACGGGTTAGCGACCAGCATGCATTTAATGAACGTGATGGAGGAAAGTGGTGGAGATTTAATGAAGATAGTGCATCATTTCCCAGAATGCACTATTTCTACATGTAAAACATGAAGGCCGACGTTCACATAAAAGCCGACATGGTGTAGGTGACGGGTTAGCGACCAGCATGTATTTAATGAAGATAGTGCATCATTTCCCAGAATGCACTATTTCTACATGTAAAACATGAAGGCCGACGTTCACATAAAAGCCGACATGGTGTAGGTGACGGGTTAGCGACCTGCATATTATATTTAATGAATGTAATGGAGGAAAGTAATCAAGATTTAATGATAATATTGCATCATTTCCCAGAATGCACTATTTCTACATGTAAACATGAACACCAAAAAAGCCGACTTGGTGGAGGCGCCGGGTTAAGGACCTGCATGTTTTAAATGAATGTAATGGAGGAAAGTGATCGAGATTTAATGAAAATATTGCATCATTTCCCAGAATGCACTATTTCTACATGTAAACATGAACACCGACGTTCAGCTAAAAGCCGACTTGGTGGAGGCGCCGGGTTAGCGACTTGAATGTTTTAAATGAATGTAATGAAGGAAAGTGATCTAGGTTTAATGAATATATTGCATATTGTCACTTATTGTCCGTTAATGCTACAGGATTACTCTACTGGAGATTCCCTTTCAGCTCCAAACAATAATGAATACCTACGCAGTAATGTTTATACAAATAACACCAAAACATCTATTATCTTAGAACTTTTTTATACTAATTAAAATGAACGGTTATGTATCATAGTGTTGAACGACGATAAGTAAAATAGAGGAATTGTAGCAAAAACATAAATCGATCATCTACATGAGCATAGAAATGATATTCAAGTTTTCGGTTATTATTCAGTACAACCTTATACATTTTGAAATCCTGTTAACACACATTTAATAATAACGTTACATAATAATGGGGAATGTAAGAAGTCTTCTACTTCCGCGAGGTTTCTCCGTCGTCCAAGTAGGCGGGCCCGCCCCGAGAGTTGAAACAAAGCTCTGATTAGCATATTACACTGTGGAAACATGCACTCAATGGCTTGCGTATGTTAATAAGTAGGGTACCTTGTTCTTGTTTTGTCTTCTCCATAGCCATGCATGCCGTACGCCACTCCTGCAGTTCTGGCGAGGGGATCAGACCCGCTGAACCCGCAGCGTTGTCTCTCCTAGCCTGCCACCAGTTGTGATCGTCTTTACTAATTATCTGAAACACAACACTCTCTTTGTTAAACACATTATATACAACGTAGAAATAGAAACAACTAGAACAGGTCATATACTTGAGAAACTAAAAATGTAGTGGGACAATATTCATTCACGCTGTTCTTATATTATTAATACGAACAATAGAGAGACGCTGTGTGACGCGTTGTAAGCTGTGTCTTGACCTTGACAGAGTGTTGGCAATGTATGTCACCTGTCTTATAGTTCTACGAGAGGTGCGGGGCGGCGATGTCATAGTGCACCCGCTCGCCACAATCAGTCAGCTGTCTACAACACTTATTATAATTGATAGTAATATTCTACTACAAGTTGATTTTAAATCAAACTAATTAATTTTTGCTACAAAAAGGTAAGAAGGAGAAAACCTTGGTTTGCAGTTAAAAAATCAGTTTCTAGCTTTTCAAACATATACACAAAACGCTATTTTTATGTGACTCTAGTTATAAATTTACAGCAGCTAATAAATTAAGAATATATAACTTTTGTTCAAAAGTACCGGTACAACGGAAATACCTCAGGACGCTTAATGACTGAACGTGTAAAAAAAGTGAAAGGCAATCGTTTCAAGATAAATAAACTTCAGGAAACAAGAAACATACTATTGAATCACATTTTCTTGTGTATATGTTATTTTGCATTATTTAAACTTGAAAGGCTTAAATCACAACACAGGTTCTGCTTACTTGAAGAATGTCGCCAGTCTTAAAAGCAATGCCAGCTTGAGCACACGGGATTAGGTCGTCATCCAGAGGGTCGTAGTCGAATTGAGCTCGCACGAATATCTGTGAACACAATACACATGAATGAATGCACATCACGCATTTTCCCGCCTTTACGTCTACCTGCTATACTACACGTCTAACAATACATCATACACTATTCCCAGCATGCCTGCATTACCAATAGGGAACACGCGTATGAAAATTTTAATCGATTTTTAAATACCTTGTCCCTCATTTAATAATTTTATGTCTTTGAATTTTGAAAAACGGATCAGTCTATGCCTCAAAATAATTGGTTTAGTAACGATAAATAAAAGGGCTTGAAAAACGAGCCACCGCCATGTAGAGTGGATTTGACGTCATAGTTTTGTTCTGCGTACGCTCACCGCCTCAGCGATTGGTCTGTTCTGCCACGTCTACAGAACCATTGCGTCACAGCCACCTGCACGCGTTTCAGATCCCCAGTTTAAACTTCAATAAATGCGACCACATTAAACCTATTTAAAAATTTCTTTTTCACGTGCGACTTGCATTAATATACTTTTTGTATATAATACTATTAAACTAAGTGTTTGGTTTAACAAAAAAAATCGTACGCGTGTTGCCTATTACGTAAACTCCCCATGGCTCATTGTGCGAAGATGGCAAGTACATCCCGCTTTATCTTAACACAAATCTAATAAACACAGATGTGTTTAGAGAAAGGATTAAGAAACATGTACTAGTTCTAATTCAAATCATCTTCAGAGATCTAGTACAAGTACCATTATATCACATACGATCTACAAAGGACAAAGACAGAGATCTAGTACAAGTACCATTATATCACATACGATCTACAAAGGACAAAGATGCACAGACAACATACAGATAACTATGCATGAGATTTACTATCTGGGTCGCTATGTTACCAAGAGATAGCTACAGAAGTTCAAAATACATCTGTGTACTGATTGTTTATGCGCATGCAATTTCACATCTACCAGGCTTGGAGATACTCAAGGCAAGGTTCTAGTAATTGTCATTGAAAAATAATTCTGTGTATCAATTACTACAATACTCAAACAACCTTTTATCTTACCGATACGTTTTTCATAGGAGAGTGACTTGTGACCAACCGGCGATTGGAATTTGAAATTGGGGCTCGCTGATTGGTCATAAATCACTCGTCTATGACGAAAGCATATGTAAGTTTGTTTCAGAACAAGTTTCATTTATTTTATTCTAGTAGAGACAAACGAAGACGAAACAAACCCAATACAAATAATTGGAACTAGTACGTTTGATATACAATGTAGTTAAACTTACCACAAAAATACAAACGTTAAGCCTAACATAATAACAGTACGCAAAGACTATAGCTAAGAGCATGCACAACGGTAGTTTAATAACTACAGTTACTTGAAATCAAAAAACTAAAGTAGTTCTAGTACAAAATGCTTTGTAACTAATGTTAACGACGAAGTTAACGTGAGTAAAAAATCCACTTCCTTCTCAGATGGAAAAAATGTCACTGATACTAAAATAAGCCACTTGTATGTTGTGATTGAAGACATGACATGACATGACATGACAATACATTAGAGACAGGCATCGGGATTTGTTTGAACGTTACCATTTTCATTGTAATTGCACGTAGTAATATGATTCGACGAATATTAGTACTGTTTGTTGTTATTATCAATAATTAATGCTGTTTTAGCCTCAGGTAGACGACGGAATCCAATTATCTCGATAACCAAACGCACAAATGCATAGTACAATACCAAATTCTCCTAGCTTTATAAGTAAGTACACAACATTATATATAGTATTATTATTCATATTAACAATATAATAATAATAATTCTAATATGCACTCACAAGATATTAGATAATAATCAAATAATTGCACATCTTTCTCTTTACATGTTAATTTAAATGTACCTGCCCACACCCCACACTTAGCTTAGACTTACGTAGGCATCTCATGTAAGGTGCTATCACAAAATGCTAGAGCAGTAATCTACCGTAGCAGTATTGTACCGTACACTGAAAACCTTATGTTTTGATATTGTAGGCTTTTGCGAGCCTACATGAGCTCTGGATGATCACTGGACAGTTTCTGTTGTGGCGACATTTGCTACTTCGCCTGTCAAGCGTCACTCAACGCAGCATGACCCGACCGCTCAGAGATTATGACGACCATAGATGCTGGTCCAGTATCGTGTAAGTAGTGTGTCCTTGGTGCACACTTATCTGCACTTTGCACGTAAGTGTGAATTGGTAATTTGATTTAATTAATGATATGAAAAATTCAGTGAAGAAACTCGACATTGTTTAGTCCATAAAAACGTGCATTCATTACCTGTATAGTTATATTTATCTACATCACTAACAATTTTCAATGTTTTGTTTCATAATGATCTCACTGTAAAATTGAACACATAAACAGATATTATTACTCAATGCAGCTTATCCGGATGGATGGATGGATGGATGGATGGATGGATGGATGGATGGATGGATGGATGGATGGATGGATGGATGGATGGATGAACTGAAATGTGCAATTTAATATTACAAACTGAAAATATGCAATCCAATGTATGTATCCTACCAATTTCAGTAAGAGGAAATGTCTAGCTATATAATTGGATTTCTCTTGCTGTGAAAACTTGCAACATTCACATGACAAGAAAAACGTAATAATCAGCTTCATAATATTCCCATTCTAATATTTTACTTTCAAAGCTACACTTTCCGTGCTTTGAACTTTTATTGTATGAAGGCTTGAATGCTGTTTGTACTTTCATAAATTGTAAATGCTATTTTGTCTCTTTTCCGTTCTTTCTCACTCGATCTCAACAATTTCCAATAATATATTTCCCCCTGTCCATTTTCTATGTTTTTTACCAGTTTTAGAAGAAAGCAACCAAGACACTGGGAATTGTTTGATACAAGCAAGACTAAACACACAACAAAACCTTGTTCCTCTTGTGAATTTTTTAAGCCAAGGAACCTGCCTGGCATATATAATTGATGTATGCCTTCCTTCTGATTTCCAAGTTTACTTAATAATATAGGAAGTTCCCTTGCTATGAGGATTGTGCAACTCTTGGGTATAGATATGTTTATCTGTTTCAGATTATGGATTATTAATTCTTGCAAAATGCTCTGCCATCTAAGATCTGAATTGTTTAAAATGTCGGAAACCCATGTATGTTAATAGGAAAGGATACCTCTACGTCAAAAACCGCACAAAATTCTAACTTATAAATTAAAGTTTTATTCATGTTGAGAAGTATAATTAAATACTATTAATGTTTGTAAAATATATTGTTGATATTTAAAAAGTATATTTTAAGCTTTACTGTAGTTATTTATTGGGTATATTTTCGATAGTCATGAAGCAAACCTTGGCTGCTAGGATAAGTGGACAAGAGGTGGCATGAGGGAAAGGTTAACTGTTGAAAATCAGTTAGATGCCGCCACAATAAACCCCAACTGATGAGCGCTGCAACTAGCTAGTGAGGCTTCTGCAGTACGCAATTCTTCGCAGGTGTGAAGTGGAAACCAAGCTAAACACAGATGTTGCACACACTGATTATAAACGTGCTCTCCACTCTCGCCTGCACAAACGAGTTGGTACACACATTTGTTTTATTTATTTATTAAATGTACATCCAATCAATTAATTAAATAATAATATATTATTCAATGCAATTTGTCTTTATGGCGAGGTGTGGGAACCACATTTACCGCAATGAAAATGGTATTGGCTGTTTTACTCATAAAAAAGGAAACATTGACAATTTGGGATTTTCTGGTAACCTACCGTTATGAATGTTTGTTCTAGGGAAACAGATTAGGTGCAATATTATCAAATGAAAATCTTATTTTGACTAGGACCCATCAAAAAAGCCACTAATTTGTATCTTACTTTTATCATCCATGTATGAACAACAAATAATAATAGAGACAATTTTAAATGAAAATAACACACGTGATACGGAACTATATGATCCTAAATACAAATGTTTTAGTAAATGCAATTAGAATAATTATATAACCATCAAAGATATACTTGATGTAACTAATAAGTACGAATATGTGAAGAAAAACGTTAAGAACAGTTAAAAACATTATGCACTATATGCGGGCGCAGTAAGTTAGACTGATCAAAGTCACAATGCTACAGTAGCTTCTCCTTCTCCCTCGCATAACGGTGTGTTTAGTAGTGTATAGATAATGCATATCACAAGACAACAGTCCACATGAACCACCATATTTGCAAAATGCAAATAATTCTTTATGATATAAAGTAGGCCTACACATGTACACATGTTATTTTCTTCTCGATGCAAAAACCTATTGAAATCTTTAGTAAGTATAAATAAATGTATATTTGTGCAGTCAATTTTAAGAATTGGTTTCCAATACAGGGCATTATATAAAAAAAAAAAAATGGTGGTGCTACTTTTTAAGTCGCAGTCACGGTTTATACATATGGACCAGTATACAATATCTATTGCTTGATAGTGATAGTGTTTCACCAGTAAAAAAAAGCTAGCAAAATGAAACAATTTCATATATGTTTAATAAAACACTTTGTGAAGTAAAAGTTAACAGAAATGGGGTTGTTCTCTTTCGCAGAAACGACGTCAAACCTATACCTTAAAGACGTCTGTTTTGGAAAAATTAAGAAACTTTTTCTCTCTTCTGTTACTGTAAAATACTTTTAGTGTGACTTAACTGCTGTTTAAAAATACAAATTGGTCCATCCGACACGTGCATTTTAAGAAACAAACAAGCTACTGTATGATAATTTCCAAGGACATCTCAATGATATCAAATACCTTACTAACTAGCTGCGCTAGAATACTGGACACTGCCGTGAAATAGTGGCGAAAAGCCGACACTAGCGCCACTACCGGAGCGGTTCGATCGAAATTGATTGCTTAGATTCAAAGCAGTAGTAAATTAATTTGCTGGCCCCCCGCACGTGACTTTTTCGACAATGTGTCGCTACAGTTTTCGGCGCCAGGCCTTTGGCTACACGTTGGTATATTTTTTGAGTTTATAAGTCCCACCCATCACCCCCTCCCGACGTGTTTTATGTTGAATTGCGTGCGACCTCGACGCTCCGGTTTTGCGGGAAAAATTGTAAAAAATTCAAATGTTTCTTTTGAATTTTTCGAATACTGGTGCTCGAAAGTCAATTGAATGGCGCATCTTTTGGTATGTCTCTTTTGAATTTGTATGGTCCCGTTTAAAAGTTACGGGCACCCAAAGACGAAAGATTTTCGAAATTTGGATTTGACGATTTTGGTACGTTTTTAACGCGTCACATTAAACGGCCCTGCCTGTCGAACCAAACAAGATGTACCATTCGTTTTTGTATTGTTACCGTCGGTTACTATCTGGGTAACTAGGATTTGGAAATTTTTTGAATCGTCCCGGAACGTTTGGCACACGGATCGTGTACATTTGGTCGCGTGCGTTTTTTAAAAGGAGCGGGGACACTTTTCTCCCACATTTTTGATTTTCGAAATTTCTCAACTTTTTCATTTTTAAGGACAAAGTTTAATCTGGATTATGGTTGGTCAATTTTTTGAATTTCGTCCCGGATGCTTAGTTATGGACACTTTTCCATTTTCTCTACACGGTTTCAGTTTTGATTTTTTTGCGTCAAGGTGGTACTTTCGAAATGGGTTTTTTTTCCTTGTCCCGATACTGAACACTCTATCGTACAGGGCCATGAAAACACATTTTCAAAAAGTCACCTTTACACTGAATGACAGACGTTCGCGCAACTCATTTTTCACGGCTTTAAGACAACACGCATACAAAAGTTTTCTTTTTGTATATTAAAAGTGTTATAAATACGTCATATAACAAATAATTGTGTTTAGTATTAATACATGGACATTTATCTATTTGAAAACGTTACTTTAAAAAATAAGACTTTACGGGTGTCCGAGTTATGGTGCTTTAACAGATTTCATCCGTCTCGTATTTTTGCCGGTATTTGTCTATGAGAATTTTTCAATGTCTTAAAAAAGCATGTTGCAGTTTTTTTAAATTTTTTTCGACTACTTTTATGAAATTTTAAGGCTATTGACAGCATATTGAACGTACCCGGACGTACCCGGCACGTACCGTCTCTGACATGATTGATCGACTCTGGATATTTGTGTAATTTTGTTTATTGATTTTCAGTTTTGAACGTCCCCCAAATGTCCCGTTTTGAACTCGGACAACCCGTTTTGGTATCATATGAAAGTGCGTTCTAATACCTTTTAGAACATGTGCAATTTGTTGACGTCACACGTACCGGGACGTACCGGGAAGCTTTTGAACGTGCAAAATTCAACTTTTTTGTTTTTGACCGCCCAAAGTACGAATTTGTTATGAATTTTTTCGGAATTTTTCGTCGGAATTACTTTTCCCTATTCTTTATTAAATATGTTTTGTTTTTAATTTTATCGAACAAAGCTCAAAACACGACGACGGGGGGGGGGGGGGGGGGTGCCGTGTACATCGATGTAATATGAAGAAAATCAATTTCGACACTCACTTTTGTCATTGATGGCTTATTGTGGGCGACAAGTTTGACTTACAGACTTTGTGTTAACTTTTTTAGAAAGCGTGATTCAATATTAAATATTCGAGCTCTTTAATTCACCGAAAAAGCTCAACCCGGACTTTTTATAGGCGCCCGTGTTACACGATGCTTAACGAATAAATTGCCCAATGTTGTAGCATAGTATATTGAGTTCAAGTGTCCAGTGCCATATGGGTCCGCGATTCGAATCCTACAATTTTCAAGTTTCTCTCTTTACTTAAGTATCCACGACAGTTTTACATGGTATATGTACTTTTTGTACTTAATTTTTTTTGTACTTTAATTTTTTATTTCATTTTTCAAAATCACACAATTTTCAAGTTTCTTTCTTTACCTAAGTATCTACGACAGTTTCACATGAAATGTACGCAGACATACTCGAAAATTTTTCATCCACTTTAACATTTTTCAACATGACAATTTTTTTTTTCGTAATTAATTTTTTTTTCTCTTTTCCACAATTTTCAAGCTTTCCAGAAAGTGACTGATATAATAAGTTAATATGGCGGTTACCTATATTTGGCCCCGGGTAGATTAGGCCCAGAGTGACTCTGCTAGTCGTAAGAGCAGTCCCTGGGCAGGCACGCGGGTTTAGATTTTGTACAGAATATTAGAAAGGTGCAATTAGGAGTGAAGCTGATGCTATTGAGAGGCATGTGGCCTTCATAATAATAAAGGGTTAATTCAAGTAGATACATTTTAAAGCCTGTATTGACAAATCATCACAACCTCCCCCCCACCCCCCTCCTTTCACCGATAGCTTGTCCACATACCAGCAATAAATAATGAGTCGATGATCATTCCGCCTGCAGAACGTATAAATTATGCTTTCGTGCAATACACTTAGTTTGTTGTGGTTTCTAGTTAGCCTACGTATATGTCAGTCTTCTTAAAAAGTGGATAAATGAGAATGTTTGTTGTAATGTTCCAAATTAAAACGTTAAAACCGAGCGTACGGACGCAAAGGTCAAACCAAAATACTGGACACTGCCGTGAAAGGGTGGCGAAAAGCCGACACTAGCGCTACTACCCGAGCGGTTCGACCGAAATTGATTGCACACGTTCAAAGCAGTAGTGAGTGGTTGTGTTCGTAAGAAAAAAATTGATGTGCATTCAGTTTAGACATGGAAGGGTGTCAAGATGGCCCGATTTGTGCTGTGTACTCTTGCAAGAATTATGCAGTGATGAAAAATGCAAGATCAATGTTTCGGTTTCCTCGAGATAAAGACATGTAAGTTCGCCTAGGCACTAAATGATTTCTCCCTACACTCACAACGTGCCTTGTGTTGTGTTTGTACCGGTAGCAGTTCCCTTGAATATTTAAGTAAATGCAATTACTAATAACAAAATCCTACACTTCATTTGGACTTCTTGTCTTGACTAGAATTCTTTGTCTCGGCAGGCCTAAAGCCCCCCTGTGCCTGCATGTATTTTGATGTGAAGATATGTGTATTCTTTACAGTTGTAACCAGTGGGTCATCGCATCCCGGCGCCGTGATTTAGAGGAGATTTTTAAAAGTAAAGGGTCAGAGCACATGAACAAATCCAATAGAATTTGCTCGGATCATTTTGAGAAAAATTGTTTCCGAAACCCGAATCTCTTAAGCCAAGGGTAAGTTGAAAGCAAGTCAATAAATACCATTGACTAGCCCCAGGCTTAGAATATTCAGCTTTATGGAGAAGGCGGGATATTTCAAGGGCTAGGCTAACTAATGTGTGGTTAATTTCAGCCTCGTTAGAGCTGCAGTACCCACTCTTCTTCTGGATGGACTCCAAACGCCAAAAAAAAGACCAAGCCCACGAAAAAGAAACCGGGATATGGCCGAGCTTGATGCCGACAAACCCAACGCACCTATTGGTAATGTAGGCCTACCTGCGGAGCATAGAGAAATAAAACAGGCTGCGGCGTTTGATTCTGGTAAGCTGATCTTTGTCATTGTTGGAGGAGGCGAACAACAAACGACTACACTACAGCGCTTCGAGCGTTCCGGCCACTGATCTCCACCTGCTAGAATTAACCGAAACCCCATCGAGGAGGCAGTGCACTAATTATTAATGGGAAAATATCCATCGATTCCAAAGAAGTCAAGTAGACTTTCCAACGACTTAGAAAAGTTGTGTGTATCAAGTATTCAGTGAGCTTTGGCCGGACCGCTCGCAACGCCCATGCACTTGTTACGCCTCCCCATATTTCCACTAGCATTTGAAATAGACCTAGGCCTATAAAATAGATGTAGGTAGCCTGTAATAGTGGTCGTTATTTTATGGTAAATAGTTTTGTGCAGTAGTTTGACAATTTAGTAACAACTTTTTATATTTTCAGGACCTCTTCCTGATGCACGACTGCCCAAGCGCTCCAGGGAACAATTAGAAGAGCAGGCGAGGCAACTGAAAGTCAAACTAAAGAAATCTCAAAAAACTGCTTCAAAGTTGCGCGACACTTTGAGAAAAGTAAGACAAGAAAACGTAAATGTAAAACAAGAGTTGGTCCGTACTAAGAAATCAGCGTTATTAACATGCAACGAACTGCTAAACTCAAGCTTTATCGGAGCACAGTTAAGGCTAAGTAAAAGAAAAAAAAATGGCCGGCGATACACAGATTCTGATAAAAGCTTTGCTTTGGCACTTCACTACTGCTCTCCTAAAGCTTATCGTTTTATGAGAAGACATTTTTGTTTACCAACTGTTCGCTCTTTGAGGCGATGGTTGCAAGGACTTAACATACATCCAGGTTTAAGCAATAATGTAATAAGCTTGCTCAACGTACAAAGTAAATTATTACCCGAATGTGATCGTGTTGTGTCCATTGTCTTTGACGAAATGGCACTTAAAGAACACATTTCATACGATGCCCGGATGGACTTGTTCGATGGCTATGTTCAAAACAATGGTACAGAATTTGGAACAGATAAGCGAAAGAGCCCTGCACTGGATGTTGCCAATTCCGCATTAGTTTTTATGCTACGGGGGATCAAGAAAAACTATAAACAAGTCTTAGGATATTATTTAGCAAAAGACGCCACATGTGGAGAAACCTTGCAAACTATACTTCTGGACGTTGTAGATAAAGTCACATCTGCAGGTTTCATACCGAAAGTAGTAATATGTGACCAGGGAACAAGCAATGTCAAAATGAGAAAATTGCTAGGTGTAACAGTTGAAAAACCATATTTTAACTTCAAAGGAAACTCCATCTATTTTTTTTATGATCCACCTCACCTACTGAAGTCTGTCAGGAATAACCTGAAAAAATATAACTTCAAAGATAAAGATATTGAGTACAGCTGGAAAGCAATCGAGGATTTTTATAATAAAGATAAGGATATGGTGGTGAGATTAGCCCCCAAAATAACAAAAAAGCACATTGAATTACCACCGTTTACTCCAATGAGAGTTTGTCTGGCAGCTCAGATAATGAGCCATTCAGTTGCAGCAGGTATATTGACCCATGTATCTTTGGGTAACATGCACTCATATGGTTCCCATACAGCACAGTTCATTGACGATGTTGATGGTCTTTTTGACTGTTTCAATAGTAACAAAATTCATAAAAACACTAAGCAGTATTTAAGACCAATATCATCAACGTCCAAACATTGGGAGCATCTCGAAAAAATGTCTGCAAAATTTCAGGCATTAGAAGTTTTAAACAAAACTAAAAAACAACCCCCTTGCTTTTCAGGGTGGGTTTCCAACATTGCTGCTTTACGTTTGCTGGTTGATGATCTAGAGAAAACCTGTAACTTCAAATACGTGCTAACAAGGCGCTTAACGCAAGATTGTATTGAAAATATTTTTTCAATTCTAAGGGCAAGAGGAGGTTGCAATATAACACCTGATGCCTCGTCGTTCCGGGGAGCAATCAGGGCAACAATAGCCAATGAACTGTTAATGCCATCTGATAACGGAAATTGTCAGATGGATATGGACAAGTTTCTTTTAACACATTCAAGTCTGAGAAGTAGCACTGGTACTTTCAACTTAGATGTAATACCCGAACGCAATAATGATAATTTTGATGCAATATGTGAACTTTCTGAATTACCAGACTATTCTATGGCAGAAAAAAATGCAATTTCTTACATAACTGGATGGGTATGTTCCAAGCTTCCGCATACGTCATGTAGGAATGCAGTGTCCTCACTGGAGGACACTTACAACATGGAACATGTTCACATTTTGTTAAAGAAGTATGATTCAACTAGTAAGATGCTTTATCCAAGTGAGGAAACAACTAAGTTTGTTAACAACATTGTGCAAGTAAAAGAAGAGAATTTGACTAAACTTATTGAAACCAGTTTGTTTGGGGCAAAGAAAGCACTGAAGGAAATGATCTCCACTCCCAACATACCCGGTTTGTGTACTGACTGCTTGTATGTTTTTATTGACAAATGCCTAAATGTATTACTAAATGGTTTTATAAAAGCTCAGAACAACAATTTGAAACGTCTTGTATTAGGGAAAAAAAATACAAAAGCACAAAAATTACTGCATTTGTAGACGTTTGGAGACCCGGTACTCACGGGCGTTACTGTACTTATGTACTTCTGTTACTGCATGTATGTGTATCCTACTATAAGTAGTTATACAGTAATTAAATCATTTTAAAAAATTTAAAAAATGTTGATTTATTACCATATTCTTATATATTTTCAAAATTAGTGATAACAAAAGTGATAAGGGGAAGGGGGGGGGGGTTGCCATGTGTCTATTGAATGTAGGCTTGGGGTGCCTTGAGTCAAAAAAGGTTGGGAACCACTGTTATACAGTATCATATTATATGTTATTATTATATGTATACTTTGTGTTATTAATTAGGCTGTAACCTATATCACTTTTATATGAAACATGTTTTACTCTACTAAATACATACTTCCTACTAAATGTTTACGTAACAGACTTTCTTTCATTCATATTATTATGCACCTTTCATATCCTTCATTGTGTCTTTTGTGTTTTGTGGAAGAGGGAAATTGTGCGAAATTACGTGGGTTAAGATTGTGTACAGAATATTAAGAAAGGTGCAATTATGAGTGAAGCTGATGCTATTGATAAGCATGTGGTTGAGAGGCATGTGGCCTTCATAATAATATAGGGTTAATTCAAGTAGATACATTTTGAAGCCTGTATTGACAATTCATCAAAACCTCCCCGCTCCCCATTTCACCAATGGCTTGGTCCACCCACATACCAGCAATAAATAATGAGTCGATGATCATTCCGCCTACAGAACGTATAAATTATGCTTTCATGCAATACACATAGTTTGTTGTGGTTTCTAGTTAACCTATATTTATCTCGGTCTTCTTAAGTAGTGGATCAATGAGAATGTTTGTTGTAATGTTCCAAATTAAAACGTAAATGCCGAGCTCGTGGACGCAAAGGTCAAACGTAATCAAACCATATGCTACTTCGCTGACTCTTATGGGAAGCGCCATAGTAAATTCATATTTGTCGCGCAGCCATCGAACCGCTCCGACAGAATGCGCTACTTTCGCCGTTCGCCGCCTTCTTACATGCTAAACACCGCGATTGTCCTGTATTCTAGCGCAGCTGGTTACTAAGGTATTTGATGATATGCATATACACTCTCTTATAAAAATAAAATAAAAATGGCAATATGTTCTCGGAAGTAACTCCGCAATTAGATATTTTGTCACGGCGCCGTTTTATAGAATACATAACATTAAAAAAAGAGATTTGTGTAAATTACTAGAAATTTCGCATTATAAAACAAATCGGCAAAATTGATTGCTAGATTTTAATAACGATGCTAGTCTAGATGACGACTGGATGAATAGATGAAAGACGGCATCATTGTTATTGTTTTATGGGGATAAAAACCGCCACAATCATCCACGCGTATAAGCCAGGATTCGGAAACCTAGTTTTACTAACTTTAAACTATTCTCAGGAAATACTTCCAAATATATGTTAAAACAGATAAACACAGTAGTAGGTTCTAAGTCATACATTATTAACTGAATACATGATGGTGATAGAAATTTCAATAATACAGTTGCGAAATTAAAAAACAAGAAATAATAGCCAGCATTCTCCTCAGCATCAGTTACTCTAGCCACACCGTTTCAATATGGCCAACTAACGCTTATTCTAAGAGTTTGGCTACAACTGGCCATGACCACTAAAAACAGTTAGATATTGAAATTGAGTTAAATTTGTGGTAAAAGCTAAAGTTGTAACGTTGAATTCCGCTGTTATGTTCTGTAGTGCATAACTGTTACTGACCATTATGTGTTGGTTGTTGGCCACGTTTTACGATGAATAGTGAGTTGTCCACTCATCGCAGTGTTGGTTGGTTGAATGACAACTGAACATGAGGTATAGATACATTTGAATCATTTTGTTTGCAAACATTCAGAACAAAGGAAGTTGAAACTCAGTACGTTTTGTGGTTATTGTAGCAGTCATGTTTAAAGTGAATGACATTATTTATTGTTTTTTTGCCGAGTTTTGTTAACAAACATGGAACAATACTCTAATATGGTGTGTATAGAGCAGTCCAGTTTCTTTCAACACGTGTGTGTATTTCTGTGGTGTCAATTCATGCCTTAATTTCTTTCTTCTACAAGTATGTATTTACATATTTATCAATTTGTAATGTTCAATGTTCTCTTTCAATAATATGTACATTTTCTTATGTAAGGTATTGCAATTGCTCCATTTTTAAATTCCATATTTACCATGGTTTCATTGTGTAGTTGTGTTTTTTTTCTTTCTTCGTAAATCAGTTTTTATAACTGAATATTATAGAAATTGAATACATTACTACAATCAATGTATTATGTAAACCTATCAAAACACAACTCTTGATTATAAGGAATTCTATATTAAAATATAAAATTTCAAGATTAACTTAATCAATGGCAATCAACTTACAATGTAATTGCCACAAGTTGTAATTTTAAAGGCAATTCAAACATAAGTAGTGGTTTTGTACTTTCGATTATGTACATGATTATGATGCCATTCACAACAAGATATAATAACAGCAGAAAAAGGTATATACAATATGAACAGACTATAAGCACATTTTAATTACTTTGAGACTGGTAAGTCGGTCTATAACTATACTCAAAAATGTCTGTACAAAAATATTTCTTAACGGTACGGTATATTAAATACAAAATTAATGTAATTCTGATTGAAAGTTGATGTGTTACATGTCAAGATGTGTAGTTTCAGTGTGTTGATCGAGTTTGATCGAAACAAACCTCAATTTTTAATATACACATCCTTCCAAAGTATTTGTGTTGATCTACTTACTAAGATAATGATAATAGATTGTATAAAAATGCTAACAACTTACCTGAAGCAGAGGTGTGGAGCCAAGATGGTACTCAGCTAGTTAAGAAAGTCACGAATTTCAAAACCTTCCGTGTTTCAATCATATCACAGATTACCTCAACTTCAGGTAGGCTGTTTAACTCATCTGTAAACTTCTTTATTGTGTCTGATGCAGTAATTCTTTATAAAACTCGAGACCTTTGAATAAACTGCAATATAGCAACAACTGCACGCACGTACTGACGCAAACCCAGTGTTATTCTTCTTCTGACCTCTGATCTGAAGGTATTTTAATTCAGCCTTTGGAGATATACTTAAAATTCTGGTGTAAATCTATTCCACATGATGGTCAACTCTAACAGTCAGATAGTGCAATATATAAACTGCAATATAGCAACAACTGCACGCACGTACTGACGCAAACCCAGTGTTATTCTTCTTTTGACCTCTGATCTGAAGGTATATTAATTCAGCCTTTGGAGATATACTTAAAATTCTGGTGTAAACCTATTCCACATGATGGTCAACTCTAACAGTCAGATAGTGCGAAGTAGGCCTGAATGATGTGGAAACAGCTAAAATACTGCCACTATTTCTAGCAGAGCAAATACGCATTTTGGAATGCTCGTTAGTTAGCTCATTAATTACCTTTGTTGTAAAGCTCGAACAAGTTGGGAGGAAAACTTAACGATTCAATTAGCTCGGAACGACGAAGTTACTTTCAAACAGATTGTCTTTGATATCTCTATCTCTCTTTACAATGTGCTTTATTTAGAAGAAGAAAACTTTATAAACTTTTTTTAGATTTTCTACGCTAGCAGAACATTTGACTAACATTACAGTCACGAGTCTAACAGTTCAATTCGGATGCACATAAAGATTTCACGTGCAATGCATGGCAGCTATGAGAGACGACTAACAGCTAAAGAAAACAAGCATGCCATTATCCAACTATGTGCATAACAAGATATCAACTAAAACATCACACCAGACGTAGAGAGGTACTTACTAACACTGGAAGTGGCCTAATCCTGAACAACTGTATTGTGGTGAAGAGAAAGGAGAGAACGAATACAATTAAATTCTGATGACAAAGTTTGAGAGTTCCGGGAAGTTGGCAGGATATAAAGCTGCCTAATGGCATGGCATGGTATAACATTACCCAGCTCATTAACAAAGCATCTAATTGCCAAGTATTTAAAACATGCACTTAATTAACTATTGCAAATAGATATGTATGGCTAAAGAGAGTACCCAAAATCTGGTGTGATGGTCCAATTGGTAACAACATCGTACAGGGGAAATAATTAACAATTCAGGCTGATGGAAAAATGGTCCAAATATTTTCCAAGAATTGATAAAATGTACCAGTAAGTTTTTACTTTCTTTAGCCTTATCCAGTGATGGTCTAGTATAATGGTGCATTACACTATCAAAACTCAATGAGATATTTTCCAATACTTCATTGAATTGCAAACATCTGTCATATTAGAATGAAATTGTTTGAAAATGTTCGACCATTATCCCAGCATCTGCCCAACTGCTTTGTGAGGTGACCTTACAACATGCTATTTATTGACCATTAAACACATTACATGCTGCGTATCTGAGGGGAACACTGGACGGAATTATTATATCGAAATGTACAACACATAACAACAGTTATCAGGCAATATTGGCACACACAGATTAAGAACATGGTATGGCACACATTAACTCATGGCACAAGCAACACTTTTAGAACAATATCATATTATTTAACACATGTTTAGTTTATGGAAGACTTTAGCACAGTTACTTCGAACTAGCTTAACCTTGTACTACTGATACAACTGATCGTGGAAATTAAGCAATGTTTATAACATACACAGTTAATATATTCGAAGCAATGTAACGAAATTATTTTGTACGTTTTAAAGCAATCATACAGTTACAGTTACTAGCATATTTGGACTTTCCATTTATAAAATATAAATCAATTATTATCATAACCAAACGTACAACGTAGCACCAAAGTCCCATTTAAAAAAATGAATAACTACAGAAGTAAGGCCGGGGCTGAGAGGAGGGGGGAAGGTTTTTATAAGTTGCCAAATGATAAGAATCGAGGAAAATACTGTTGGTGATGGTTTTTGTGATGGTTTGGAATTCAGAGAGGACAGGTAGGAAAATACTCACAACTATGTGCAATACTGGTACCTAATACTAATAATATAAGTAAACCTAACAACGTTCCTGTTAACATCCCTCTAAATATTTTAGTATTACCAAAAACAATTAGGAATATACCAGTTTACATCAGGAAAGTAGGATTGCGCAAAATGTTGCAGAAATTTATTCCTACATTGTCTTTTTGATACAATTCAAGAAAGACTCCACACAATTAGTGTACCTACTCCATATGTTAACGTCTGATACTTGTGGAAGTGAAGATTAGACTTCATCTGGATACGGATTAGGAACTGGATAGAAATTATGCTGTTTAAAGAACTGTATTTGTATAGCATCTGTCTAGCTCACAACTAGCTAGCTCCTAGCATGTATACTACATGCCTACATGTTTGCCAACAGTTCATGCTCACACAATCTCCCCTTAGCTACACTTTTCAATCAAATTCTATTGGACATACAGAAAACAAACCACACACGTGTTTGTTAAAGACCTTTCTCTCTCTCTCTTCCTGTCGCCCCACTTGCTAGTGATTACGCTAGTGCCAACGTTTCAATAATCAGCCAATTTCACAGAACTCGACATGGCCAAATTATACTTTCTTTGTTACTTTTTCCGAGTCTAGAACTTGGCATATTGTGCAAAATTACGGCTTATGCATGACAACTTACACACCTTTTCAAAGCTAATCTAATTCAGTAGAGCCTCGCATTCAATTATGTTCTTGAAAATGAAATGTAATAAAAGCCCTAACCTTTCATGGGCGCTCATTGACTGTTACACTCGATTATATATGGATGCAGCTATCACCACGATATTTGTTAATGGAATAACATTTAATGTTATACTCTTTAATAGCAGTAAACTATATAAGTTTTATGTTTTAAGTTTTAAACGAAAACCCCAGTTTATTCCTTTTCATGGTAATAGAATAGATCAAAGTTAATGGTTCAAACTTCACACATCTGTAAATATGCTTGAGTTTAGAAACTTAATCCAAGATATGAAAATAGAAATAAAATAAGAAAGAGGTCACACATCATGAAAGCGAGTTAATACACAACAAATACAAAAAAAAGTCTAGTGTAATAAACAAAATAATAGCCTTGAATAAAAAGCAAAGCAAACCAAATAGTGCACACACCATCAATAGTGTTACCTTCTGATAGTCGCTGGTCCTACATTAACCTAACCCAAGCATGTTGTACCCTGCTTATAAATATAAATACACTACCCATACAAGTTGGAACAAAATATATACAACTTTCGTTCGTACTTATTTGTTTTTTCATCTTGTGTGACACAGTAGAAAATCTAACAAACACTATAGAGTTATTAAATTAAATTACGCCAGTACAATAATAATTGCAGTTCTTACGAAACCAGGGAATTAAAAAAAAAACAGTCATCTTAGAAGAATTGATTATCCCCTTCAGTATTCTTAAACTATGATTTTACCTTGTCATAATAATGTTATATTTATAACTGGCTCATGTTTCTTTCTACAAAATCTATAAATGTTGATCTTATACACACAATTTCCCTTTACTGACATATTGGTCTACAATTAACTGCATTGTTTATGTTTCTAATATTTTATTTATGCATTATTTATACAGGCGTTGCAAAGGAATTATCAATCTAGATAGACTCAAGCAGTGCAGGATATATGATACATCAAGTATTCTATTGGAAGGGTTTACTCAGCAGGTTTCATAGCAGCCAAACTATAGAGAATATCACAGCCCGTATTCTCGGGTATGCACACAGTTCATTCGTTTGCCTTCAATCATACAGGTGAATAAGCTTTCTGAAGTGTGGGTTGCAAATTATTAAGGGAGTCGATTCGAGAATTTCCCGAGGGAAAAGTGCTAAAGGTGGCGTGTATCGGGGAAAATGCATATTTTATAAATATGGACATCAATTAAGCCTTTATATTACAAGCAGAGCAGGTTAGTTTTCTCTCTGATATATGAACAATAATGATTTTATCAACCACTTCAACGCAAAAGTTAACGGGACATAATATATTAAGGCAATTAGAAAATTCTATTTGTAATGTTTGAATATTCGGATAAGTTTACGGTACTTATGACAGTTAAACATAAATCTCACATTAAGATATAGAGGCCTACCACTTTGCACAATAGATTTATAGACAAAGAAAACCAGATGTAGGCGTAATCTTTGTTGAAAATTTCATTATAACTAACAAAATAAAAGATCGAAATTGTAAAATACCTGATTAATTTACTTACTGACAGTAACAATGTAGTAACAATAACAAAGTAATGTGCGCTGCTTGCAAACTACTACAAAAGTGTAAGAAACCTACTGGTCCAGTATTTATACTGTATGCATTAGGTCAAGTTTTCCTATATGTTGTGTAGTGATGGAATCTACTGTGCATCTATGTTTACATTAACAAATTAAAGTAGGCCTACATGCATGGTGCCTCAGCGAGTTTTTAAACTCATTTAACTGTGGGATTTGGATAGTACACACACAAAACTTGAAAAGCTGTAAAGCTTTATAGAATGGTAACTAAAAGCAAATTTTACATAATATTCAATAGGGCTGCCCAACGATATCGATAATTCGACACGATATCGATAATAGAAAAATATTTCGATATCGATATAGAATTAATATATCGTACGTTTCGCGATATCGATCAAGTGTCAACTATCGTAAAAAAAAAAGTTTGGCGGTTTTGTGCTTCTGCATCTTTGTGATACATACACTGCAACATTCGCGTTGGTGCCTACTCGCCCTCATCGCCCGCCGGCCGGGAGTCTTTTGCGCCCGCGCTCGTTCTGCCAGTCTGTCACACTCACGTCACGTCATGCCAATGACAACATCGCTGATTTGCGGATACATTTTAAATAATACAACACACAAATTGACGAACATAGTAAAACATTTCGACGTTAAATTATTCATATTAAATTGTTTATACTGAATGGTCTCTAGCTGGTTTGAAAAAAAAATTACGATATCGGCGATATCGATACCGAGTTTAAAAAATTCAATATCGCGATACGATATCGATAATTACATCCGCGATATCGATATGAATTTTTTTTATCGTTGGGCAGCCCTAATATTCAATACTACTAAACATAGCTACAATCATACAATAATGCTATTGCTCAAGCTACAGTAAAGTAAAATTGTTTGTGGGTAGTAAGCAGTTGGTTAGCACAGCATATTATGTGCTTACACTGTTGTCAGTCTATTGGTGGCAAGTGCTTAAGCTTGTCAAGGAATGGATATAAAGAAGCGGGGCTTACTTGTACCTCACACGGCGGCGGCGCGCTGCGGTATGAAGGTACAATCTTGAAGGTGACGGACCCCCGTGCCTCACGCTGAAACACATAGCAATACAATATGTCAAAATAGCAATGCTAAATCAGTCTGTGTTTTTATAAATGCTATACACTACACAGCACTTCCGCAAATGACAAACAAAGTTTGCGAGCCTGCTGCGTATCAGAATAATCTATCTAACCTTTATGTCACAAAATGTAAATTCTACTGGTATTAATTCAACCCAAATGATAGCCATTTAATTTAACGAAAAAAAAAAACAGGAGCTTGTTTTTGAATGAAGGGGGCCGGGGTGAGGGATAGATGCTTCGTGCTACTTTTTAATTGAGATTTCTAAAAAAATGTGTTTAAGAACTTTTGTCCGTGGCTCTAATTATTACGAAACACGTATTCAGATAATAACTGAATAAAGCGTTATTCACTTGTTTGGGTGAATGGCATGTATCAATCGATGATAATGACAGCATAAGAAGAGAAATAAACAATAATTAAATTACAATTAAATTCAATACACAATACTTCAAAGAACAATTGCCACAAATCCCCTTACCACGAAGTTGTGGATGTATTGTAATTGTTTTAACAAGTTAGGTTGGAATTCATAGTCGTCCCCTACACCTAGGGGCGCCCATTGTTACCAAGGAAACAGTTGTTTGCATGCTATTTCCCATATAGAAAACAAATCCATATCAACAATGGGTGCCCCTAGGTGTAGGGCCAAACGATGAATTATTTGATTGTAAGTTTGAACTCTGTATTGTGTTTGGGGTTTGGTTACTACGCCAATGCTACAAACTAATATTTTTCACAAATTAAGAACAAATCTTTTCCTTCGGGAATTCAGTTTTAGAATGAATTGTAATAAAATGTTAAACACTCACGTAGGCTTTCGCGGCCCGAATCAATCACTAAACTTGAACTTGGCTTTCGGGTATAGCCGCGTCGATTATTGCTTAAAAGCTGACGTTTCGGGCAGGTTACACTACCCATCTTCAGAGCTAAAACCTGAAGAAGTCACAGAATGAACCCTACTCGGTCCAGCTCCACTCTATAATCAACGCGCAATAATCAACGTGGCTATACCCGAAAGCCAAGTTTAAGTTTTGTAATAAAATGTGATGAGAGTGATTTGTCTATGCTTGGAGTAACTGAGGCACTAGACGGGCCAATAATACTGCTAGACCTCAATTTGTCATTAGATAATGATGGGATTCTAGACATATTGAAATTGAATACTGATTGATGTGCTTGAAGTTTCTTCAGGAAGACAACGTTTTTCCATTATTTTATCTGTACTTTCTTTTCAAAGTAGAACAACAATTATTTCCTCCTTTCATAAAATATTTTTTTGATTAATGAACTGGAGGTTTTCTTCGAAATAATATCAAGCACAAACACAATGACAAAACATTTCTAACCAGAAAATAAGCAGAGTAAAGAAAACAACAACACGAAGTACAAAGAAGGAGAACCATTTTTTGTAAAAATAACATAACATTATATGATGTTCAAACGAATTAAATTATTTTTTGGAATGGTAAAAGTAGAGTTTAAAACAGAAGCCTTTGTATTTTTAATTGCTGCAAAGGCAATGTAGACTCTTTCGAGAGTTTCAAGGAAAAATGTTATAGTGCAAGAACACAGAGCGTGCAAGAAAAAACAATTTTAACAACCTTTGAACTCGAGTCAACTGAGCATAAATAAAACACATTTAAAATATGTCATAGAGTACACAAGTTTAAATCATTCTCGGATCATCACTAGATACAATTCACATTAATTTTGTGCATTGTGACTGAGTTTTCTTGTATATTGAATGTAAAAAGCATAATCAGGAGTCAGGACTATATTTAATCTATTTACAGTCGTGAAGTTCCGTCGCGTTAACAAGCAATGTGACCTGGAAGTTTCTCAGACAAGAGGTTCACTCAATACACACGTATTCTTCAACGGAATTCGCCGCGGGATTTCCCGGAACCTGCTTGTTATTGTCTACAACGCCTGCCAACAGACGGGCTGGTAGTATATCACTACAAAACCGAATAAAAATAATATTTAGGTTTTACATCCCATATTTTTTGGGGAGGCACGAGAACGAGATACAACTAGATTTAGGTTGGTAATTGTCACATACGTCACTTCACTATTGCATTATTTGCATAATCAATGACTACACCACGTTGCAAGTTAACGCGATGGAACTGTATGTCGAGAGCAAGAATAAAGAATGGACATAGGTGGAAGTATTTATATTTATAGAAGTACAAAATCATTGATTGCATTAAAATGAGAAATCGTAAGCAGACTGCTAACATTTTAGAATTGTATTATTTCACGAATAAGTAAAATATACAGTTTTAAAATAATTGTTTCTACAAATGTAATACATATACACAATTAATAAAACAAAAGCTAATCAATTATTGAATTAATTATGTACTTAATTGTAAATAAGTGAATTCTAGCAGATAAGTTAATATATGAAAACAAATATGATTTATGTGGGCGAGTACATATAGCATATACATCTAAAATAAACATAAATTAATTCTTGGAAAAAGATACGTAAAGTAACTGACTTGCTTACATCAACATCAAGATGTCTGAGAAATAAATACACTAATTATTTTGTATGTGAAAAGAAAGAGTCCTTACCAGTATTTTCTGCAAGGCGTTGACCGATTGGTTGGCAACGGGAACTCCGTTTATCTCCCTGATCTCGTCGCCCACGTGCAGGGTAGCCTGGCGGTGTATCATTCCGCCATGCATGATGCGCGCGACGATGCATTTTCCCTCCTCGTTCATCTTGAGCGTGATGCCCTGCACACACACAACGGCAACACTGTACGACCTTCATGGCATGTACATGCACCACACAGAATGACAACACTGTAGCATCAGGGCACTGCATGCGGAAGGATACACTAATGCGATGCCCTGCACACAAACAACGGCAACACTGTACGACCTTCATGGCATGTACATGCACCACACAGAATGACAACACTGTAGCATCAGGGCACTGCATGCGGAAGGATACACTAATGCGATGCCCTGCACACAAACAACGGCAACACTGTACGACCTTCATGGCATGTACATGCACCACACAGAATGACAACACTGTAGCATCAGGGCACTGTATGCGGAAGGATACACTAATGCGATGCCCTGCACACACACAACGGCAACACTGTACGACCTTCATGGCATGTACATGCACCACACAGAATGACAACACTGTAGCATCAGTGCACTGTATGCGGAAGGATACACTAATGCGATGCCCTGCACACACACAACGGCAACACTGTACGACCTTCATGGCATGTACATGCACCACACAGAATGACAACACTGTAGCATCAGTGCACTGTATGCGGAAGGATACACTAATGCGATGCCCTGCACACACACAACGGCAACACTGTACGACCTTCATGGCATGTACATGCACCACACAGAATGACAACACTGTTGCATCAGGGCACTGTATGCGGAAGGATACACTAATGCGATGTCCTGCACACACACAACGGCAACACTGTACGACCTTCATGGCATGGACATGCACCACACAGAATGACAACACTGTAGCATCAGGGCAGTGTATGCGGAAGGATACACTAATGCGATGCCCTGCACACACACAACGGCAACACTGTACGACCTTCATGGCATGTACATGCACCACACAGAATGACAACACTGTTGCATCAGGGCACTGTATGCGGAAGGATACACTAATGCGATGCCCTGCACACACACAACGGCAACACTGTACGACCTTCATGGCATGTACATGCACCACACGGAGAATAACAACACTGTAGCATCAGGGCACTGCATGCGGAAGGATACACGAATGCGATGCCCTGCACATAGTGAAACATCTGTAAAGCTGAGAAACTAAACTGTAAGAATGACGGCCCCCACCACATCCCCTCCACAGCTACCCGACCCCCCTCAACTCCGTGACAACCTGACAAAATGAAATACGTAACTGAAAATCAGTTTGTTTCAGTTGTTCAGTTTGTTGCTTCATGAAGTTGAGGGGGGTCGGGTAGCAGTGGAGGGGATAAGGAGGGGGCCGTCATTCTTACAGTTTTCTCAACTATATCATGGGTAACTGTGAGAGGGATACATCTTGAGTACTACACCACATGGAGAATAACAACACTGTAGCATCAAGGAACTTTATACGGAAGGATACATGAATACATTTATGACCATGGCGCTGCCTCTTACAGAACTTCCGGAAGGGCGGACAAACACGAACAGTCCTACAGGTATCATAGCAACGATGAGAAATAATATTATCAAAATAATATATGATCAAATAATCTCGCTTGGCATTATTTACTAAGGAAGTTATTGGAAGTCTAAAACATTGAGCGTGAAAATACAGGGGATAGCGAAACTTTCTCTCGCCAATAGGATTATTAGCTAGTGTGTAAAACATGACAACAAGAAGTTCTTCATATAATCGAATAGGTGAGACAAGACCTACAAAACATGACGGTAACGCCGCAGTTGAGGTAGATAACAGTCCCACAAAACACGGATCTGAATTGATATTATAACGTTCACATTTCATGGTTATCGTATAGACACCGGCAAGCTGAAGTGAGAGTTTTTGCTGAACACTTTGCGGCCGTTGTTGTAATACCGAGTTGTTTGCCTCAATTGCTCACATAAATTTCAGCGCATATATACATAGAAGATTGTGATTGTTTTGTACTCGATTTGGTTAAATATAAAACACGAAGTTCATGCAACAGTGGCCGGGTCATTTAACTAGTAGATTAGTGTATTCTAACGTTGAGAAATAAATAAACAAAAGCTACATCTGTATTTATTGTCTACCCACTAAGTCGTAAATAACTAATTTTAAGTGGAAACATTATTATACGTATTGTACGCATCGTTGATACGATGACTCCAATGTAACCGTTTACATGTATGTCAGTATCATATTATGTTTGAAGTTGATTTTATAGGTAAAATATCGTAGCTTAAATTGGAGATTAAGCTCTGGGTCGTCTACATTGAAGCTACTCATTCTCGCAGAATATAGTTTTTGATAAACTTATATGTTGGCGTTACTTTACATCACCTTACTTTCTATTTTGAAATGAGAATAACATTAAGCTGAAATGCAATTCATGTTCAATAAAGAGCCGTAGATTAGTTGATACGTTGGTATTATATTCCATGCCCGATGTGCTATACAAGTGTGGAGAACCAAATACGAACCAATCTAAAAGGACCAAATCCTCAGTGCGCAGATCGTAAGACGCAAATGATGGTCGTGCAATCTCCCCACAAAACCGTGAAATAACTTTTCTAGGGGTCAACCGTTGCTTATCTTAGGAGCGTATACGTGTTTACGCTCAGTCAAAATTTCACTATCAACGCATTTTTGTTTTAAATTTCTTTTCTTTGTATTTCTAACAGATACGATTTAGTTTTCAAATTCATCAACATTATCATTATTATGATTCATTTTTCTCAGTTATTTCCAGTGATTAGGACCCACTCCTCGTGGTCTTATCTCGGGTCCACTGCTAACAATCTTTCCTTTCACTGTCTTCACAATTATGAGCTTTAATATTCATTCATATTTCAAAATGTGTTCTTACTAATCGATCCCTCTTTTCAACTCAACTTTCTCAGAACTCACTTTTCTTATTTTCTCTTAAAAAAACTTCTAATTTGCAACTGTCTCTCTGCTTTCGAAGGCTCCACATTCACATCTCAACCATTGTTAGAGTGTAGAGCAGGGGTGCCCAACTTAATTTAGAAGTGGGCCACATGGCATAATTATTCAATGTTGGCGGGCCACATCAACTAACTATATATAAACACGTATATAGTCTGGTTATTCAATATCTATATCCAATTCCCCATCAGCAAATGGTGTCTCCCCCCCCCCCCCCCCGCTTCTAGAAAATGTGCACTGTGCAATACGAAAACAAGCGTGGACAGAAGCTTGATTCTAATTTACCTTCGTTTTAAACATACTTTGCTGCGAAACAAGATTTACTTTTTCAATTCGAATTAATCCTTCATTTTATTACACTCGTATTTGTGATTCGAGTCATGACGCTTTTGCAAGATCACAACTAAAAGGGTGAAACATATTTGCCGGGACACTTGTATAACCAGTAGCATCTGTTATCTGTGCCAGTAGAGTCCTCGCCAGTTAGTATAAGTCGGATGTCGCCACAGAAAACCATAACAACCCCCCCTCCCCACCTCGGCTTCCAAGAAACTAGGCTTGAACGAGAACCAAACTAGTAGAAACAAAATAATTATGATAATTTTTTGCTGCGTAGTCTAAAATAGGCATATAGTTATACACATATCCACCGAATTAATTTCAAAACAATGTGCTTTCAAATAAAATTGAGTTTTCTTCGTGGGTTTAGTTGTGAGACTAGAATGTAAATGGGAGGTGTGGGCCAGATGAAATGGCTTGGCGGGCCGCATGCGGCCCGCGGGCCGTATGTTGGGCACCCCTGGTGTAGAGGATAGTGTCCGTATCCTCTACACATAACAACGCAACGCAATTCACACAAAGTTTTTATTTGATCTTTCTGCTGATACAACTCACTGTCAGAACTACTTCGGTTCGGTAAAAGTTCGGATTTTAATCAATTCAACATTATTGGAAACGTACTATACCGATTGTGTTCGTTTTTTATTACTGGAAAACAAAAACGAACAATAAATCAATTTCAATAGAAACATCTCAATGTTCGTTTGTTAATGACTGAATATTAATTGTTATCAATACAGACAGTCTGAAATTGTGAGGAACACGTTTTTACGGTCGTATCTAAAAAACGCAACTTAAATTTAATAGTTCGTAATGATGCTGGTCTATTTATATTTATATATATATATATATATATATATATATATATATATATATATATATATATATGTTGAGACGTAAATTTTCGTAGACAAACTGAGATGTTGGAGAGGGTTTTTGGGTATTAGTCCACGTTTTGTGAGGAGGTTGTTTTTTTACATACCTTCTTTCACAACGTTTCGCCGACAAATGTTGCGGCATCCTCAGGTGACAGGTCCGGGTCGCGTGTGTTGTCGTCGCGAACGCCTGGGCTCGACTGTCCGTTGAAACGTTGTGAAAGAAGGTATGTAAAAAAAACAACCTCCTCACAAAACGTGGACTAATACCCAAAAACCCTCTCCAACATATATATATATATATATGTATATATATATAAATACACGTGATCTTGAAACGAAAATGTAATAATAATTTGTTGCGAATGAATGTTATTACGCAGTGAAATTAATACTTATAACATTATAGATTAACCCTATCTAGCCGCCATAAATAAATAATATTTTTCAATTCAAGATAAGATCTTAAACCCTCAACACTCTTATGATTGCTCTTGTTTGTTCCCAGAATCATAAAACCTTCTAGAACTTATCTGCAATCTGCCTGAGAAACAAATTGTGCGTCATTACTCTATATAACGCGGGTCTAGCACATTCAACACTATCAACATCAGCCCCCTCTACCCTAGCCCGCAGTCTCTCAGGCCAAGTCACACAAACACGCGACAATCATACGATTGATTGAACAAGCCGTTCGTGTAATTACAAACTAAAAGTGATTTTATAATTTATACTATATTTAACCCGACCTTATATGGGTAGAATCACGCTAAAATATATACCTTGAAATCAAGCGTAACGACAAAGCGAAAAGAGAATTAACTATTCTTCTAACTTCACGAAGCCCGTAAGAAAACTCCCAAACTGTAATTCATTCTTGTACGATGCAAATTCGTTCCACGAGGAGAGAGAAAAACCAACATGAATATTGCAGAAGTCACCAGGAGATGTTGCTAAATACGAAGACTGCGCCACTACCTCAATCGTTCGCAGCATTTGGTGCTCGAGAAAAACCAACTGGCTTAACATAACACACACCCTGGTGAATATTTGAAAAGGAAGTAGCTCAACTTTGCCCTCGGGAGATTCGTCGTTTCGGTCCCGGCATTGGTAATACAGTCTTGAGAACTACGATTTGTTTCAATGATACCATAAGTAAAAAGCACTTTTACACCAAAGTATAAAACAATAAAAAGTCAATAAAAAGTAAAAGTATATAAAAAGTCTAATTCACCAAATTCGTTAAGCTACGACTTAGTAAGCTCGGTTTGGTAATCATAGTTTCAACAAACATTGCACTCAACATGCCGGGTAGTAGCAGTAATCTTTGGTAGTAGCCATGTTTGTTCGTAGCGAATCTCCGATTCCGCCTAGTCGCAGTTTGAACAAGTTTGGTGAAACCGGCCCTAAAACTAGCGACATAAATGTATCCTATGTATTAGGTAAAAATTGAAGACATGATTAATTTTACGCAGACTCGCAGATAAATAGTAGTTGGTTACAAATATTGTAACCAACGAGTATTTATTGATTGATTATTTGAGTTTAATGACGTACTCGACAACCATGATCATATGACGTCAGGGGGTATTTGGAGGAAAGGGACAAGTATAGTCGTAAAGAGGAGAAAAGTGGGAAAAGAGAGGACGTGGACTGCCTTTCATCTTGCTTACCGAGTATTTATATATAATGTATATATCATAACAATTTTAGAAATATCTGTCCCAGACATTACATTCTATTAAAATGGAAAGGGCGAAATATTTAAAGTCGATCGATGATAACTGCACTTGTAATATAAATCATTCAAATTGTATGTACTGCAAGTTGAGATTAAGCTTGTGAATATTGTAGAAAAACATATGCACCTACCGCAATTAGTTTTTTATTTATTGAGTGTTGAAATGCGTTCGAATTCCCTATGTTATACATTGTAACTAAACAAAAACCTACACTTTCAATCGTATAACTTTGCGTAGCACTTTCAAAAAGTAATATATTGTAACAAATTTTCGTCCTAAATGTAGATAACTTCATGACTAACATGAATACATTTGAAAAAGATGGTCGAACGCGATCCGTTTTCGAGATATTTGCGCTGGTGTGTCAATTTTACCTCAAATCTACTCAAATTACAAACTATAAATAAATTTTATTAATAAAAAGAAATATATAATTTCAAGACGTCCAGTATTAAATGCTACTCACATGTAATAATTCTTGAAATTCATAATTTAGAATAAAAAAAAGTATTTTTTCATTTCCATTTAATTTGAATAGTTTAGTTGTTGTATTGAATGGGTAGTTCACTTCATCAATCGATTTTAAAGAATACTAATAACGTAACGTAGAAATCCCTGCTCTACGGTGCGCACTCCCCTAACCGCAAGTCATTGTGAATCTACCTCACTTGGTTCCTAAGACTCAGCCGTGATTGTATTATGCATACAACAATCCCGTCACATATGGGCTACGCAGCCATAACTACGGTACAGACAAACAGCAGAATCTAAATGAAATGAATAATATATCTAATTGTCGCAGTGTCTCGCGATAAACCAGGTCACAACAGATACGATGCGTATTTTCCCTTCTGTGCTGGTTGCAGAGCCCACTGAGTTTTCACGTTCTGTATTATTTACCTCAATTTTACGCAACCACCCCGCAATGGCGCAAATGGATCATGTACATTTGCGGACATGTATAAATCTAGGGCAGTAAAGATTTCTCCTTTATCAACACCTCTTCCTGAGTTGCTTTAGCCCTTGGGCGCACCACGTGAGGTAACGGTTCATATTCTTGATACTCATGTGACGTCACGGATATTGTTGAGGTCAAACGCTCATAATTGTAGTTTCTATACACATAGTGGCTATCAATCACCAAGTCATGTTCTTGCAGACAAACAAATGAGCAAATGGCGTACTAAGAATAGTGCATGAACGCTACCAAGGGAAGTTGGAAGCCTACAGCAAAGGCCTTGTGCATTTAAAATGATACAGAACGCGCTTTTAATTTGTAGTTCTATTCATGAAATAAACCTCTAAGTTAGCGAGCGTTTAGCGAAGCCAATAATACATGCCAAGCTTATTTTAATATCCCCTCATGCCCAGAACAAGTATTTGAAAGTTTCAAAACAGTCCTATTGAATCATATCTTCATTGCTAGTTTCCCACAGACTGGAAATCATGAAGATGTGTTGATGAAGAATGTTTTAGCCCTATACTCTTGATTTATGCGCCCGCGAGTGTACAATGGCAGTTGCATTACAACAATAAAGCACTCAGCTGCGGCGATTTCCGAGTTTACTCATTGAATAGAATACATTAAGGCGCGAACAGTACAATGACAACAAGCAAGATATATTAATTATTGTCAGAGATTTCTGTTAGGTATAAATAAGCTATTTGTTGGATGATGTAAATTTTGTATACAAAGCTCCGCCATATACCATAAAAAAGTTAGTTTATGTTATGTTATGATATTTGAAGCTGACAGGTAACAACTGCCGCAGAAAACAGTTTGAACGAGTCCACTAGTGTTCACTTTAGTCACTTGCAACGGTTCAATTGCATAAAGGTTCACAAAAATCGAGTAATGATACATTCATTTTATGGATTTACAAAGTTTAAATAAATCATAATTGCGTTTATAAATTATTTATATTTCTGGCTTCCTTTATGATTCAATGACAAAAATTAAACATTTCAAATATGAACGTTTTCTTCGCTACATCGTGTTCTCTTTGGTACTGGTCAAGGTCCACTTGATCTCTGCTTAGCGGATGCTCGTCGAACTTGGGAGCTCAAGCAGACCTTGGTACTGATAACTCACAAGCAAGACGCCGGTGAAGATTTCTTCTAGCTAACATTTGCTTTCTAGAACTACTTAGGTAGGCATTAATTATTTGTGAATACAATTAAGCTGTATCTATTTTAGATATCTGCACTAATAGTGGTTCCCTTTTACAGTAAAAACTACGTAGACAGGTAAAAACTGAAACTAAGAATATCCAAGTCTGGTTCTATAACGTGTTAACAAAATGTCGAGACAGCACAGCATTCTTTGTTCTTATTTCGTTCTATATTAACCGTCCTTTCTCATGCGCCGGAAGTAATTTTTATTTACTTTATTACATCTATCTTGAATGTTTTTGTATCGCAAGTGCTGACGTTGACGCCCGGGCGTTGTCCTCGCTGACCTAACAAGGGTGGGCTACGTGCCCACCGAGACATTTCATTTCCGAGCCCCCCTCTAGATTCTCAAAACCTCTTCGTTGTCTTCCATTGAACAATGGCCCCCGGTAATTATGAGAGACTGGAAGAATAGTCGAGACGGTGGCGGTGTAGGAAGTAAAAGTGAGGCCTTGTCAGCTCGACCCTTTATTGGGTTACAAAGGGAGCTTCATTGAGTTAGCGATAAGAGTTGTATTGTTAAATGCACTAAGGCACTCGAGGAAGTGTCGGGGGAGGCTGGGACGACACGAACCGTATTATATAAACTGCATGCTCATCATCCCCAGACGAGCGGCTCTTTTAACACCGATCGCATCTTTTTGCGGCTCGAAGCACTTTTACTGATCGGAAAATATATATTATATGGTTAATAGATGAGAAAAGTGAAGTGAACGGCGATAACTTAAGCGGCGAATAGGGAGTCATGCGCTGATCCTCGGTCTACACGCAGGTGAAGTGTTTGTCTTCTTTTGGGTTAATTTTTATCTATTTCATACCATCAATCTATGGATTAGTTTGAAACCATGATCTTAAATATTTCCACATTCCTACCGGTCTCGTCATATCTACACATCACAACATACGTCTTCGATTATCTGGTGCATATATATTATATTGCAACCTTGGTATGCCTCTACTATTTTCCCCTTACTGTTTTCGTTCAAATTGTATCAATGATAAAATTGTGCCTACGATTAAAAAAAACTCTTACACTAGTTATGAATTGCTGATGCTTAACAATTTGTATTTACTTTTATGATATCAAGGCCCTATAAATAAACCATATAAATATTATTGACATAAATAATTGTACTAAATATATTTTTAGGAATGTTAACAACTTTCGGTCTATCAGCGAGTACTGACGAGTCTAGTTAGTCACTTATATAACCTATAGTGAATGTGGTTAAATACTTTACTGGAAACGCTGCTGTCACTGACGTTGTTAAACTATACTATTTTAAAAAGTGTTCTAATTTAATAACACTCTTCTGGCAACACGATTGTACCCGTGGTGAGACTGTATAGTTTGTATAACCTCAACGTGGCCAATAAAGATAGCTTTGACAAACATGGGTTCACAATACGCGCACTGGGGGGGGGGGGGGGGGGGCTTCGGGCGAGCACGTTTCGCTTTAGATTCGTATCACACACGTAGCCCCTTCCTCCTCCCTCCCTCCCCCTCATCAAGGACACCCGTACTTGAACATGCAACAGACGAGAATCTCGCGGCGAGTTGGACGAAACCTTTACAATCGTATCACATCACACAAATGCAGAACCACACAAATAGCTAGAAAAGTGTGAAAGTTTAAGGTTTCTGTTCAGTCTTAAAATTATATTTTGGTATTAGACAGGGCTAGATAGATATTTTCAATAAATGACAAAACATTGATTGCGTTTGGATGAAATAAGAGAATATAACTTATTATTAGGATTGAAAAATGTGTATTTTAAAATTATTTCTGAAAGACTACTACCTTGATACTATATAGCCCAGACAATCCCAAAACATTGAAGAAGAATGTAATTTTAATAATACAAACACAAGCTTCGATTTCTCGCGCTTTTGAGCTGTGTTTGTTGATCACTTACGGGGGCGGGGTCTCCTCCTTTCAAGGAAAGAAGAGAAGTCGAGGTGGTGACTAATAACATAATAGTGCGCGTTGGGGTCATGTTTCAATCTGAGCACGTGGTGCTCACACAGGCCACAGCACCGGCCACGTATCTCTATCTAGACAGTTCGTTTTACGCTGATTGGAGATGACGATCTTTTGAGGTCGAAAAAATATGCTCGTTTTACCTAACCCTTACTCTGACATTTGTTTTCCTTCACATTCAGACATTCCTTTCCTCCCTCTCGGCCGTTCCGAACGTGAAAAGGGTATTCCGGCGAGTCGTGCGTAAGTCTCGTTATTTTCTTTACAGAAAGACAAATTAAAACCTGTTATCTGTATAATGTCTAGCTCTTTTACAGAGTATAAAAATATATTAATATAATACCGGAAAAGTGTTATTCACTGAAGATGAAATTTGTTTTGACAAATTATGCGAGATAGCACAGAAGATGCTTGGGGTCAGATCACCCCGTATACTTCACAACGGCTATACAACAAACTTGTTGTAGGCTTTGGGGTTAACCAACAGCGAAATAAACGAACTCGAGTCACCATTGCGTGAGACTACCAACAGGTTGTGATAAGTGTAGCAATTGAGTATAGTACTGACATAGGTTAGGCTAGCCCTAGAATAAGCTGAAAGTCCATACATGGGCTGGGTGACAAATGGCTAACCTTGTCTGAATGAAGTGTGCTACAGTACGCAAGCAATACGATGTAGACTATTTTATTGTTCCCCCATTCAGCAGGATGCTACAATAAGCACACAATACCAAGTGAGGTTATTTACACGATGCGCACAATGTCATTAAGGCTTCACTTCCAAGTTCGTTACAACAAACCGCCGGGCAAGGTTGCACGTCACTGTCTCAACAATGTGAATGTTTGATAGCTAGCCTGGCAGGTAGTACATTGAACATTGATTATACTAACGCGCTTTATTGACATTTGGAAGAGCGCTTTACGAGACGCACATTGGGTTTAGATTATATTGACCGCTGCTCAATCTGTCAGGAAAATTTTCATGCGCAACATGTTGGACTTTTGGTGAACAAATACAATCCAATACACAGGTATGAGTTGGAGTAAACGCAACATGTTAGTAACCTGGACATACTCATTGAGTAGCGGACAGTTGTACATAATTTGGAATTGCAATTTCTAGAAGACATTTTCTATCGTTTACCTTTTCATCAACCGTGTTTCGTAAGAGCAAAGTGGCCAAAAAGGAAAGAACAAAGAAAAAAAAGGAAGAAAGAAGAGAGAAAGAAGTATAAATGCAGGTTGTTGACCTATATACAAACATTTAAATAGATAGTGAAACTATACGCACGTTTAGAAGATCTTGAAAAAGAAAATAACATTTTGAATATTTCTCTTAGTAGTATTTCTGAAGAATATAAACGCATTTTATTATAGCTTTAGTGTGGTGTCTAAAGCCTCCATTCTCTTGTCAATATAGCCTACTTCTCCACACTCGTTTTAAGTAGTCCCAAGTTCCCAATAACCTAAGGAGATGGCGCCATTTCAAGCAGAATGTGTTGTTTGTTTCTCTGGAGAACAACACTAATGCGAGTGAAATTAAAACTAGAACCAGGTAGACATTATGTTAATCAAGTTCTCCTCCAGCTGGGAACGATCTCACGATAGCGCAGCAATGTGTGCGAAGACACAAGTTCATCTTTTTGCCATCGCAGCGCAGTTCGGTCCGTTGCGCAAGCGTTCGCATATACGGTTTCAATTCAATTTGTCGCCATGTACAGTCGTGAAAGTGCGGATTTAAATCTGCGGCTGGGTGGAAGCTGAGAACTCGAGCCTGCACTCAACTGCGATGACATTACAGCTAAACAGGATGTGAAGGACTAGATCACCACTCTTAAGAGTTCTCCGTATAGATGGCGCATGCTCTGCCAAGAGTACTCCGTATAGATGGCTCGTGCTCTGCCAAGAGTACTCCGTATAGATGGCGCGTGCTCTGCCAAGAGTACTCCGTATAGATGGCGCGTGCTCTGCCAAGAGTACTCCGTATAGACGGCGCGTGCTCTGCCAAGAGTACTCCGTATAGACGGCGCGTGCTCTGCCAAGAGTACTCCGTATAGACGGCGCGTGCTCTGCCAAGAGTACTCCGTATAGACGGCGCGTGCTCTGCCAAGAGTACTCCGTATAGACGGCGCGTGCTCTGCCAAGAGTTCTCCGTATAGATGGCGCGTGCTTTGCCAAGAGTACTCCGTATAGACGGCGCGTGCTCTGCCAAGAGTACTCCGTATAGACGGCGCGTGCTCTGCCAAGAGTACTCCGTATAGACGGCGCGTGCTCTGCCAAGAGTTCTCCGTATAGATGGCGCGTGCTTTGCCAAGAGTACTCCGTATAGACGGCGCGTGCTCTGCCAAGAGTACTCCGTATAGACGGCGCGTGCTCTGCCAAGAGTACTCCGTATAGACGGCGCGTGCTCTGCCAAGAGTTCTCCGTATAGATGGCGCGTGCTTTGCCAAGAGTACTCCGTATAGACGGCGCGTGCTCTGCCAAGAGTACTCCGTATAGACGGCGCGTGCTCTGCCAAGAGTACTCCGTATAGACGGCGCGTGCTCTGCCAAGAGTTCTCCGTATAGATGGCGCGTGCTTTGCCAAGAGTACTCCGTATAGACGGCGCGTGCTCTGCCAAGAGTACTCCGTATAGACGGCGCGTGCTCTGCCAAGAGTACTCCGTATAGACGGCGCGTGCTCTGCCAAGAGTTCTCCGTATAGATGGCGCGTGCTTTGCCAAGAGTACTCCGTATAGATGGCGCGTGCTCTGCCAAGAGTACTCCGTATAGACGGCGCGTGCTCTGCCAAGAGTTCTCCGTATGGACGGCGCGTGCTCTGCCAAGAGTACTCCGTATAGATGGCGCGTGCTCTGCCAAGAGTACTCCGTATAGACGGCGCGTGCTCTGCCAAGAGTACTCCGTATAGACGGCGCGTGCTCTGCCAAGAGTACTCCGTATAGATGGCGCGTGCTATGCCAAGAGTACTCCGTATAGATGGCGCGTGCTCTGCCAAGAGTACTCCGTATAGATGGCGCGTGCTCTGCCAAGAGTACTCCGTATAGATAGCGCGTGCTCTGCCAAGAGTACTCCGTATAGATAGCACGTGCTCTGCCAAGAGTACTCCGTATAGATGGCGCGTGCTCTGCCAAGAGTACTCCGTATAGATGGCGCGTGCTCTGCCAAGAGTACTCCGTATATATGGCGCGTGCTCTGTCAAGAGTACTCCGTATAGATGGCGCGTCTCTGCCAAGAGTACTCCGTATAGACAGCGCGTGCTGTGCCAAGAGAACTCCGTATAGATGGCGCGTCCTCTGCTAAGAGTACTCCGTATAGATGGCGCGTGCTCTGCCAAGAGTACTCCGTATAGATAGCACGTGCTCTGCCAAGAGTACTCCGTATAGACGGCGTGTGCTGCGCCAAGAGTACTCCGTATGGACGGCGTGTGCTGTGCCAAGAGTACTCCGTATAGACGGCGGCGCGTGCTCTGCCAAGAGTACTCCGTATAGATAGCGCGTGCTGTGCCAAGAGTACTCCGTATAGATGGCGCGTGCTCTTCCAAGAGTACTCCGTATAGATGGCGCGTGCTTTGCCAAGAGTACTCCGTATGGATGGCGCGTGCTCTGCCAAGAGTACTCCGTATCGATGGCGCGTGCTGTGCCAAGAGTACTCCGTATAGATGGCGTGTGCTCTGCCAAGAGTACTCCGTATAGATGGAGCGTGCTGTGTCAAGAGTACTCCGTATAGATAGCACGTGCTCTGCCAAGAGTACTCCGTATAGACGGCGTGTGCTGCGCCAAGAGTACTCCGTATGGACGGCGTGTGCTGTGCCAAGAGTACTCCGTATAGACGGCGGCGCGTGCTCTGCCAAGAGTACTCCGTATAGATAGCGCGTGCTCTGCCAAGAGTACTCCGTATAGACGGCGCGTGCTCTGCCAAGAGTACTCCGTAAAGATGGCGCGTCTCTGCCAAGAGTACTACGTATAGATGGCGCGTCTCTGCCAAGAGTACTCCGTAACGATGGCGCGTGCTCTGCCAAGAGTACTCCGTATAGATGGCGCGTCTCTGCCAAGAGTACTCCGTATAGATGGCGCGTGCTCTGCCAAGAGTACTCCGTATAGATGGCGCGTGCTCTGCCAAGAGTACTCCGTATAGATGGCGCGTCTCTGCCAAGAGTACTCCGTATAGATGGCGCGTCTCTGCCAAGAGTACTCCGTATAGACGGCGCGTGCTCTGCCAAGAGTACTCCGTATAGATGGCGCGTGTTCTGCCAAGAGTACTCCGTATAGATGGCGCGTGCTCTGCCAAGAGTACTCCGTATAGATGGCGCGTCTCTGCTAAGAGTACTCCGTATAGATGGCGCGTCCTCTGCCAAGAGTACTCCGTATAGATGGCGCGTGCTCTGCCAAGAGTACTCCGTATAGATGGCGCGTCTCTGCTAAGAGTACTCCGTATAGATGGCGCGTCCTCTGCCAAGAGTACTCCGTATAGAAGGCGCGTGCTCTGCCAAGAGTACTCCGTATAGATGGTGCGTGCTCTGCTAAGAGTACTCCGTATAGAAGGCGCGTCCTCTGCTAAGAGTACTCCGTATAGATGGCGCGTCCTCTGCCAAGAGTACTCCGTATAGAAGGCGCGTGCTCTGCCAAGAGTACTCCGTATAGATGGTGCGTGCTCTGCCAAGAGTACTCCGTATAGATGGCGCGTCTCTGCTAAGAGTACTCCGTATAGATGGCGCGTCCTCTGCCAAGAGTACTCCGTATAGAAGGCGCGTGCTCTGCCAAGAGTACTCCGTATAGATGGTGCGTGCTGTGCCCGGGCGCTCATGTGATTGATTGCATTCACAGTTCACACATCAAGCGACGTAACTCTTCCGCGTGGAACTAAACGTAATACAACAGTATCAGACAATCTAGACTCACAGCCAAACATCAAACACAGTTTAATGGGACGCCTCGTGTTCTTCGTCAAGTAACGAAAATAATCTTCAAATTCAAAATGGATGTTGAAGATGTAGGCATTATCTAGGCTGGTATCACCCTATATTTTTACAAACAATGTAGGGAATGTAGAACAGATAAAATATAATTAACTGTACATAATTATTCTGTACATTTTAATCGCATTTTATCAAATTGCTATCCCTATATCATTTTTAAAAACGCATGCTCATACTAGCCAAGAAAATACCTACACACTCAACATACATTCAGAATTGTTGGATTTATTTTATTTAGTAACGAGAACAACGGAGCGTCCTTACATGAAGTGTTTTTTCCCTATGTTTCGAACAAAAATTATTTGCCGCATTTCGTCAAACTATTCGGTATAGAACAACATAGAATGCGATGATAGCCGGCAGCCGGACTGGCGTGTTTTCATTATAAAAAAATGTGGATTGCTATGAGTTAATTAAATAGACATTCATCAAGCCATAATAACTTTCACGAACACAAACACAACATATAACAATTCGATTATACCCACTGAACCCGTAGACCTACGCGCAACGCTGTCCAACCATCCCCAGACGACGGAGGAAACGCAGGGTTTTGAAATACGGGTCAAGCGTTCCACATGTCATCTCGTTCTATCGTTATTCACAATCGCACTCTTCCTCTCCGGTCGTAATAGCGACCCCTGGGAGATATTCAGAACGAGAAGGGGACTACTAATCATTATTGCAGAGTGGCTACAGCATTCCAATGGCTTCGGACTTGTGTTACTTAGAACTCATTCGTATTAAATCACCGAACTTTGACACTAAAAGCTACATCATTTTTATTTTCTGAAGTAATTGCTATTTTTGGTATGTAGATGGTACGGTAGGTCCATAAAACATGTCTTTACGGTTGTGTAAAAACGATCAGTTCCAATACTGCAGACATAATAAAAAGTAGTTCTTCATGGAACTTGTATGGCCGCGGTACCGTCGAACTCGCAATGTGTTATGTGTTATGTGTATAAGGAAATGACAGCCGCAAAGCAGTTCCGAGTAGGCCTAGGTCTTGTCTGTCCGCATATTTTGTGTACCTCACCGCACTGTAAGCGACCGACGCTTGATTGATTAAAATTAACATCGTCGACTTAAATCAAAATCAAATCTTGGCGTTGTTTGTTAGGGCGATGTTTATATTTTTTAATTTCGAACTTCAAAAACAGAACACGAGTTCTATGCAAGGGATTTAGTAATACAATTCGTAACACAATTATTTTTGAAATTCATGTATATTTTCATCTGACAGCTCAGCTTTACGCGAAATTTTTGCCCATTAAAAATCGAGAAAAAACGACTTATATTAACAAATCAAAGTTAAATAAGAAATCGTGGATTACTGAATAGCAAAAACACATCCTGGAATTAACAAGCCTTGCAACAGTAGGGACCTCCTTCCCAGTGTTGACTTTCGCTTGGCATTGACAAGGTGTAAAGAAAGGCTTATATAATGATTCATTGCCCCTTATAAATGTCTATAAGCTTATCGATGTTCAGCGCAACGCTTGGCACTATTGCGTAACACAATGCTGCTGGTGCAACATTCAAGGCTTTGAAATCACAGCATTGTTTGATAGATCATTGTCAACAATAATAATATTAATGCGTGTGTTCGCGCGTGCGCTCCGCGGTGATGTGCGAGAACCAGCTCGGTGCAAGTACGGGGATTGTGCATGATACGATTGAATAAAGTCTCGAATATTGAATTATACTTTTTTTTAAATATGTCATTTTTATTGTTATAGGTAATACAATATACATTCAGATTTTTTTCGTTAATCCTAACGCTACGTTTACAGCTAAGCGTTGGGAGCGAAGCGAGGGCGCGAGCTCCAATCAGCGGCCGAGTTCGCGTGAAACTTGGCCGCTGAGTGGAGCTCGCGCCCTCGCGTCGCCCCCAACGCTTAGCTGTAAACCCACTATAATTGTGGGCAAAAAAAAGAGTTATTGTAAAAAAACATACTTTTGGTGGAGGCGCCGGGTAATGTAATATTTTTTTGTTCATGAAAGGAAGCTACAGGTTTATTTCCGAGATAAGGATAATATTACTAATTATAAATACATGGTAATGCATCTAGGATATTTGTGTGTATCTTCTAAACTACAGAAGCAGACAGGTGTTTGTGTACAGACTTCGCTTCTCACAGGGCATCATCTTTATCACGCTAGATTCAACATCCAGATGAGAAAAACACAAACCTATCATGGTGTACTTCAGAATGAACGAAAAAACAGCAACATACGCATCGTGATCATTGTATACACGTCATTAAATTTTGTTTTTATTTTCTCTAGGTGTGTGCTGTAGATTTGACGGTTACAGTAATGGAATAGAATGCAGACAACTCAAGTTCTATTATAACTGTTCGCACGCGTGGTTGGCCGACACGACACGGCAACAACCGCTAACCATAGTTGGAGTTGGAGAACAGACAGGCGACTGAGAATGTCAGTCAGCGCCAACACACAGGTACGCAACATGTATTATGCGTGTGTCAGACAGGACCTGCACAGCACATGGGTAGTACAATGACACACTAGGAGAGGGAATGCACAAATTGTATGCGAGAATGACATATTGACATTGACACCGAAACAGTTCATTGTAGGACCAGGAACGTGCGACATACTGCGTTGCGGAATGTATGACAAACTGAGGGGCGCAGATGCAGTAGCATATCAGGTACACGGATCAGAATTTATCCTTCAGAGATTTTATGACACTGATGGGGAGAGAGAAACAGTAGCATTGATACTGATCAACGGTATTGGACTGTATGGCATACCGACAGAGGCACATACACTGCAGTAGCATATATCAGGGGCACAGAAAGAAACAGTAGCAATTTTACCGATCAACGGTATTGGACTGTATGGCATACTGACAAGCACATACACTGCAGTAGCATATATCAGGGGCACAGAAAGAAACAAGAGTAGTTGTACCGATCATCGATATTGGACTTATGGCATACCGACAGAGGCACGTACACTGCAGTAGCATATATCAGGGGCACAGAACGAAACAGTAGCAGTTGTAACGATCAACGGTATTAGACTTTATGGCATACCGACAGTGGCACATACACTGCAGTAGCATATATCAGGGGCTCAGAAAGAAACAGTAGTAGTTGTACTGATCATCGGTATTGGACTGTATGGCATACCGACAGAGGCACGTACACTGCAGTAGCATATATCAGGGGCACAGAAACAAACAGTAGTAGTTGTACCGATCAACGGTATTGAACTGTTTGGCATACCGACAGAGGCACGTACACTGCAGTAGCATATATCAGGGGCACAGAAAGAAACAGTAGCAGTTGTACCGATCAACGGTATTGGACTGTATGGCATACCGACAGAGGCACGTACACTGCAGTAGCATACATCAGGGGCACAGAAATAAACAGTAGCAGTTGTACCAATCAACGGTATTGGACTTAATGGCATACCGACAGAGGCACATTCATTCTTCCGGGGCACAGCAAAAATAGCAATTGTACTCTCAACATGTATCAGGGAGTTGTACTGATTGTAACGACTATCATCGGTATCGAACAAAGATATTGAAATATAGTATCATAGTACGACGCATTGGCGCTGCGATCGACATTGATAACTGAAGGTCGCTAATAATTGATATGGCATATACATGGTTTGAGTCATGCATATTTGTATAATTTGTATTTTAAATAATTGAAGCTGCTTTAATTAAATAAGGTATTGACACTAAAGCAAACTAAAGTTAGCAAATTACAAGATGTTTAGCTTTACATTCAGTAAATACTAAATAGCCACATCGCAAATTAAATCAAACGATACCATATAAATGGTGGCATTCGTTTTGCAACAGATTTCCCCCGCCTGCCGCTACCGAGTGTTAGGGCCATGAGACAAGGACACAAGTATCAGGGTCACAGAAACATGTGGGATGTATTGTACTGACCATCGGCTCGTCGGTGTTCTTATGGAACTACACCGCCTGCCGCTACGGAGTGCTATAGGGCCATGAGACAGGCGGCATACAAGTATCAGGGTCACAGAAACATGTGGGATGTATTGTACTACCATCGGCTCGACGGTGTTCTTCTGGAACTGCACCGCCTGCCGCTACGGAGTGCTATAGGGCCATGAGACAGGCTCACAAGTATCAGGGTCACAGAAACATGCAAGAAGTATTGTACTGACCATCGGCTCGTCGATGTTCTTCTGGAACTGCACCGCCTGCCGCTACGGAGTGCTATAGGGCCATGAGACAGGCGGCTCACAAGTATAAGGGGTACAGAAACATGTGGGATGTATTGTACTGACCATCGGCTCGTCGGTGTTCTTCTGGAACTGCACCAGTCTGACGCGTGTCACGTTCTCCATCTCGACGTCACCGTTGGGTCCGTCGAGGTCCTCACCGCCGTTAAGGTAGGGCAGCAGTGGCGGGGGCGTGACCCGTAGCGCCTCCTCGCCGTACACCTCGTGGGCGACCACATCGTGAGCCTGGAGCAGCGCCTGCAACAACCAGACAACACGGTAAGTGACGTCACAAGCAGGTTAGTGACGTCACAAGCAATGCTCTAATAGTAGGGAGTAGGCCGAACACCTTCGGGTCTTATCTTCTACGCTAGTTGGGTAGCGGGTACTATACCCAACTCAACATGGCCGCTGACCTTATTTGTTGGCTAGGCTTGGTCTACACCACGTAATCTATTTACTTATTGCCTATTCTATTCATTTATGAAGGAAACTGATTTATAAAGTAGGACAATAATTACAACTAAAATGACACAATAACAAAAACAGCTAACGAAATGAAATACAAAAAACACTACGATAAAACAACACGAAAAACAAAACTAGAATCCTTCTAGATACAGGCTGACAAAGAAGTAGGTATGTCCAAGATATTAGTAGGTAGAATTCTAGTTGCTAGTAGTTAGTGGATAGGCAGGCAACAATCACATTTCAACACGACTTCAATTGGTGCCAGACAGCCGCAACATGGTCTAGAAAGCCTCTACCGCGGAATAAGCGCAATATCGCTATAAAGCTTTTATTAATCGACGACATCATGTCTCAATTCCAAATATAATTTATCACATACTAATGGTAGCTGCCGGCAATGTTTTGGATCGATACTGGACCAATAACCATAGCAACACGTCCCTTAAGATATTCAAATCTCCATGCTAAACGGCAATGCCGCATAATTCATCTCCTCAGCACGAACGATGTCACGTCTCAAGGAAAGAAATCTTTGCTTTCCGCAATACCGTTATACGTAATCTATCACACAGTCAGCCAATACAAGGAATAAAAGAGACAGAACATAGCATCCCTTTGAAACATCAACTGACTAGACAGCTATGATTAATTATTCTGTTAATGAGCTCTAGTGATGGGTTTTTTTGATAATAGGTCACTTCCGCCAACCTACATCAAGCTGATACTCTCGAATGTATATTAATGAATATAGACTATAATCTAGAACAGAAGGACTACAAGGAAAATAAACGCATTGAGATAATAGGAAGTGGAGAAAAGCAGAACTGAATGCGTCTTGCATCCCGTCGAGAAGATACATGTCGTGCGTCCCTCTTTTATCCGGGCGCAGAGAGGGGCGCGCAGGATCAACTTGACAGATTTACAACACAATTCGTGTTGGCTTGTGCGTTTAACGTCATTTTAATTGAGATCTGCTGCGGAATACCGAGTGTTGTGTGCGTGAACGAGGAGTTGTTGCCGTCTGTCTGTCTGTCTGTCCATCATGGGTACTCAGGCCTGACGCGAAGAAAACTGGTGCAGCGCCGCGCGACCAGGGTCTGCGGATGTATGCATATGCCGAGTATTGTTTTCCGTTACACTCCCCGGTGAGAGAAACACGAGACAGCTTTGACAAATGTTCTCAATTCAAGTAGTCGCTTCCTCCAGAGATGGTCTACTCAAGTTCGTGACTGCTTTAAAAATGTGTGGTTTCTACATAGATCCATACGGAGTCCAGCTGGGGTGTTTTAGACGTGTTGTTTTAGTAGAGCCTCGAAATGGTACCATCGAATAATATGCTGCAAGGAGGTCAGTTTAAACTTAGCAAAACTCCATAAATCCTGCTAAAGATTTGCACCAGGACCGCTAATGATAGTTTTTGTATGTTACATTACAAATAATATTTCCAATTGAAGTGGATTGGAATTTGTACAGGACAAATTTTTCCAAAAGTGCTATATTACTTCAACAACCTAAGAAAGCACTCATTTCAGAAACCACCCACAAAAATTGTCTTCAAATAATCAATTTACTTGAAACATACTTCGATCCACTTAAACGATTGATCGATTCCTTTAAATATCTTGGTTCTTTATTACCGGTTCTATTTAAAGGCTGGTTTACACAGATTTTGAAGAAATAATGCATAAGGTTTTAAGACGTTGTTTTAAAAACAACAATGAAAACAACGTCTTAAAACTAAAACTTTGTGTGAACTCCAGTACGTGTTTCATATGATCCAACTTTACGACTACGTGTTAAACCTTAAATCGTATGTCTTAAAAATCTGTGTGGACCAGCCTTAAGGCCAAAACGATTCGAAAGTATCCGTACTGCAGTGACTCTGAGCTTCCAACGGTTGACATTATAAAAAGAAAGGTGTTTTTCGTTGTCTGATATTCATCCAATGTCGCATCGACCGTGAACTATACATTATAATCCCGGTGCTTTTAACCGAGCCAGACAGAGTTCTTGAATCTGACAGCCATGGTTGGTGGGACGCCATCATTTGTAACTCTTCCAACAGTCGTTACAGCGTGAAAGTGAATGGCAACTTTTAAGACCATTACAAGGTTTTATGTCAGCTCGGTACCATTCAAGACGAACAACCATTTATTCAAAACGTAGACGCTGTTGAAACAAGAACAATGGGAATAAAAACAGGAAACAGACGACATCTGTTGAAGTAGCGACCATTTCAAAACAAACTTCTGCAATTAATATCTTCTTGCTATCGAATTGTGTCCGCAGAATTTCGGAAATTAGTTTGCCGCCTGTCAGAGTAAATATTTAGTATAGATTAAGCACGACGCGACGTAAAGGGAGAGAGGGCATTACAAACACTAACGACTAAGACTAAATAAAACATGGTCGTCTTTTAAGGAAGTATCAGATTCCAGCTTTAAACCGAAATATTTCATGTGAAAACTTGTTAAATCGTTTACCCTTGAGCAGATAGATGCTTTTACGTGTCTTATTGATTTAAAATGGTACTGCTTATACATACAATGTTTCTGTGCGGTTTTTAATAACGTTAATAACACAATAAAAAGAAGTGGAATCTCTTTGTTAATGGCTTCAGAAAAGTATATTAATTTTGTGTGGAGGCACGCTACCAATATTGAGTATAATTAAAAAATGCACGGACGCAAACAAAATTAAAATGTAACGTTTATTATTTCCATACAGTTATAGCAGAGATCATGAATTGAAACTGTTCCAGAACTTTTGCCTGAAACAACTTTCCACGAACACAAGTCAACAGTCAACAAAAACACGCAATCCTACCTGCGAATTAAAAAAAATGTATGTAACGTTATTACAGAATCATTCAATTGTAATGGCATGTTGGAGAACGGGCCGGGGGGGGGGGGGGCACGTAACAAACAGAGACACACTAATTTAAATAAAAACAAATATTGGATCAGACGTATATTTTTTGTTCCACACGAGTAGCCTAACCTTTTGCGGTCGACGATACACTGCCTTAAAGGCACATCATCCCCTACGTAGGGGCAATTTTTATCCAGCCGCCACATGCAATTCGCTTCTCGTTATGGTAATCTCCAACAAATATGTGGTGAGAGAATAACCTTACGGTATAACCCTACGAATTTATGATGCTTTCAAAATGCAATTTTACTCCCGTTGGTGACGTTGGTGGCGCCAGCGCGTCGCGCGGCAAGAGATGGCAACACTCAGCGCGACTGTGAGACTCAGAATGTATCCGGTGGGAAACTGTGGACATGATATCGTCGTAACAAGCCTCGTCATGTCCTATGAGCAGCGCGTACCCCCCCCCCCCCCCCTCAAAGCTGCTCTCTTCAGGTAAGACGTTAAACGACAGTTTGCCAAATACACACGGGGCTGTATTTGTATATTCTCAAGAAAGACCCGCGCACAATATGAAAGCGTTCAGCTTCGTTTGCAAGCAACAAAGGGATTATTTGATTCATACATGCGCCGGCATCCGTTATCCGCTTGTATTTTCGGCAGGGGATCTTTGTTTCAATGAACGCCAAAACGTCACGGCACTAAATGTGTGTAATACGATGATAAACCATGAAATCCAACACTTTATCTAATCTTACTCGAGTGTTCGTTACGGTCAAGCTTCAGCCGTTTACTCTTACAACGCGTGAACTCCAGACACAATACAATCCGACGGTGCTACCACAACGATCTAAAACACTTGTTTATTGTTGGGCAACCGATCCTCTTCTAAGATAGCTCGCTTGCGTCTCGGCCAAGTCCTAAATGCATGTCTTCCCAGTAGCGAGATAAGGCGCGCCCCAACACATCCACGGGAGGTCGTGGCCAATGAATAACGCGGGCCAGCTCGTGTGATTGGAGTTGATCTGTGCTGGAAGTTGGCGAAACAATGCCGGCCACGGGACTGACGGATGGTGGATAAACAAGCCACGTGATCGATTGAGAGGGCGGGAGGCTGTTTACTCCAACTGACGCCCGAGACGTGGCAGTAGTCAACATGTGAGACGTGGCAGTAGTCAACATGTGAGACGTGGCAGTAGTCAACATGTGAGACGTGGCAGTAGTCACATGTGAGACGTGGCAGTAGTCAACATGTGAGACGTGGTAGAAGTCAACATGTGAGACGTGGCAGGTGTCAACATGTGAGACGTGGCAGTAGTCAACATGTGAGACGTGGCAGTAGTCACATGTGAGACGTGGCAGTAGTCAACATGTGAGACGTGGCAGCAGTCAACATGTGAGACGTGGCAGTAGTCAACATGTGAGACGTGGCAGTAGTCAACATGTGAGACGTGGCAGTAGTCACATGTGAGACGTGGCAGTAGTCAACATGCGAGACGTGGCAGTAGTCAACATGTGAGACGTGGCAGTAGTCAACATGCGAGACGTGGCAGTAGTCAACATGTGAGACGTGGCAGTAGTCAACATGTGAGACGTGGCAGTAGTCAACATGTGAGACGTGGCAGGTGTCAACATGTGAGACGTGGCAGGTGTCAACATGTGAGACGTGGCAGTAGTCAACATGTGAGACGTGGCAGGTGTCAACATGTGAGACGTGGCAGTAGTCAACATGTGAGACGTGGCAGTAGTCAACATGTGAGACGTGGCAGTAGTCAACATGTGAGACGTGGCAGTAGTCAACATGTGAGACGTGGCAGTAGTCAACATGTGAGACTTGGCAGTAGTCAACATGTGAGACGTGGCAGTAGTCAACATGTGAGACGTGGCAGTAGTCAACATGTGAGACGTGGCAGTAGTCAATATGTGAGACGTGGCAGTAGTCAACATGTGAGACGTGGCAGCAGTCAACATGTGAGACGTGGCAGCAGTCAACATGTGAGACGTGGCAGTAGTCAACATGTGAGACGTGGCAGTAGTCAACATGTGAGACGTGGCAGCAGTCAACATGTGAGACGTGGCAGGTGTCAACATGTGAGACGTGGCAGGTGTCAACATGTGAGACGTGGCAGTAGTCAACATGTGAGACGTGGCAGTAGTCAACATGTGAGACGTGGCAGTAGTCAACATGTGAGACGTGGCAGTAGTCACATGTGAGACGTGGCAGTAGTCAACATGTGAGACGTGGCAGTAGTCAACATGTGAGACGTGGCAGTAGTCAACATGTGAGACGTGGCAGTAGTCAACATGTGAGACGTGGCAGTAGTCAACATGTGAGACGTGGCAGCAGTCAACATGTGAGACGTGGCAGTAGTCAACATGTGAGACGTGGCAGTAGTCACATGTGAGACGTGGCAGTAGTCAACATGTGAGACGTGGCAGTAGTCAACATGTGAGACGTGGCAGTAGTCAACATGTGAGACGTGACAGTAGTCAACATGTGAGACGTGGCAGTAGTCAACATGTGAGACGTGGCAGTAGTCAACATGTGAGACGTGGCAGTAGTCAACATGTGAGACGTGGCAGCAGTCAACATGTGAGACGTGGCAGTAGTCAACATGTGAGACGTGGCAGTAGTCAACATGTGAGACGTGGCAGTAGTCAACATGTGAGACGTGGCAGTAGTCAACATGTGAAACGTGGCAGTAGTCAACATGTGAGACGTGGCAGTAGTCAACATGTGAGACGTGGCAGTAGTCAACATGTGAGACGTGGCAGTAGTCAACATGTGAGACGTGGCAGTAGTCAACATGTGAGACGTGGCAGTAGTCAACATGTGAGACGTGGCAGTAGTAAACATGTGAGACGTGGCAGTAGTCAACATGTGAGACAAGGAAGTACGTTCAAACACTCAAAACAAAGAAGTTAGTGAAGTATTTAAACCCATAAATCTTTCAATTTTAAAATTTGCGATTTATTGATTCAGACTTCAGAAACGGCTTTCTTTCCTGAAGACCCATGCAAAAGATGTAATCACAATGGCTTATGTTATTGTAGTTGCTTTTATGCATGGTTGAAACCTATGGTTGAAACCTATGGTTGAAACTAGCCTCTGTTCAGAAACGTTGAGAGAGATACACTATACTTCACATTATGCAACCTGTCCATATTCCACGATGTGCTAACGTAAACCTTTACAGTATTATAGCATAGGTTCGCTTGTAACTATGGGAATTTTATTTTCTAATATAAATAGAGGTATCACTACCTGTCAAAATAGTTCTAAAATTATTTTCAGTCCCTTTGACAAAATTAAGGAGAATAATACCTACTGTATCTGCCTCCTATTGAGGGTCTGACTACGTTCCAGAATCTGCTCAAACTTAGCTATAGTATGAGCCGACTGTCGTTTACAATTAAGCCTACACCCCGATATAAATTAGGCACGGGATAGATATGCTCTACCTCCTATTGTTACTTTGTCTTTATTCGGGGAACTATTAAATCAGCTCACAAAGCATATCGCCTCACAAAAGCGATGCAAGAGTCACATATTAAATAATCCATCTCATTTACCATCCATTCGCCGCGACCAAACTCTCGCCTGCTTTATTTATGTAGAGTGACGTCACAGGTGTGGGCGTCCATGACTGGAACGAGTAGTAGGGCCATCTCGGCAGGGAGGTAACAGGGCCCCACGGCGCGCGATACTAATGGCTGCGTGTACGGTTTACGGGTGGGTGGCAGGGTACAAAGAAAATTAGTTGCAGTGTCTTTGAAGCTCGGCTCGGCAAGTACGAGGGATTTAGTTATCATGAATGCCCACCAATAGATGCAAGGAACCAACAGAGAAAGGTTCGTGACGCACTATGCCCGCACAATTTGCGTAAGCGTTGATAAAAAAAAAAAAAAAACGAAAAATAGAATTCTCGAATTGGTTCCCGCATAAAATGAAAAACGAGATCATCCATCTGGAAAGAAAGCTTTGAATTGTGAAGGGAGATAATTACTAAAGGGACGTAAGCCTACAGCATGTTCTGGGTAATTGTAAAGATGTAATATTCATTTCGTACGCAAAAGAAATAAAACTACAATACAAAATTTAAAAATTACGTTGGTGGAGGTGCCGGGTTGAAGGATATTATTATATTATTATAATAATTATTATTATTATTATTATTATTATTATTATTATTATTATTATTATTATTATTATTATTATTATTATTATTATTATTATTATTATTATTATTATTATTATTATTATTATTATTATTATTATTATTATTATTATTATAATTGGTTCACGTTAGCCAGTCCTCCACCATCGACGCAGTTTATGAAGAGGAATTGTAAACCTTAGACAAAAATCGTCTCGAATAGCTTCGTTGCAAAAATATGGAACGTAAAACCCAAAATATCATCATCTGAGACAAAAATCAAAAGAAAAGAAAAGAGAGAATCTGTCGATGAAAATGTGACAGTGGGTGGTGTGTGGCAGACAGACAGTGTGTGGCTCCATGCCACGCCTAGGAAATGCCACGACACAACTCGAAGCAGCGACATTTTTAGGATAGCTAAGCTCACTTTAAATAGCGATACAGTAGCTCACTGCGAAAACTAGAGTTAATAGCGATAACCTTGCAAAATATAAGGTAAAGCATCAATAACATGGGAGTTGTCCAATAAACGTCCGTTTTGTGGACTTACATTTCACTTTTTCCTTGATAAACCGCAGTTCGGTGAGCTGTTAGATTATAAGAAAGAGTCACGACATTTTCAATTTAACATAGCTTAAGTCGTCACATGGGAGTAGCAGGGGGAGATTAGAGGGGTGGGGATTGGGGAGAAGGGGACCGTGGGTTAAAAAAGCCGGTGAATATGGAAAGCTATGTCAACTACTGAAGGAAACGATTATATGTCACAGAATACAGGAGCTGAACCTTCTCTATAGTGACAGGTCAACACGAAGAGAATCCACTACATCTCCGGCAATATCGCACACAGGCCTCGTTCGACGAGCATCCGCTAGGGGATTTACGGGTTCTGGTCTTCCACTGAAGTTCGTTATATCATCGAGTAACTGGATACAGCGGTTATATTGTCTAATTAGGTGCACGTCGAATCTTAACAGTAGGTATTCAAGAATATTCTGTGCTGTAAAAACGCACAGTAATGACAGCAATTCATACATTTTGCGATTTATAGACATACACAAACAAATCATCGTTTACGATCAATTTTGAATTAACCGAGTCGAAGAAACGATAAACGTGTTGTCTACTTGGAAATGGAGTATATCTTGTAATTGTTTTTAGTGCTGACATGTCCACGATCTGACCCAACCACGCTAGAAACGGGGCTTGCTGCTCCTCGTTGGCTCGTCAGCGCGAGTAGGAAGTAAAAGGAGGATAACTTCGTACTTGATTTCATTGCAAACAGGAAGGTTCACATTTCCCTCACAAAGCCAGCCGAAGACTCAAAAACAAGTTACTTTGAAAACGTGTTTGTGACTTCTCCTTGCCGTTTAGGTTCGTTAAAACGCATCCAGGCATTAACTTCATGCGCTTGAATTCAAACATGTTTCATTTTGAACGATTGAATGCAATTATTGCAATTGACAAGTGCCCACATCTTTTTGGTGACCCTTGGTTGCGTTACATGGACATGCATTGAGGGCTATGCATCGGATATTCAAGTCACAAACCCTACTTCTATACAGTAAACAGTGTAATCGCTGGGTTTGCACGAGACTTGATGACGTGCGAGTGAAACGAAACGGAATGGGCGACAATTATCAAAACTGCGGTCGATTGCATCAAGTTAAGCTCGACCGGGATCCACAGAAATCAATCCGTGTGTTTACTCAGGCGGGTGATGTGGTGTTTACCTCCTAAACGCGACGGGCGACGCGACGAGTGAACCGATAGTTGGTGATGTGCGGAAACGCCGCGACTTAATTAATCGCAAAGCGAAGCGGTTAACGAGATCTTTGGGGACGACAATATTTGGTGGTTTGAAGTAGTTCTCGGAGGCGGCCATGCAAGAGGAAACAGATCCACGCCGGCCGGGATATTGGGTTTCTAACGCGGCCATCAAGGTTAATTGGAACGCTACGAACAGTGAGATCAATCTCCGGAAGACGGGCGCGCTTTCCGTTCACCGCCTTCCTGATGGTTCAGGCGTTCACCGCCTTAATGATAGTTCGAGGGGTCCACCACCTTAAAACGCTGGACATGGTCTACTTGAGCGGATATTAAGGTTGGAATTCATAGTCGGCCCCTACACCTAGGGGCGCCCATTGTTACCAAGGTAACAATTGTTTGCATGTTATTTCCCATAAACAAAACAAATCCATAGCAACAATGGGTGCCCCTAGGTGTAGGGGCCGACTATGAATTCCAACCTAAGTGTTATGTATTTGTTTTGTTTATGAGAAATAACATGAAAACAACTGTTACCTTTGGTAATAATGGGCGCCCCTAGGTGTAGGGGACGACTATGAATTCCAACCATAGTTCTCGTTCGAGACGTCAGCATTAAGGCATGCTGACAAAGCTGCGATATTGTATAAATGGAAATTTTTAGTTCTAGTGCGTTTAAAAATGGCATTATTTACCTTTACAAATCATCAGTTTTCGTGTGTAAAAAGTTGACGACAGCGTCTTCAGATATAAATTGTTAGTTAAAGTATGGTTAAAGAAATCTGCGATAGTGTACTTTTAGAATTGTTCAGTTCAGTGTTTAAAAAGGGGCGACATGGTAGCAGAAAACATCTACTTTGTCGTGTATAACAAGCTAGAGATGTTGATTTTCGGTTACAATAATCGCAACCCTTTTATATCCATCAATATTGAACACGAAGGCGCATACTCGTGAGCACACGATATAGACTGACTCACTAAATACACAGTGTTTCCCGCAGCATTCGCGAAACATGTAAGGGGTTTTAATTTAGGTACAAAAAGATGTTTGCTGTATTCGATGAATAAATAATCTAAGAGTGGACCACACAGTTATCCACGGCAAAAAAAAAAAAAAAAAAAAAAAAACTCCTGTTGGGAACAATCTAGAAGTCAGTTTATTAGGCCCAACGTTATCCGTCCACACAAGAACCTCGTTTGTGTCGAGTCGCAATTATTACGAGTGGAGTTGGGGCGCACCAACACAAAGGACGGGTAGTTTTACACGGCGTAAGGATATAACGGTCTCTCGCACTACTTTTAGACGGCTCGGCTTTGCCACGCAGGTCTAGAGGTGTCCTGTGCATAGGCTCTATAGGAACAAGCACGTCACAAAGATTGAACGATTGTACGGGCCGGTATAGCTAGAGTGAAAATAATGAAAGGGTTTGAAGAGGAAGGAGAGAGGCAGGGGATGGAATCTCAAGATGATGATAGAGCACAGAATGTTAAGTGTATGGTTTCAGGTCTTCGATCTATACAAAGAGAACCTCATTCGTCGCACACTGAAGCCGAAGGAGGGGAGGGGGGGGGGGGGGGGGGGGGTACGACCGCAGAGGTGGGCTGTCGCAACATTGACCATGTAACGGCACAGTAATATTTATTCAAGTTCCTTTACATTCGTATCTGGTTCTTGTTTTTTCATTTTCATTTGTTTGAAAATACATAAAATCACATAAGATACAAAGAAATGGAGATTTAATATTTTCAAAGAATATCAGCAAACTACTTGACGGCAGAATTGCATTGCATGTATATTTATCGTCTGACGTATTGAGCAAGAATTTGTAAAGTAATGCTATAATACCAAGGGGTCCTAAAGCAAGGCATGGGACAAGTGCTTTCTTTGATGAGTCATGAACGTCATCAAAAGATTCGAATCACATCGTAAAAACGTAATAAATGTTAAAAGTATTTTATAATTTTCGTAGATGAATTTGAAAGCTGTGCACCACAACTGTCAACAATTTTGGAAAGTAAAAATAAAAGAAGACACATACCAAACTTTTCAGCAAAACTTTCCACTCACAGTGCTTTTCCATCATATGCCACTCGCATATATCCCTTGGGACGTAGATTGTGTTTTGTACAAGTATTGAGCGAGAAAGGCTGTTAAACGCAACCATTTTTTTCGTTTTCACTTTTCATCTAAAGCACTTTTTGATATCTCCGTTAATGGCTTCAATACGAAATAAAAAATCGACAAGTCACAACAACATGAGATTTGAATACCCCCCTCCCCCCCCCCAATACGCACCCCCTCACAAGGGTCTGAGTGGAAGTTTGCGGTCATGGTAGCGAGCCCGTCAAACTTGACGTTTCCGAGCGAGCCCACGACCGACCTTCTTTTTGCCTGTTTACGTGTTAGCACGCCCATTACGCGGTGGAAAGTAAATTTATCGTTTTCCACAGAGCGAGCAAGTTTATAAAAGAGAGAACTCCGTCTTATTTTCTTTTCCAGAACGAATGTTGTATCGACGTGGTTAATTTCGTGGCTTCTTCGCATGTAGTTGCGTCGATACATACCAGGCTCCATTGCTCTGCAGCCGTCAAGACTGGGCAAAACACGGGGGCAAGGGAGGAACACATCGCAAACATGTTGTCTCTTTCTCGAAACACTGCAATAAAGTTTTGGTGAAAAGATGTGAAAGATATTTGAAGAAACAAAAACAGCACAGTGTCCGAGAAATGTCAAAGAGTGGTATAAAAAAGTGATTTCTTTTTATAGTATGTAGAGACGAGTCAAGTTTCGATTGCGTTGATCTTTATTTCCCCCACCCCCACTTGACGAGTGACATTCCAAACGGTACAAAGTCAAAATCGATTGCTATAAAAACTTCACTTTAAAACATGGTTACTGCCATACCGAGCAATACGGAACACGTCCCGAGTAGATTACTTTTAACCCATAACTTAGCGGAGTTGAAAGTATTTCCTTACATAATACGAAATAGAATCAGAATGTTTTGCGGATTGTGAATGTCACTCAGATCAGGCAATCGTCGCAAGGGTAAACCTTTGACCTGAGTGCACCGATATAAATAATCTTCCAAAAGATAACATCGGGTATGACACATTAAGGCACATTTCCGCATATCAATTCATTTCCAAGTAACGTAACGTCCTTGCCGAGTTCATGATCGTGCGTATCCTACCCCCTTGATATGACCTTGCATGACCTGCAGGAGCTGTGGCGGCTTTACACCCCGAGGCCGCGGCAGGAAATGCGTTCAACACATCCATCTAACCCTCTTGAAACGAGCACCACCCTGATTTATACGCGCATCGTGTTAATAAAGCCAACTTCAGCCACTATCTCGAGCGATTCAACTTACGCCATCATTCATAGGATTATTCAATTTGGGTATCACTCGTAAACTAAGCGAACTGGCCCACCGTTATCGTAGTATTAAGGAAATTTATAACGATAACCTAGGGAGGAAAAGTCTACTCTCTGATGCTGTGGGGCATATTAAATTTAATTATTATACTAATAATGATAAACATACGGTAATGGAATAAGGGCTTATGCCTAAGTCTACACCAGCAGGCCACTTTTCAACCAGAGTTATCCATTCCACGTGTCTACGAGAAAGCGCGCAGCAGGTTTCGGTTAGGGAATTAGAGTCAGCAAAGCAGAAGAGTTTTAGCGAAACCAAATTCTGGTTATGAATATTCACTTGTTAGGCATCATTTCCAGCGTTCACTGGCTAATGAGTATGCATGTGAAATTCTTTTAGGAAATTTCTCGCCTTGTTCATAGTGGTTTGAAACGGTAATTAACAAATAAAACAAGCTACAAATCACGTAATCATCAGTGTAACACGTTTAAAGAACCGTAAGCATAAATCTAAACTTCTCGTTATAACTATATTAGAGCGAATTATAAACTGGCTTAGTCGAAACTGCAGTGTCGACGTATGTTTTGTTGCTCGTTTTGTTTGTTTGTTTGTTTGTTTGTTTGTTTGTTTGTTTGCCAGCGAGCTAATTCGAACGAGACAGCGAATCCGAGACTGGGAGTGCTCTCATGTCTCAAAGGCCGGCACACTGCATGACGTGATTGGTATCAGAATTTGTGATGCGTCCTGTGCAAAGGATGACAAAAAGTTTCTTCTCGTACAGAACATATATTTTCACGAGAAAAGAGAAGCTCTCATCGTGACGTTATCACTTTGGCTGGACTGATGTCTCGCGTGACATTTGACGACAACGCGTTGGAGTTCTTATTGTGACACGAAGGAGCAGAATGTCACACCACCACCAATAACACATTAACAAACAGGCCGACCACTACCAAGTAGAAAATATATTTCTCACGTGATCTTTAATTAAACTGTTCAATTTCCATAACGTTTTAATCGAAAATACGGAATGGCAACAAACTTCTCGGCCATTTGACAAACGATAATTTGAACGAGATTTTGTAACTGTATTATTCATTTGTTGACCGTTATTTTATAAATACTACATATAAACAGGTATGTATACGGACTATGAAAAGTAACTGACGTCCCCATTAAAAGTGAAGCATATTTGCCTAGAGTTGATAGCATCTCTAACTCGGGACATCCGCCATTACTAAGTATACAAAACAATTAGCTAAGGGATATATCCTTGCGAGCAGCTCTCACCTCTACTATTTATTATTGAGAGCAGTATAAACAATCAGCTCAAGAACACGTCAACATGTTAACGCGTTTATTCGTAAAGAGCGTATCATTTATTAAAGCAATCGCTAACTAATGCAGCGTTGCCGTGGCGCATGTCATGAGAGCAACGCGCAGAAGACGTGTTGACGCAATCTGACAACGCTGGGTAGTACGGTATTCCGACCACCGCCTTGCTAGACAAGTATGCACACTGGCTAGCGTTATGAATCTGGCAACGCTGTGTACGTACGGTATTCCGACCACCGCCTTGCTAGACAAGTATGCACACTGGCTAGAGTTGTGAATCTGGCAACGCTGTGTACGTACGACATTCCGACCACCGCCTTGCTAGATAAGTATGCACACTGGCTAGCGTTATGAATCTGGCAACGCTGTGTACGTACGGCATTCCGACCACCGCCTTGCTAGACAAGTATGCACACTGGCTAGCGTTATGAATCTGGCAACGCTGTGTACGTACGGCATTCCGACCACCGCCTTGCTAGACAAGTATGCACACTGGCTAGCGTTATGAATCTGGCAACGCTGGGTACGTACGACATTCCGACTACCGCCTTGCTAGACAAGTATGCACACTGGCTAGCGTTATGAATCTGGCAACGCTGTGTACGTACGACATTCCGACCACCGCCTTGCTAGACAAGTATGCACACTGGCTAGCGTTATGAATCTGACAACGCTGTGTACGTACGGCATTCCGACCACCGCCTTGCTAGACAAGTATGCACACTGGCTAGCGTTATGAATCTGGCAACGCTGGGTACGTACAACATTCCGACTACCGCCTTGCTAGACAAGTATGCACACTGGCTAGCGTTATGAATCTGGCAACGCTGTGTACGTACGGCATTCCGACCACCGCCTTGCTAGACAAGTATGCACACTGGCTAGCGTTATGAATCTGGCAACGCTGGGTACGTACGACATTCCGACTACCGCCTTGCTAGACAAGTATGCACACTGGCTAGCGTTATGAATCTGGCAACGCTGGGTACGTACGACATTCCGACTACCGCCTTGCTAGACAAGTATGCACACTGGCTAGCGTTATGAATCTGGCAACGCTGGGTACGTACGACATTCCGACCACCGCCTTGCTAGACAAGTATGCACACTGGCTAGCGTTGTGAATCTGGCAACGCTGGGTACGTACGGTATTCCGACCACCGCCTCGCTAGACAAGTATGCACACTGGCTAGCGTTATGAATCTGGCAACGCTGTGTACGTACGGTATTCCGACCACCGCCTTGCTAGACAAGTATGCACACTGGCTAGAGTTGTGAATCTGGCAACGCTGTGTACGTACGACATTCCGACCACCGCCTTGCTAGATAAGTATGCACACTGGCTAGCGTTATGAATCTGGCAACGCTGGGTACGTACGACATTCCGACCACCGCCTTGCTAGACAAGTATGCACACTGGCTAGCGTTGTGAATCTGGCAACGCTGGGTACGTACGGTATTCCGACCACCGCCTCGCTAGACAAGTATGCACACTGGCTTGCGTTATGAATCTGGCAACGCTGTGTACGTACGACATTCCGACCACCGCCTTGCTAGACAAGTATGCACACTGGCTAGCGTTATGAATCTGGCAACGCTGGGTACGTACGACATTCCGACCACCGCCTTGCTAGACAAGTATGCACACTGGCTAGCGTTATGAATCTGGCAACGTTGGGTACGTACGGCATTCCGACCACCGCCTTGCTAGACAAGTATGCACACTGGCTAGCGTTATGAATCTGGCAACCCTGCGTACGTACGACATTCCGACCACCGCCTTGCTAGACAAGTATGCACACTGGCTAGCGTTATGAATCTCATTTCCCACGAGAACATTTTATTTCGAAAACCAATTCGAAACTTCGACCGTTCCAAGGCGGCGGCTGGAAGACAAAAGGCTCTAGAATACGCGCATGGTTGACCGATAGGGACAGTCCCCAGGCTGACAGACAAAGAATATTCGCTTCGACGATGTAGCCATATATAGCAGCTATAACTTCCGCACAATAAATGTTAGAATGAAATGGTCGCTACACACTTTGCGTTAACTTGGTGAAGACGTCATGGATGTGATTATACGACATGAAATATATTATTGATTCGCGGGCAGATGATTTTTATTTATGATCCTCTTCTTGGATAAAAAACATGTAAGAGATTGTAAGTCTGTAAACTACAGTCGAGAAACTAACGAATTGTTATAGAGTACATAAATGTATCCCGGTATACGTCGTATTATTCTCACGTTGGTGATGCTTTGTCGCCAAATAGTAAAACTGTAACACAACATCTAGAAGAGTAACACGGTAAGTTTTCTGTACACGCTAACCAACTTAACACGACGGGGTGAAAATAATATCAAAATTTAAATTTCGAAATTTATTCTCATTAAAAACCTCGTGTTGAGAAGTAATTATTTCGCGATGTGGCAAAGCGGTTTCTTTCCCAACGCAACCCGCCCCTTTGCCTTCAGAGCCGCAAGCACGTTGACGCGACGCAGCCGCAAACCTACTATACTCGCGTTAACCAACAACAATAAATTCTCATTATTTTGTTAATAACAGCGCCAGCCGACTTGGATTATTCAGAGGATTCTGCGCTGCACTCGTCGCCAACTTCCGCAAACGTTACCAAAACAACGCACGGGCTAAATTTTAACAATTCCAGCTTGTGTAGGTCTGTTTTCCGTAGCACTTAGAAAGTTGGCGGTCCTTACGTAGAAGAAGAAACTTGTTTGGGGAGTGTTTTGTTTCTTGGGCCATCACGCGGGCTGTCACAACCAGGCCAGCCCACGCCGGATGTGCGAATGCATAACCTTTGGTCGATGCTGGCAAAGAAACAAGCTGAAAACTAAATAACAGGGTCGCCGAAAAAGCGAGGCACGTTTTATTCAAATGACGTGCGTTAATGTAAAAGGCAATTTGACGGTCTCATTTGGAATAAATTGCATTGATTTCGTAACTGCTGAGTACGTGGCTTTGCTTTGAGCGGTTCTGATTTCATACAAAATTACAGTACATTCAGTGACACGAACTCAGTTGACGGTGGAATGGTGGGGGGAAAGAATCGCAACAGTGAATCCGGTAAAGGGAAAACTGGAGATTACAAAATCCAACTCGGACTGAAAATTTGTCAGTCCTGGTGGTTTAGTGGTCAAGACGCCCAGGAAAGTGTGAGGGGTGGGTTCAATTGTTCAATTTTCATTTGGGGTTGGATTTTGTCGTGTATATAATTTTAAATCTTCCACCCAAGAAAATGTTTCTCTAATAATGATTCATTCAATTATGTACAGTCTAGTAAGTGGAACAAATTGTCAGTAGTATAGATTTGGTGCCAAACAAGTAGCACGATAGGCGATAATTCAATGCAACAACAAACATTACAACAGCCAGTGTCACAAACGCACATTTAAAAACTGTTAAACTCGGAGACAAAAGAACAAACAAACTCTCACAAACACAACCTTTGATTTAGAGACATAGAAGAAAAACCCCAAAAAACTCGATCTAGGGAAAAGCCAGTAATAAAAATATTCTACGGGATACAAAAATATGATTTTTCATTCAAGCTCGAATGAGTTTATAACGTCTGTATTTACATTAACATATATTCATATTCATGTGCAACTTATTAATCAATTGTCAATATAATCTGGCTTCAACGACTGCGTCATGTATCGCGTAAACACAGTGTTATTGATGTGCGCATATTGACGTGCATGCATTGATTTGACGGCTCATTCATTATCTACAGAGTACACACGATGCGATTAACTTAATTCCATTCAACACGAATGAAATACAAATGATTCCAATAATAAGGTTGGTTTGTAAAATTCTCATCATAAATCAGTTTTATAACTGTATTGTTATATAGAGATGGAATAAATGAATACGGTGCCAACAATGTTCTTTGTTTTCTATTAACCATATACTTTGTTTGCATGCAACATAGATGATAGGACTGTTGGAAAGCCGTTCTCTAGACAAAGGGTAACTGTGGGGTACGCTGATGCCTAATGAAAGGGAAGGGAGCAGAGCGGCTCATGTTTTCTAGTTTACACGAGGATCCAGCTTGTGTGCAGATTCACCGCGCTTTACTGACGTCAAATTCCTCAAAAGAGATATTCAACACCTTGTTGGCTAGGGGGCGTGAGCTTACTCTGCCTAGTACTCATGCACCCAAGCAGCCACGTTCTTTATTATACGTGGCATGTGTACACGTATTAATTATAATTATGATGAGCTGTGTACATTGGACTATGCCCACTATACACAAAGTACAGCCCTCAACAAATATCGTGCAATCTCAGTTGTGTATACAAAATTAATAAAATAAAATGAAAAATAAATCAACGAAGAAGAAAAAAGCAACTAACAAGGATTCTGACACTTTTCCTCTTGGTAAAAACTAGTAATACGAATGATAAAGTCAAAGTGATATTCGTAAGGAGCAAACATACATGAATGGTTATGAAGAAATGATCGTGTGCATCAACTGAGGTGCTTTATTAATGGCTGCTTGAGACCATTAATGGAGGACAGGAGTGTTCACTTCCGGACCACTCAAAAAGGTTTTGCCCGTATATTGGTAACACTGATAAAAGGAAACACGTATTTTAGAAGGCATTTCTCCCGTGTCGGAAGTACCTCAAAGTAGAAGCGTAGAGGAGTATAAATAATAAATATAAGATAAATAGTGTACTGTGTACATATAAGCTCGATTTACGGCGAGAAACTGCTCCGCCGACAGGCCAAAACTTTAAGCCAAGGTATAATATTTCATTTCTGTTAATTTGGGCTAATATGTTGACGTGGGGGCGCCAAATAACACACCATCCCTACAGCAAAGCCGGGAGCGCGTGATAAAACGCGCTAATTGATACTAGTGGTCGATTACGCTTTTTTAAAATAACAATTAACATCCCCCGGGCGATTTAAACTATGGTTGTATTAAAAAAACAATTATTTCGGAAATATCGTGTTGATAAATGAATGTAATTATTTATGTATGTACTTTAGCTCTGTTTCGTTAGAAACGAATACAAGCATGGAACACGATGGTCGGGATATAGCCCCCTATTTGATCGTGTCATGGTTTCCACGGTCCAATTTGCCATCAAAACAGCCAAAAAGGCTCAGGATCACAGCTTTATAATGGAAAACAGTGTGCACTGTACGAAACACACATAATGGTATTCATTTCGAATTGACAACAAAGATACTATAAACTGTAGAAGTAATACGATATTGCTGGCAAACAAGTCATTGGTTAAGTCAAGTGTGATGTTACGGGAGGGTTCGAATTTAACTCACAAAACGTGGCTGTGCAGTTAAAAATGCGCTCGCGTCCGCCCTAAACTATTGATTACACAATTGCAAAATTAAACAATAAATATGTGAAAGAATACGATTGTTTAATTTTTTAAAGGAGTGGTTTATGTACACTGAAGTACAAACTTTGTTGAGATGAAGTTTACGAACTAAAAGTAAAACCGGTTGTTACCCAAAGGACTACATTAATAAAAATATGAGAGCAAAAAGAGAATTCGCCCAATATGCTGCGTCGATTATCGTTCCCCCAATGTCACATTTTAAATGACAATCGTCTCACCATATGCGTTCTGCCAAGAATAAATAACGACTCAGCCCACAAAAACACACGACATTGACAACTGTTGAGTACTTACGTAGCACAGCATTTTCCCCCTCGCTTCGCAATCAAACCCAATTAATTATCAGATAATCGAGAGAGACCTCCAGTGGAGTCTTGCTGCATGGCCAAGCCTGCAACGTGCGTGCTCACTCATCCACTGACCACGTGCTCGCCACTGCACGCATTCCAATTAGCCGCGTCACTCCGTCACTTACAGGTAATTAGGCTACGATCCGCACCTCACCACACACGGCGATCTACTGAGATCTCATTCCTGTGCGCTGCCGTCGTCATGGAGACCGCGTGGTGGGGGGGGGGGGGGGGGGGGGGCGCTTCATCCGGCGTCGTATTTACACATTGCGTATAGCGCCCAATAGTGCGAACACGCATCCGATGATCGTAATGATGTATTGAACTCAAGCGGTACCATTCAAGTACTGAACTGGATGTCAAGGTTCTTGCATTACGACTGTAACCAAAACCTGATCTGAGTACCCTGTTTGTACATCCGCCAAAATATATAACGCAACAGTCGGGAAACAAATAGTGGCCATTCCATTCTGGTTTCAAGCTAATTAAAAAATCAGTGTGCTCAGTACGTACCTACACGGGAAACTAACATAAGCAGTCATATTGTACAAGTTAATTGCAGAAAAGCAGTTAAGTTGAAGAAGGATTCAGTTGGATCCTTGATTTATGTCTATCAGCGGTTGTACCTGTACTTCTGTGTGGTTTGTGTGGGCTCGGCTATATTCTGTTATATGATCTTAGAATCATTTCACCTACATTTCAAAAACGGCTGGCAGTGTTTGAGCCCTCGGCCATAGGTTGTTCACTATGGTGGAGGCGCCGAGTAGGCCTACAGGTTTACTATTACCAAACTATAAAAAAAATCTAGACAACCTACATTCAATGTACATCGAGTGAATACCAAAATTGCCAAAGGCGCTAGTTTGACATTACAATTAGATCCTTACATTCAGTTATAAAACTTATAATTGTAAACGTGCGTGTCTCTAATATATGTATCAAGGTTCTTGATTAATTTCTCAATGCCTGAAACATTAGGTCGCCCAAACTTGGCGACAATAGCAACAGCAAGAACTACTTGGAAGAAAAATAATATTCAGATAAAGCCAAGTATAATAACACTCAGAATGTGCAGAGTTAAATTGATTCTTCAAGAAGCACGCGTGCTTCAATAGTAGAGTTCACGATTGTAATATAATCAGCTCTCCCGAAATGCTTGTAGCTCCACTGTTATATAGCTGTGCCAAGTACTCCGGTATTATTCCACGCGGAATTAAGCGAATATCTTCATAACCTCAAGCATCAGGATGAGGCCTACAAGTACTCGATTAACGATTCGATTTCACGTAAGAGCCCTTTCCACCAATCAGGAGCTTAGCGTTCAAATTCCACAAATTACGCAATCGCAATATTCCACCACAGATCCAGCCTCGTATTATTACATTCCGATCTAAACAAGGGTGCGAATTACCGTGTCCCCCCCCCCCCCCCCCCCCCACCACCCGACACCCGTGGTAAGAGATACGCAGCAATTAGGAGAATGGATGGAGGTACTCCACAGACGTTCGCCCACCATCTTACCTGATGGGGTTCCTTTGTTCTAAGGCGTGCGGTAGTCACGGTGAAGTGCAATATTACAATACCTTACGCATTGGTGGTTGCCTTTGTTTCGCTAGAAGCACTCTGGCTCTGATAGGTAGGCCTACTGTTTTACCTACATCTTAAAACACGAGCTCTAGATTATCTGACAATACTGGTAGAACATAACGTAGTGTGCGTGAGGGCTAGTAGTGTAGTTGTTATAAACTTGAAATTGTATTAAGTTTTAATATTTATAATTATTATAATTATTCATTAATATTAGTATTACTTATTATTGTATTATTAAATAATAATAATTTTAAATATTCTTCATTATTATTATAAGGCTATGCTATCTCCATGATTACCATTTTACAATCATATTAACAATAACATTAACAATTTCGCCTCATATTTTGGCAAGAATAGTATCCTAATCGAGACGATTAGTGGGTGGTATACGAAGATGAACAAAGCCACTTGAGATCCATCCATGCTCAAGCCAAGACTCGAACCTGAAACGCAGGAAACAAATGCCTAATCGATCATTGCTATTACGTCAGTATTTCTACACGGAACAATGTCACTCACGGTCGACTGCACTACTAGAGGCGGTGATAAATGGAAACTTCATACAGGAGCGAAGAGCGGCCAGTTCATTAACGAGAGATGATGAAATGTGGCAACCTCAAAAAAATATTAACATTAATATGACACATGTCGTTTCCGGACAGCGTTTGAACCAATCTACACGGACATACGATGAACGTGAGACATTAGAATGTACAACACGCGAATGTACGCGTACGAGTCTCCATGACATACTGGATGGACGTATAGAAGTGAATGGACATGACTAAAGTCGTTAACATGCTTGGTTGTCAATATTCATAGGATACAATATTCATAAATGAGGGATGTGAACAATTTGTCCATAGTTCTAGTAGTAGTTGTGGAGCGAAATTAAAAGTCTAAAGGTCTCCTGTCATCTTAAACCAAAGAATATAATTACACCCTATTCCCAACCATAGAAAGTCGTAAGCTACGTTTGCAAATACAATTGGTTATAGCTAAGTTACAATAGAGTTGAGAACACTGTTTTTTAAAAGTAGCACTCGCCGGATGTGACGTAGAATAGGCGCGTGGCCTCCTATTGGCTGGCGACACTGAGGGCTCGTGTTGATGACCTTGAGAGGGACCATCTCTCATTGCCAACCCCTTTGTCTCGTGAGAAACACGCACATGTTGTGTTCGTTCGCTACAGACGATATCTATACGCCCACTCTATTATCCTATAAACTATAATCTCCTCTATTATAAACACGGATGTATACATCCAATGGAGGCCTTAATTCCCTTCATCACTGTAGCACTAACAGTACGGCGGCGCTCAACGTGGGGGGTGGGGAGGGGGAGGGAGGGAGGGGGTATCAGAGACACACATGGTTTCAAAACACATAACGATGTGTCGCATTCTTGGATGCCTTATAGTAAGGAAGATAAAATTGAGTTTATTTTGATAACTGTATTTGAAGTAGGACGTAGTAAACGATATATACAATACAAGTGTACATATATTGCACGTGCCAGAGTATCTAATATATGCATATGTATAACGATGAATAATTGTCTCGATTAGATTAAACTGTTTGAACACAAGAAAAGTGAGACAAAATAGATCATAGAAATGTTATGAAGATGTAGGTAGGCCTAAACGTTTATTCAAAACACTCTTTTGTATACGTACATTCATTGTGAACTACGCAGGCGTCTCGCCAGACAGCGCTGTAACCTCGAACTCATTCTAACCTCGAACCCAGACGGGGAGACGAATACCAGACATCAAACGCGACTTGTCTTCGCGCGCTCAAAACAAAGAAAGATAGATATGACGGATGGGTGTTGTTTGTTAGGTCGTTGATCCCGACGGGGACGCGAATAAATCAACCAACGAGAACACACACTTAGAATCGAACTCTCTCACATCGTCGAAGAAATAGAGTGATTGTCAATCGCACTCTTGCAATGCGTCCGTATCAATGCCGCAGACAAAAACTAAGAAGTGGGAGTGTTGTTCTGGATACGCTTTACCAACGCACGTGTTATATATATATATATATGATTTCTTTGATTTTGTTGGTTGCAAAATGTATAGTACGAAAACATTTTAACATTTATTTTGTGAAAATAAACGTTGGATTGGGTTTACCGTTAAAATGTTTTCGTACTATATATATATCTATAGAAATTGTAATAAAAGTTTGCCCCGACTGGGGACTGAACCCTGATTTTCAGCTCTACATACCGGTGCTCTTTACATTTAAGCTTTCACGGGCGGCTGGAACAAACTGTTATTCTCGAAGTTTGCGATCTGCGTTCGGTCTACAGTCGGGACAAACTTTTATCCATACATTAGCCATACAGCTGGATTCAGCTTAAAAAACCTTTACAATTATATAACGCGACAGAGAACTGACAACAGAGATATCAACAGACCGTGACATGACGCGTGGTGTTTGTGTTCAAGGTCATGTAAGCCGCCCTCTTTATGGCGCCGCGTGTGGCAGAACGACCGTCCGTCTCAATGAGCCCCGAACTGGCCAATGAAATCTGAGCACCATCGCCATTGTAAAGCGAGATCTATTGTTTCAACACGTCATCACATTGTCAACACGTCAACGCGCTGTTATCAGCACGAGGACCTGTCAACGAGAAAGTTGAACTCTCGAACAACTGGGCGAAAAAAAAGAACAATGGGCGATTATCGAGTGATGGGTGAAATGTATCACCAGGGTCTGTGCTATAAGGCATTACGTGTTGCAGTTTGTCAGGGTTTGCATGGAAAGCTCAAAGGTGGCTTGAGAGAAGATATAAGAACAATGTTATAATGCACAATATCCAGGTATTACATTCCTGGTCAATATAGTTGTGTGAATTTACTAAACTCATTGCTTACTCATCTCTTTGTATTTATCCATCTGTGTATTTTTATTTACATATTTTGAGTGTTTTATTGTTGTTTTATTTTTATTTTCTAGGATTGTCTTGTGGCTGTTCATTGGAGTTTACTGGTATAAAGTACAACTGCATACGATATAGATACTATGGCCGTGTCTCAGTGCTTCGTGATCATCTAAATAGTCGCCCAAACAACAATGATTAACAAGGTAAGTGACGTCTATTGAAAGAGGCAGAGCAGCTGTGATTGGCTGGCAGTGAGGTATCAGACTAATATTTAGTTCATACTTGGAGCTCTGAGATTTGCCCTCAATTAAACAATTTAATCAGTATATTGTTACTTCCCTTAACAGTACGGTACAAACTAAAGGCGCTTTCATAGCAACACGGCAACACGTTTTTTCCGGACCGGCAGATCACGTGAACCAATCAGGGAAGGCACGGCAAGTTTCTGATTGGTTCACGTGATCTGCCGGTCCGGAAAAAACGTGTTGCCGTGTTGCTATGAAAGCGCCCTAATTGTATTGGCTCGTCAAGAAAAAATATTACTGAATAGTACAACATCAACAACCACATCAACATCAACTCAACATCAACATCAACATCAACGACGACGACGATACAACTATCAGGTTGTTCGAGTGTTCCGCTCCAAAACGAACACTTCTAGGCTCATACTCCCTTATAAACCTTCCTTCCTGTTATATTCATACATTTAACGTCAATTTCTTACAGATTCATCACGACCCTCTCACAAAGAACTATTGGTAGTATAACTTTGATTCTGAACACAACTTATGCACGTGGCGTTTACACGCTTGCTCCCATGTTCTGGTTGAATTTGCTGTTTTATTACGTGACGTTTAGAACCTTGTGTATATGACACCATGGCCTTTAGAACACACGACTGGAAGGTCATAGGAGGTCAATGGTTTCGAGCACTTGGCAGTGGCACCGTGCACGGAACACATGTTCCCGACTTTGAGGTTCAAAGCATTGCGGCAACAAGGAATATCACACACAGGGATCTGAATGAGCTAATTTGAATATACGAAACATTAGCTGTGGACATTTATATTGATAGAAACATCAAAACATAATTGAACAAAACACCAAAGTATAACCTGGGTCACTTGTGTTCGGACTCTGAGACGTCTTCCTCAGGCACGGCTCATACAATGGAGTCCAAACGTCTCATGTATTGTTTCATTTATCATGCACGGTAATAACAATTATATTCGCAAATAACGTAAGTATTCCGTAACATACGACAGCAACTTACGTAAAGAATGCCCAAATGCTCCCATAGGCACAATGACCGAACCCTATGTCTTAGGAAAACATTGGTACAATACCGTCTAGCGATCAAGCACGGCAACCTTCCGAATTCGATTTGCGTGCTTTGACACAGTCGTGTCTTTCGATGTCAACTAGAAATGTACACGTAAGTATATCTATGCACGTACTTTTGTGTACTTCTGGCTTTAAAGTGGCGTGTTTTATATGTACATAAATATATACTGAGTGTCTAGCGAGTATCGGTGCACACACTATCTTCAGTCGCCCTGGAATCAGGGCACGATGTAATGCTAAAATATCTGCTGAAGCAAGAGCGTTTCTTTGACAGCAGCAAGGAACAGACACTAGAACGTAACTCTAATGCCGAGAACGAAAACGTGGGAAAAACTTTACGATATTCAAAGGCACACACGTATTGGGTAATAAAGAAAACACGGGAGGCGGTGAATCGACGAAATGGATGGATGAGTTGATTAAATTCTCTTTCTGATGAATGATCATTTCCAGCTATTATTTTTCTTATTTTCTCATCTTTATTTCTTCCCTTCGTAGTCTGTTTACCGTGTACGATGGTTTTCTCTATACGTCCATAGTTTTGAGTGTTCATTAATTCAATGAACTGCAATTTATAATATAGATTTTTATTTATAAAATCTCTTTATGCACTAATAACATAAGAAATTGTTTCTCTATCTAATATTGCAGCAACATTGTTACTGTATACTAAGTGCACATCTTGTAGGTAAGGAGTCATATTCCGTGTGTTCAGACTTGAAAAAAAAAATCATAATTTTTGTAGGAAACCTGGACAGGACAATAATTTCATGCCCCTATTTAGTGACTATTTAAGGATTGTGGTATTTTGAATAATTGTAAAGGAATGTACAAGGGCTCTTAATACAACTCAATTCCAGCATGCAACCTGTGACTAACGAAAACAACGGAAAACGGCTTCAAACAGGATTGCAACACCCTCCCAAATGAGAGCCTCATACGCTAGAACTGAGCCATCTCCACTGGTGACATAAATACAGTAAATCAGTTTGACGCACGTTAGGAGAGTGTTTCATAGGACGTGATACTCGTGGATATGAAACACGCTACTTCAACTTAGACAGCCCATAATGATAGCAGCAACACACACACACATGATGAATGTCTTACACGGGACTCGAATCCACGCCCCGAGAGTGTCGTGTTAAGAGTCCTGGAGTACTGGACACGTCTCGACGAACGTGTGACGCTGTTCATTAATAACGCAGCACTTGGTTGGCTTGGTGGAAGCAAAAGGGAATAAAAATTACTGCTACCTTTGTGTAAGCCCACACAAACAACGTAATTCGTTTAACCTTTACCTACCTCCCCATTTACGTTGTCTACATGCGAACCACGGTAAGTGTTGGGATTGAATCACACACATACCTCATACAATCTTTACCAACCATACAGGGCCTACACACATCATAATGTAACTTGATAACATGAAGATTGATACACTGTACTACACATACACATGCAGCACACTGCAGTGCAGCCACCTTATCTGGCAGTACTGTGCTGCCAATTACGTCGAGTCCAATTTGTAGTATAGTTTCCTCTGTTGCGCTGCGATCTATTTGCGATCAGTCTTAAAGTTGGAATTCATAGTCGGCCCTTACACCTAGGGGCGCCCATTGTTACCAAGGTAACAATTGTTTGCATGTTATTTCCCATAAACAAAACAAATCCATAGCAACAATGGGTGCCCCTAGGTGTAGGGGCCGACTATGAATTCCAACCTTAGACTGCGGCTTTATACGCACAAGTCAATCCCGGCTATATCACTTTTGGAAGCGAAGTTATAAAACACTGTGGCCCAGTAAATCTAAGACCTGGAGCGAGAAGAAGTCACGTGCATAGTTGTCACAACAAACAAAATCGAGCTGAGAATTAGCTTGAAGCATCTAGTTACGATTCGGTTCATTAGACGTAAAGGGGGAGGCCTAACTTTCTGAGAAGTGTACCAAACTGCTACAAGGAAAACACATAAGCTTGATAATGTTCATGTCAGCAGTTGCTATATTTCGCCTCTCGAAGGATTGTACGTAAATGTAGAACAACCCAAGGGTGTAATTTATGCGCAAATTAAACGCACTTTTAAGAACAGTTCAATCGCTCGAACAACCTAACTTAAATAAGCCTGGGGCTAAATCCCAATTATTGTAATGTAGGACCTACATCTGACCAACATACCCATCGTGTTACCAACACAACGAACAGGCGCCATTTCACGTCCAAGTAAAAATAACAGTTTTATATGAACATAATTATCACCTCGTTTTCGACCAAAACAACCAGACAAAACTAATAACAATATGTACACACAATTATGTATGCTCTTTATATGTATAACATTGCCCGTGAGGATCAATCCATGATATCATGACAGATCATGACGGATCATGGTTTGCAACAGACAAGAGATAACTACACAGCTCAAACCTGCGGCATAAACGTATGCGCCAACACAGAAAGTAATCTTATCTTATCTTTATGAAATGTAAAATAGCAACGTATGGTTTACTGTTACAAGAATTAAATTTTACATCATTCATGTCACCAATAGCTTTTTATTTCGTCAATGTCTCTGATCATCAGACGCCTCTTTTTGCAGCTGGGTCTTACGAGGCGATTTGGCAGGACGGGAAGCGTTTGAATGGTGGTGCACAGTTTACCACATAATTGTATGACCAACTCAAACTTTTTTAAAACAGCCTACACTGTTTTGACAACGCTTCAACCTAATCAAAATACCTCCCAAGGACAGTAACAAGAGACAAACAAAATGGAATTTTATGCATTGGAATGGCTGTACTACGGAGGTTAGTCACACTCACAACTCACACTGGGGGTGAACAAACTATATCTCGAACAAGAACAAGGAGTTATGATACGAAAGAAGATAGAGCTGCTGTACGCCGGTCAGTCCAAGAAATCATCACTTGTCACGTTGTGGTCAAGGTTTACTGCACGCTCAGGGGTGAATGGCTGCCAGAGACAGTTCAACATTACCTTTTGATCTGCACATGAAACAAACCCCGACAACAACAATAACACATCTGTGGTTGACGTTTTCAATCATTTAGTAGTTGTATTCAAATATATACATAAACCAGCGTCATATTCAAGCGTGGCCTACAATGTAGGTGGTTGGCCGTAGGAACATCGACATATGAACTTAACGACCGATCATACGTAATCAAATATCCTATACATTGTCCAATGAAACAATGAATTTGAATGACTTCATTATCATAAAAACAATAATAGATAAGCCAAACAAAACGAAGGCGTAATTCGTATGCAGATTGTTAAAACAATGCGATAGTGTCTTCGAATGTGGTCGGTTTACTATGCAGCTCAGCTAAAGCCACATCAAACGCACTGGCTGATCATTAGGATGGCTAAAACAGCCTCGGGCGTGCCTGGGTACATGGGAAGGATCATCACACTTGATTGTGGCATTCATTGTTAATCATGTGTACTCGCTGGTTGCCGAGATAAATCGCTACCTGACGGGAGGAATGGTCGCTGCTGCAGTAACATCAATAACTCGCACTGTTGAACAATCGACCTCGTAACGCGAGTAACACACACACATATACACACACTCAACAAGCAGATGTTTATATTATTAATTAATTTAACTTGTGCAATATATTTGTAATGGCGACTTGTTCGCGTGGGGTGTACCCTATCGCTGGTAGTATCGCAAATCACGTGTTACTGTTTTAACAGCGATCGCTAAAGAGAGAGAGTTTTTAAATACACACTTTTTTATGTAATTAGAAATTGGAATTGAATTCGTTGAAAATATCTGATATAAAAACAATAATAATATCAAACAGATATTTTTCTAACTGAAATGGAATTTGCTTTCTGCGGAGACCTATCGTTACTCTATTTTACAATGAAGCGATTCTCCGTAGATCCAATGTGGCAATGGCAACCACCCAGTTACAATTTCAAATGTAAGAACAGATTTTCATTCATATAATTAATGGTGTATGGAAATTCCACGCGCCATTATGGCGGGAAAAACAGGGCACGGCATCATAATGCCTTGGTTGATCACATTCCAATCCAAACAAACAAATTTTAAGTTATTTTAAATATTATTTCACTTAATGCTACGTTTACAGCTACGCGTTGCGAGCGAAGTGAGGGCGCGAGCTCCAATCAGCGGCCGAGATGCGTGAAACTATTAACTTCTTTGCTTGAAACTCGGCCGCTGATTGGAGCTCGCGCCCTCGCTTCGCTCGCAACGCGTAGATGTAAACGTACCATAAGATGCTCTTTAGTGAAATAATATTTAAAATAACTTAAAAATTCGTTTGTTTGGAACGTGATCAACCAATCAAATCAAAAGAAATAGTTTAAAATATCAACAATAAGCACATTAAGATATTCATTATCAACAAAATACAATATTAAAACGGTGTATATCTTTTAACAGAAGTAGTAGGATTTTTCCAAGTGGTTGACAACAATCAATACGTTTTCTTTCAAGCGGTCATTCATAAACATCTTTGTTTACCTCAATATGACGTTAAGTACCAGTTCATTTCAGCGGGATTGAATAATGTGTACCTTTGTAACTCACTAGAAATACTAAAAATGACTTTAGGAAATCAATAATTATGTATAATGTAGATGAAGATCTTTCAATTTTACGAACTACTACCAAGATTGAAAATGACGCTATTCCCTATCATTGGAATGGAAGCGAACCCCTAATGGAAGCGAACTGGGATGACGTAACTATCGCGCGCACTGCTGATGATAAATATAATTCATTTGAAAAAATACTACAAACACATTTTAATAAAAAATGCCCAATCAAAACCGTTAAGAGTAAGGAAACATACAAAAAACAAAATTGGCTAACAAAGGGCATCAAAATCTCAAGTGCAAACAAGAGGAGTCTCCTCGATATTAACTCAAAATTTCCTAATGTGCCATTTCTACAAGATTACGTTAAATTATATGTCAAAATATATAAAAAAGTGATAAAAATAGCCAAATGTAACCAAATTAAAGCAACAATATCATCAGCCGATAATAAATCAAAATCAATATGGAAAATAATTAATAATGAAACAAATCGGAAGCCAAAAAAGCCCCTGGATAATGTTTCTCTCCACTTAAACAATAAAATAATCAAAGATCCTAAAGCAGTGGCCCAATCTTTTAATAACTATTTTGCAAATGAAGCATCAAATCTTACAAATAACTTGACTAATAATGGGCACAATCAAAATGAAAACTTTCAAACTTACCTAACAAAAACAAATAAAAGCCCAATAAACTCCATTTATCTCTATAAAACTGATCCCAATGAAATTAAATGCATTGCACAGAAACTAAAATCAAAACATTCTGCGGGGATTGATGGTATATCGACTATAATATTAAAAAGGTGTATAATCAGTATAGCTGAGCCTCTAACTGATATATTCAACACCTGTTTAACGGAAGGAATCTTCCCCAAAGCGTTAAAAGTATCAAAAATTATTCCAATATTTAAAAAGGAAAATAAACATATCCCCAGTAACTATAGGCCAATATCCATTCTTCCAGCTGCTTCAAAAATTTTAGAAACCATTATTTTCAATAGAATCATTAAATTCTTAGATAAGGAGGATATTTTAACTGAAAGGCAGAACGGATTCCGAAGAGGAAAATCAACTAGCAATACAATAAGCCGATTTATCAATACTATAGCTGGAGAAATTGATAAAAACACACCCACGTTGGGTATGTTCTGCGACCTCACAAAAGCATTTGATTGTGTAGACCACAAAATACTATTGGCTAAATTAGAATATTATGGTATACGCGGAAATGCACTGAAACTCCTAACTTCATACATCACTAATCGACAACAATACGTAGAAATAGCTGAATTAAAAAACAACAAACTTACTAAAGCCATATCCGATTATGAGCAAACTACATGTGGAGTCCCACAAGGGTCTATTCTCGGGCCTCTATTTTTTATAATATTTATTAATGACATAACTGAAAACATAGACGAGGCTGAGTTATTTGCAGATGATTTTACCACAAGTGTTACGGCCACTGACGTTCTACCTCTAAAAGAAAACGCAGAGGAAAGACTTTCGAAATCTACTGAATGGTTTACAATGAACAAATTACTGCTTAACGCCACAAAAACTTATTTTATTCAATTTCATTCTTCTCAAAAAACTAAGTCACTTATCTCTATACCACACCTTACTAACACAAATGACAATTCACAGATTAAACGAGTCACACACACCGAATTTTTAGGCATAACAATAGACCAAAACCTAACATGGCATGCACATATAAATACGCTTCTACCAAAACTAAGCTCATCATGCTTTGCAATTAAAATAATCAGGCAAATAAGCAATGTATCAAATGCCAGAATATGCTATTTTTCACTGTTTGAATCTCATCTAAGGTATGGAATAGAGTTTTGGGGAGCATCCACTCACATTCACAAAGTATTTATAATGCAAAAAAGAGCGATTAGAACTATTTCTGGCCTCAGTCCTACAGATCATTGCAAACCACACTTTATAAACCTTAACATTCTCACCGTTCCAAGCCTACACATTCTTAAATCAATATTGTCAATCAAGAAAAACATCCATAATCACCCAAAAAATGCTAGCGTACACTCCTTCAACACACGTCATAAAAAAGACCTTCATCTCAACTCATGCTGTACCAAATTAGGACAGACAAACTCAGACTACTTAAATAAAAAACTCTACAACCATCTTCCTAGACATATAATAGATATTTCAAGCTACAGTAGATTCAAATCTGAACTTACAAAATTTCTAATACAAAAGGTTTACTATAGCCTTCAAGAATTCTTTAGTAATATCTGATCCAATTAGTTTAGACTTATCTTTTACTATTCTTAACACATTATATTAAGAGAATTACTTACTATTTATTAGTTTATAACAAAAACAATGTATAACAACAATGTAAATGAAGGCATATGTAAACAATGTATGTAAAAAAAAACAACGTGAAGACCATTGTATACTATTACTGCTTTCATAGCCACTCACCATTGTTATTTCTTGTATGATTGTAAAGTTTTTAAATGTAACTTTTGTACTATTAGAAATAGAGGCTAAACATTCACACATTTAGTTTTAATCTAACAATAGCTTAGACCTAACATAAGGATCTTTGGACTACACGGTGAAAACTGTTCTAAATAATATTATGCATTATAATTAAACCTGTAAATGTATACATATTATGTGTCCTAAATAAATAAAAAAATAAAAAAAAAAAAAAAAAAAATAAAAAAAAATTGCAAGATTCCAACAGAATTGAAATACTGTCACAAGTTCTGTAATTGAGCGTGTAACGAGAAGACAGTACAAAGATATCTATTGGTTCTTGTAACGACATTCATAACTACGGCACAATAAATGTCCATCGCAATACTACACAAGCACGTGATGCTACTGACGTATGGACATATCAAGATATCATATGTCAATGTTAACTGATTCTGCCAGACCAACTCACAACATGTGAACCGAAAATGATTTCGCTGTCTCGTTTTCCGAAAATATTGGAAAAGCGTTTTCTTGGTTGACATTTGATTCTGTCTTTTCCAATTAAGTTCGGATTACACACTTATTTAGGATTTAAGGTTTAAGGTTTTACTATCCTAACTGTTTTACTTAGGATCGCTACCATTGGCCGGATTTATAAAACGTCGCCTGTCATTGGCTGGGCTAAGAATTGTTGGTAAGAGCTAACATTGCTATGGTTTAACGCGCTTTTGGCTTTATTTGATTTTGATCTTAAATAAGTGTGTAAACTGACCTTTATTCATACAACTAATTTACAAAGAAAGTCACAAGTTCTGTTATTGAACGTGTAACGAGAAGACCGTATACAAAGATATGTCATACAGTTATATATATGCTAAACAAAATGCAATTGCAACATGTTAGTGCCATAATATTCAAAGTATCAATATAAACATATCTGAAAGTCACTTTATGATGCAATCTATTGTAATACTATTCGGACATCCTACGGTTGAGTGACCACAGTCGGACAGACGGCTGAGTAAAGCAGCGACTTACAGTAAAGCTTCCTATTCCTGAACACAATGTCCCCAGTGAGGGTCGGACATGGCCAATCTTGGGTCAAGCTGTTGAATATGAAGCAAACCCTCTCGGTCTCTTGCTAGTTTGCATTCCAATGAGACTTGCAGCTTTAGTGCGGCTAGATCCTCTGAGAAGCTGCACTAATCAATATCCGATATCAAATCTCTGTGCATTGGCCGTGTTCTTATCTGTTTAATTATTATCACATGGTTGTTTTACTCATATTGATTGATGCAACACAAATTTGCACCAGTGAATAACAAAATGTGTACACTTAAACCTATTATAAGTAATTTTTTTCCAATTCGTAATATGGTGAGCGTTTACACTCACATTATAAACACATTCAGTTTCAATTTTGCTTTTCTTTCAGTAGTAGGTCAGCGTAATTCGACTTTGCAATGCCACATACAACTAATAAAGTAATGGACTACGCAAGGAATGTTTGAAAATATTGTTGAACATGCGATCGATTAGACATTACTCTCAGTTTAATTGTATGTATGTATGTATGTATGTATGTATGTATGTATGTATGTATGTATGTATGTGTGTATGTATGTATGTATGTATGTATGTATGTATGTATGTATGTATGTATGTATGTATGTATGTATGTATTATGTATGTATGTATGTATGTATGTATGTATGTATGTATGTATGTATGTATGTATGTATGTATGTATGTATGTATGTATGTATGTATGTATGTATGTATGTATGTATGTATGTATGTATGTATGTATGTATGTATGTATGTATGTATGTATGTATGTATGTATGTATGTATGTATGTATGTATGTATGTATGTATGTACGTACGTACGTACGTACGTATGTATGTATGTATGTATGTATGTATGTATGTATGTATGTATGTATGTATGTATGTATGTATGTATGTATGTATGTATGTATGTATGTATGTATGTATGTATGTATGTATGTATGTGTGTATGTATGTATGTATGTATGTATGTATGTATGTATGTATGTATGTATGTATGTATGTACGAAAAAAGGCAAATTTGGTTCCGGGTTGGCAGATAACCATGGTTACAGCTCGTAGCTGTGCATATCAGCTATTGGACCCGGTCCGGCATCGAAGCCAGATCCATAATGTTGGCAGTGGTCAGGGGGTCGTTGATCACACACAAACAGAGGTAACACTCACGCTCACACCATTAGCGGAATGTTGGCACATTTACGAAGAAAATCGAGCAAGACGAGTAGGCGAGAGAATGTGGGGCAAATAGCTCTTAGTTGTATGAGCCATTTACCCCCAGTAATCTATACAATCATTTGTGTTGCGAGCGCTGAAAAGACCCCGCTTTGGAAACCATGAATTCATTCATGACTGTGAACTATAAACTAAGTTTTATCGCATGGAGAATGTGGGTCAGAGGACGATCGGGTGGACTAATAAACAGCCGCTTTACTTGAATGCAATACTTAGTTTCAATTACAAAATAGATGCCACAATACATACGTCATGTTTACTTATTGTCTGAACTCACTAAGTCTCAAGGACTCGTTTCATTGCGGGACAGTATGCATTTATGGAACTAATTATCCGTCTCATTGTCATGATACTCCAAAATTATCGTTGACATTAAACCAGCGTAATACGAAGTCAAAAAAATCTGAACAGCTAGACCTCCTGCAATGGATGCAGAAATAAACCAATACAAGGCGATTAATGAGCTCATACGATACGTTGCTACGCTTTTAAATTTTACTGGGGAAAATACAATAACGACTGGTGATATTTGAGTTTCCGTTGTAAGGGTCACCGACTGCAACTTTTCCAGTGCAAAAAAAAAAACACACACAAACAATCTCATTTCCAGTGATTGATTTCCACGCGCACTATTATGCGAGAACGATTTCTTTGTGTCGGATCGAGGCGGCGACGCCAGCGCTCCACACAGGACGCGGCGGTGATTGCTACTACATCCGGATAATAAAGGAAACATGGACATTTGGACACAACAGTCTCACAGTCAATCACGCATCCACGGATCATCCCTCGTCACACGACACACGACATTCAATTTCCTGACCCCCGGCTGACTCCATTTCTATACTGCCTGCAGAGTTTACAGATGGACGCGGCAAGATGACGCAAAGCGGGGCGGAGCGCAAACTAACTTCTCTAACCATCAAAACAGAGTTCATTATGGTATTACTGAGTCCTCAATATGAAGTGTAAAAGTAAAAAATGTGCAATTATTAAGGAAGTACATGCTAAAACGTTTTGTAGCCTGTCGCTGTCTTGAGTAGGTAGAAATTTCGGCGTCCCCTAATATTAAAATCATTAGGTATCGGGCCGATTGCTCGATACATCCTCAGAGTTCAAACAACTTGAAGAACGCAGCCACGGAACAACACTATTCGGTCTAGCTCGACAAAAAGACAATGTATATAATTAAACAAACGAGCTGAGCTCAGTGCGTTCGTTTAGTGATTGCACTCTTAAGTTATTGCTCTGATGATGGACTGTGTAATCGGCCCGAAGCGAAAAATTGTTGAATTAAATAATCGCAGAAATAACAGACACAAAGTTCAATCGCGGTGGTCGCTCTTCAAGACCCGTTTAGAGAAAATAAGAAAAACCAACTCCGTTCTGTACGATAATTCTAGATTGTCTCTCTTCGGGAACAATGTGCATAGCTAATTATGTATTATGGTTTCTATTGTCAAAAGACTACACAAACTAATTGTTCGGCAAAATTCCATTCTCTTTATTGTATATATATAGAAATCCCCATCAGAATAAGCTATACGCTCATGGACGTATCAAACAACGTGCTGTCGTCATAGCTGTATAGTTCTCAGAAGAGACGGTCGCTCCACTCGGTCTATTTCAAGAGAATTCCTCGGTATACCTGTATGTTATTACTTTGAAGCGTGGAGTGTACTAGCCGTGCTTGTAATGTGTCCTGACAACACCTGCCAACAGGATACAACAACAGTAGGATGAATACAACCGGACGTTAGATTCCACTAGACAAAAGGCGCGTTCATAGCAACACGGCAACACGTATTTTCCGGACCGGCAATTCAGGTGAACCAATCAGGGCAGGCACGGCAAGTTTCTGATTGGTTCACGTGATCTGCCGTTCCAGAAAAAACGTGTTGCCGTGTTGCTATGAGAGCGCCTTTAGGTTTTATTCCTCAAATAGTTCACTTCTCCATTATATAATTTGTATGACAACACCTTGCGAGATATGTCTGCACTAACTACACTAGCATGGTGCGTCACCGTCAGACATGTTGCTGCCGCCTCATTGGCTAGAACAGTTCCGCGCGCTTCTTGAACAGTAGACCGCTGTAATAAACCTAGCGGAGTGTATAGAACACGCGTCTGCATATCTAGCTCATTGTACGATTGCCAACTTGAATACTGCCATACTCCGATCATGAACGTGGGTCTGTGACACTTCAAGAACATGAGATCCTGGCTGGCATGATGAATACACCAAAGACGGTGGAAATATTATTCTAGATCTAGATGTCGCATGAAAAAGCTACGTAAATACTAAATAATTTAACATCATATTCAGTAAAAAATTTGAAGTGATAAAACAGCTTATAAATAGGTTGCTACTTTTAAACAATCTGAAATGTTTCAATTATCATAGTTACGCTATGAATTGTCGACGCTGTGACAATGAGTCCTAAACAACAGCTAAATGATAATGTAAGTCGGTATACCTACGTTTTAATGTAGAAGCTGGTATACTTGCCATTGTAATGGCTGCTTTTAACTTGCGAACATTTACTAATGGCACGGTAAGGTCTTGTTTCATACAGACTAAAACATTTCTGTGAATCAGACGTTTCGTCATGAGCACTGAGTGAAATGAACCGCGCTTGAGCTCAGTGCAGTCCTCATCACGGTAATACCTGGTACCACCTTACTAAAATTGTTCACTAATTGTCTGGATTCTTATCGTTACCGGGATGGACTTGTTTCGCAGCATAAGTGGCAGTAACTTATGTCTGTCTCTCTGTCAGACAGACAGACATACATGCATAAGTTACTTCTAAAATGTCAGACTAATACGAGTATGCACACGGGAAATAATTAAACAAACTATGTGGAAGATAAATTTGTTAGCCAGTACACTAACACATTGTCGGACATTCGTCTAGCGAGGAAAAAGTCTCCCTGAGCTTATTTAACCAACTATTGCAACAAGACAATGTTGTAAATTGGTGAAGTTGTAGCTTACAGTTTCTCAAATGTATATATATACATACATAGCTGCAGTTTGCTCATCTAGATTTCCCACAGGAAGAGCTCACATTTCCTCCGGACCATTTGTTTAAGTTTATACGCTGCACATAAAGAAGACGACTAAAGTACAGTGTCTGTACATCTGACAACTAGCTTGTTAACTCAGTGCATGCGGTGGTGAAGCAGGATCTCTTCACCCACACAACCTCTGCTTGCTCAACTCTCACATTCAAAGTAACTATTCTTCTTGTAACATACTTCTCACAACTAAATATGCCTTCCAGTGAATCACATGCCTTTTTAACATATCTCTTTAATACATAATTCATTGGTTACGAAAACTCCTCCAAAAGCAACATAAAGAAATTCAAAACAACTACAAATATGCGTTACAGGAAGAGCATACACATTTCATTCGTAATTGAAACAATATGAAACAATGAATTTGAATACTTTAAGGTTTTCCCACACAGTTACTCTAGCTGATTGTGTAGATTTTATTAGTTGTGTGAAAAGTTGCTATGACGGCTCCATAGCCGGTGTTTACAAGTACAGTGATCGTACAGACAGATTTAGGTCCATACAGCGATCGAATTCCGAACCGTCTGCATTGGAAGAACGAATCAGTTCACAGACTAACGAGCCACAAACGAAATTAACTTAAGTTTTAATATCAATATCTATTGCAAGGGCAAATCCCACATAGCAGAATACGAACTATGACTATGAAGCATAGATTCTTAGTGAGTATGTGGTGCTGCAACAAGACAGATATATTAAAATAACGCTCATATGTTCTTAACAATTTCTTGATCTTATTTCAAAAGACGGTAGATCACTTCAGTTCTTTATTCGCATCTGATAAGGATCCGCGAGTGCTGAGTTTCTAAAATATTGCATTTGCGGCGATAGAAACAGGTAGCGCGCCGTAGCGGCGACATTTCGAACTACTAGCGTCTCGACGCTCCATCGATCTTAAGCGTAGACTGCAGAGCAGCTAGTTCATCTGGACGCCGCTAGAGAGCAGCACTGTTCGCACATCTCGCAAGATTCATTCATCTTCTCGTAAGGTTCACGTTGTGAATGAGGGGAGGTCTTTGTACGTGTTGGTTGGTTGATGATGGAATGACACACGAATATGCGGGCATGAAACATTATAAATTTTGAGTGTTTTTCATTAGCAAACAATCTTATCTGTGGTCTAATGGAGACGCACTCAAACCTGGCGAAATTGTCCGGAAACTAATTGCTAACATTGATCACAAGTTTCTTTATGACAAACGACGGAAGTCACAAAGAGAATCTGTAAATACGAAGTATGTGGAAAACTAAAAAGTATTGACATATGATGAACGACGAAGAGAGCCCTATTACATGGAGATAGGGCGGACACTATTTCCCTAGTATTATGGCTTTCCGCTGTTCATAAACCCTGACTATAGCTACGACCGATGCCACCCCACAATGTGATAGTAAATTATCAAATAACTTGTGCTGCACAAACTGCTTCTACATAACATTACTTCATTAATCCTGCGGTTGTCACTGAAATCCTAAGTCACATCCCGTTGTTTTGTCGTCAGACCTAACCGTCGTCAAGCGTTGCTTGGACGTCTCAGAATAGATGTTTTGTTTGGAACTGTTGACCAACTATTTACCCCCCCCCCCCCCCCCCCCCCGAGGTTTTGTTTGAGCACGCATCAACTTAGTTCAGTCGCTTCTCCACCAGGGGGCAACGGAAGGCCACGTACACTCAACACACTGGTCATGGAGAACACAAGGCAAGTTAAATTAATCATACTTCAACGGCGAAGTAATATTAGATACCAAAATCATTTTACAATTTAATGCATATCCGAGACGTGTACTACAAGGTTTCATTACTGTAACATATGGTAATGTAATGACTTTTACTTGTTTTGAATTTACCCCGAAGCCAAAACCGATTGACCTACATTTTTCATTGTACAGAAGCCTCTCCAAATAGGGATGAATATTCACAGTTAAAATATTCACACTTCACACATCATAACGAACCTGGTGGTTACAGTGTTTGTCACGGTAGCATAGCGTATGCGGTGAATCAAATGTGCTCGTTGGCATGACAACGACAATAACCTAAATCTAAATAATACATTGTACTACATTGCAATATCCACTGACAATCAGATTTCCTACTCAGTGCGTCTACAATAAATATTATACTTTGATGAATAAAATAATAATGCTACATTCAAATACACACACAAACAACATCGGTTAGGACTCCCACCCAACTTTTCAGACTGGTGTCTTATCCACTAGAAATGAACACTTGGATATAGTGTCTATGATTATGAGTACGAATCAAAACAATACGTATGGCTCATGGTTACGATAAGTCAGGTTCTAATTTTAACCCAAAATATGTGTAGGTATTGTGTCCCTAATTTACTTATTTAATGTCTAACCTATTCAGTTATCAAAACTGACTTACAAAAAGGAGGACCATAAATAGAACTATAGGCTATGCAAACAAATAATATGCAAACAATAACATCTAAAAAAAAAAAAAAACAGGTGTACTGTAGAAAAAATCAAGAAAAATACAAATGAATTGAGAAATAAAATAAAATGAAATCAAGTAAGAATGATGCATTACATTAAATAATAAAATAAAGTGTATACATATAAACGAACATGAAGGAGAAACATGAAACATGGAGGAGACCTGTTCACGATTGCACGGATTGAGTAGCCGAACATATATGAGGGTAGTACATACAAAGTAAATACATACAGCAAATGAAGAAGGAAACAAGTATCCTAACGTATTTCAAGAAACATCTCGGTGACGTATTGCGCTTGACATACATATCACATGTACAAGGAGGCTGATAATTTAACAAGGATATTGCAACTACGCCATGGGACTCGGCGAGAAAAGCGTCTAATCTAAAGCCGCATCCATTGTATTTGCATTTGTCTACAATATCTGGCTAGACAGATCTACGCCAACATGTTACAAGCTGGCGGTTACGACACAATCTATCAACACTGTTGATTGCTTTTGTTGAGGACACAAGATACACGAATACGAAGCACGGGAGGGGGGGGGGGGGGGGGATGAGGCCACGCCCCAAGTAGTACGGCGCCCCTTAAGTCTGAATTACTGCACTTCCAAGTCCCAAGACCTATATCTAACCAGTTGACATTCTAATTTTCAGCAAAACACGAGTCATCGCCAAGTTATTGTAAACATAATTAAGTAAATACAGTGTGCACTTGTTACTATACTGACACAGTTTCTCCCCAGTGTGGGTGACCCCATGTCCACATTCAGTTATATCTATACAATCGGCATGCAAGCTAATTTACCCCTAAATGTGTTTATAACCATTTGCTTAGTAGGAGTATAGGCGACACCTTAAATGTACCATGGCCCCCTACACTCAAATCCTCGCTACATAACTGGGCAAGGGTCAGCAAATAGAGCAGAGTTCCAGGGCGCATCCCGCAGAGACCATTTTATTCCAAAATAAATGCTAAATGTGTAAATCAAGTTAGCATAATAAAACCGGGATTGCCATTTATTCTACGCAACGCCACTTAAACAATGTTTATTAAATAAAGTGTTATTCAAAGGAAAGTATGTGCTTTATATATAAGCGAAGATTGAATTTAAGATGAAAAACACACCAATTCAACGCGTGACTCTCTTGTGTGCGTTCCAGAAAGCCAGAGGGCGTGAAATGTTATCCAGGTTATATGATGCTTATGGAAGCGACATAAATCATTATGAACCCACCATCACTGATACTCATGCAATACGACACTGGCTTTTTTTTTCAATTTTCTGAAAGCGCGAGTTGATTATTAAGAAATATGACAAACGGGCAGGTCGGTGCTCAAAGACAGACATATCGTTAACTGTGTTGTGGCGAGGCAGTCACACTTTGTTCTAATAGCGAGCAGTGAGCACTAGATCGCTCCAGTCTACCGGCTGCTACAACGAGCGCGCCCAAGTGGAAGGAAGTTATTGAATCTCGGGCATATTTCACCATTGAATGCGAAGAAAACACATTTCCAGTTTCCATGAAAATAATAATCACTGAGACGGGAGCTGAAAACATTTCGGGCGAAATATTATGCAATTTCAGGTTTAGAGGCAAAATACAGCAACGACTTTCAGCTCCAACAAAAGAAAACAAGCCCGTTACCTAGCTCGCACCATTATGCTGTTATTACCTTTTTAATACGGTTATTATTTCCATTTCGGGTTATCATGCAGAGCTTTCAGCAAAGCCCCCGGGCAAGAGAAGATACTAGTACGTCACCAACCCCCCCCCCCACACGACCTTGCACCACCACAGAGGTCACCTGAGGACAAACACGCCCCGGTCAACACTCTAACACTTGGTTATCCACCTCTTCGTTGACTGACATTGTCACGCCCCTTGCACTCAATCTGCTCAATTCAACTGCTTAGGTCCACCCGTTGTCTTTTTACCCCCAGCCCAATGTCTGCCACAGATTCCTTGTGTAAGCCTAGGAAGTATTTCCATGTGTTCAAATAATCTTAGAACTTACCACCTAGATCACCAACCATATTCATAACATATGTACAGGCAGCTCCCATTACTCGGGATCGCATGACACACTAATATGTATGCAGTTCCCATGGTCACTTATTATTTCAGTATCATCTCTCACTAGCTTACATGAAGGTGGAGACATTTCACTGTAGTCATCCAATTTGTATTCTTTTAGTAGAATAGGTTAACATGATAATACGGAATATTATTAATAATTTTTCGTAGGAATCCCTGTTATAGGGTGCACACCAGCTTTACCTGATATGCCGCTTTTCAGGCGACTAAGGCCCGGTATTATAACGCCCGGCTAAATATTTAGCCCACCGCTAACTTGTTTTCTCCATGGCAACCACCAATCCTAAGCGTGGTTTCATAGGAAAAAACAAGTTAGCCCAGTGCTAAACGTTTAGCCGGGCGTTATAATACCGGGCCTAACTAGGTATATTAGGTTGGAATTCATATAGTCGGCCCCTACACCTAGGGGCACCCATTGTTGCTATGGATTTGTTTTGTTTATGGGAAATAACATGCAAACAATTGTTACCTTGGTAACAATGGGCGCCCCTAGGTGTAGGGGCCGACTATGAATTCCAACCTTAGGGTGTTTGGATGGTTGGGAAGGAATGTCCGAGGGCTGATAGTATGATTCAGTCCCAGCATTCGCCTTTACGACTGAGGAAAACCTCGGAAAAAACTTTAGTTAGGACTGCCGGTGACCGGAATCGAACCAGCGACCTTCCGAATTAGAGTCACGCGTCTTACAGTTGAGCCACCTCTAGCCGAAATATAATTGCGAAATATCTCACTACCGAAACACGTTATATTGTAGAACTCTTGCAAAGGAGCTTGTGACTTGTGATCAGGAGACCATAACGTCAAGGAGCTTCGCTTGTTTTTGTGACTGCGGTGAGAGAGAAGAGCACGGCCAGTTCACTTCTTACCGACTGGACTGGACTCGCCAAACGTCGCAACGAAAGCCAGGGGCTTACCGATACGTCGAACTTTATTGGTAGTTGATTCCTGACAGTACTTTGTACACCGGTCACATTCATCTCGTTGTTGAAATTAGGAACCCGTTTGGAAATGGAAGAACGCATTGAGATTAAGGCTGATGTAATTTTGTAAATTATGATAATGATAATGATGATTTTATGAAAATGTAAAATGTAGAAGAGTGAAACCACGTTAGCAACAACAAAACTGAACACGGCTCTTAATATAAACCTGAGTAAAGAAACTCAGTCATGGTAAACCAACGCATAAGGACACATATCGCCACACGGATATTGCACATACATGTGATGCAGACAGGGAGTACCGACACTAAATGCAAATACTAGTTACTGAAAACAGCGCTGCCACGCGGAGCGGTTCTAGTTGAACTCGGTGTCGATAAAGACGCTTCCCCGTCGATAACTTCCTTATCGACTCCTCCACAGCGGAATGACAGATTAGAGCCACGCCGTAAGGATCGCCACCAAAAATGTGTCGCCAATAAAACTTTCGAGTTTCTTTTCTTGAACGCTAGGTTGCTATTAAGCTCTTTGCTAAAAGAGAAGTTAATACGAAAGAACTAATAAAAGTTCAAATGAATATGGGAACAGATATGGATATGAAATTAACATGTTAAAGTACACTTGTGTCTGACTTGACCGTAAGTTCGCTGTGAAACGTGACGGTTGTATGGGCGCAATACATGCAATGGAGGGTGACCATGACGCATATAAAAACGCTATGTGGTCAGATCCAGCGTTTTGAGCACGGTACAGCGAGCTCGGAGCAGACTTCCCACCCCAAAGCGAACTTGACGGGCCAGAGCGCCATGTACACATTGGAATGGCGTGAAATAAAAGCCGACATAAATTATAAACAAGAGCGAATCTACGCCTATTCATTGGTGGAAAATATACAGTCTACGTACTTTGCTGATCGGATGGGGTATATTTATTCATCGTTTATGTCAATCATACAACATAACTTGTCTTGATTCTTGTTGTACAAGGAATGTAGTGCGCAACTGACCCGACCGATATTTCCGGTAACAGCAATATTCAATTTGTGTAGTGATTTTACGCTTGACGTGCCTCAACCAGGAGGACACGGAACCTGAACTCATATCCTGGACAACTTGCTCAAAGGGGTTTCGTATGATCCTATTTTGAAGCAATAGAGCGCAGCTTCAAGCGTACTCCTTCAGTGGTTACTGGCCGCGTGGACTCGACGTCAAAGGCAAAAAGAAGGAGAAGAAGAAGTGCATTGAGCAGGGTTCCTTGGTTTGCTCTCCTCTATGTTGGGCAAAATACGAGCGGCTCATCCCACGATATTACATTCTCTACAGTAGAGTACATTTTCATGTTTTGTACTTAAATTCGATACTCGTGAAAATATGAAACTATCAGTTTTAGTTAAAGTAGACCCGGCAATATGTCTCATTAGTTTTGGATTTAAAACAACAAAAAACGATAATAAGTATAATGCTTTCGGTAGACGTACGGTCTGCGTACTGCAGACAGTTTTAATAAACTGTTCACTTAGTACCAATTCGCGTTTGTAAAACTGAAACAGTTGCAGTCGTACACATTGAAATACGGGACACACAATAAAGCATTGTCACCGGAATCGATTTCGGATGTTGAAAGCCTGCCAGACGCAAAGAACCGTGCTTTCGCATTCGTGTGATGAGATGAGCAACAAAACGGGCTCGTGAACGGATGAATATTCATTGTTTCTAGAAAACATACATAAATTAATATCCCCGGGGAAACAAGTAACCTGTAACGCTTGTATACGCGGGGTTGCGACAAACGCCGCTAGGTAGTGCGATGCGATTCGCATTATTACAAGTTGCTCCCGGTCATTATATAGGCCTACATATATCATTAGGGGAGGGCAATTATGTCGCCAAACATAATTAGTGCGACGGAAGTATGAGCGGCAACGCGTGAAATAAATGAGTTTGCGAACTCGTTTAAATGAGCTATGCTGCAACACCGCAAAGACCAACTCATGGGAACAGTTCGTTGGGCCTCGCATTGGGTATACATTATGCAACCGCGCCTAACCGAAGCGCGGCGGTATTATGATCATTACGGTGTTACTGCGCTGGACTAGTGAAGACCAAACCAACATCTCTGTTATCTGGACTTTATTACTCAGATAACAGTAGTATTATACTAACAAACAATGGAGATGTTTTGAACAAGTCTACAGATTGACGGCATGAAAATAAAATACAAAAAACGAAAAGAAGAGTTGGAATGAACTGCCAAGTGAGACAGTTCCGTTAACATTCTTGATGAGTGACAAAAACAACGAAGATGAGAGTTGTTTGAAAATGTTTTTATAAAATGCCAAAATAAGCAAAGAAACTTAGAGACTTACGATAAGAAATATGTTGTTTTTTTCGAAAAGAATAAATCGTCAGATTGTTTTAATTTGTCATATACGTCTTCCTCTTTTCTTCAGGCATTGTTTTGTTTAAGAAATAAGAACGCATTTCTTTTTTAATTTGCAATGTATTTTCGAATTATCAGCGCACATTTTGACCACTTTGCATAGGAGCTAACAACATTTACGTATGATATTTACTTTGATTAGATTCGTCACTCTCTGACATGCATACATAAGTTGGAAGTGGCGCTTTCTCCAATCAACACCTTATCACTTTTAAGCCAAATAAACACATTGCTTAAAACGCGAACTATCCACATGGAAGCAGTTTATTTCTACTTCCCTTTTTAATAAAAAAAAAAATGTTTTATCAATATTTTAAAACACATGAACCGACCAAGACACAGATATCGTGTTTATTCCATTACTTTTAAACAAAAACGACAGGAAATAAAATAACCAACATCGACAGTTGAACTAACAACGACTAATCACACTTGAACGGTTATAAAGCATCGCTGAGGTTAATGTTAGATCCAATGATTATCACTCAGGCCTAATACGTCAAGGTGAAATAAAACATACCAGAGTATCGGTGATACTAAACCATTCATTTTGTACGGCATATCCCATCGGGCCCATCCGTTACAATTACGTGACGATTTAAAGCAATGTATCCGTGGACCAATTCCCCTATAGCCGACTATTTTTTTTAACGCTCAATGCATATTGTGACGAGTACGCTCTAAATAACGAAGCATTCCACTAGCTCTAAATTAAAGCAAATCCGTATCATATTCTGCACGTGATCGTGCCACAATAAATCCCGGTACCTGTCGCATGAAATACAAACGATTCCTTATTGGCTCGTCTGAATGTGAAACTGGTAATCTGCAGCGCACAGTGAAACGCTCACCGATGCAAGTCGAACACTGGAGATTTACAAGTCTATGTTATAACGTTAAAATAAATAGTACGTGGACATTTGCGAACATTCATTTACAGGAAATAATAATTTTTAATTTTGACTCGTGGACAATTTATTAACCCAGCATTTGTCAATGACAATGTGGTAGACCTGAACTATACATTTCCCTGAAGGTATTATGTATTATATCATATGTACTATATCATATGTATTATATCATAATACTGAAGGCCAAGTGGTAAACGTTAGTAAAAGGCAATTATTTAATAATATCTCTCTATACAATATTTTTTATTCTAGTTTGCCTCTATTGCTATAATTTGAAGATGTTTATTTTCTCTTTTCTTGTAAAACGTGCAGCCGCAGTTGTGAATGAGTTTCATAAATTAATGGGAATGTAATTACAAACTAAATTAACCAATTAAACACCAAACAAATTTAAATTTCCAAAGAAAATAAGCACTTTAAAGAAGTACGCAAGTCCCACAGTAAAACGCCCGAACGGATTAAACATATAATACATTATTGCAAGTAGTGATATCTAGTGACTACGCTTGGCTTGTAACGCGACACAAGCGTAATTTACAGGCACACGTTGTAGCCATGCACACGTCTGTAAGCTCCACAGTAATCGCATAATACATTTTCTAAATGTGTGGCCACGGGGAGAATAGATACTCGCAGCTCACTATGTACTACTTACTTACTTTATTGTAATTAAGGCCAGTGTAGGGCACAATGTCCTCTTTAGCCTGATGAGTGATGATTGATGAATGATAATGAGGAAGAGAGGAGGGGAAGCCTGGTACCGGCACGTAGCCTACTCCTGTCGAAAAGTACCAATGAGACCATCGGCTTTACGTCCCATCCGAAAGGACGGTATAACTTTGACCAGTCATATAGGTTCCTCCACTAACCTGGACTGCCGAGCCGTTGACGAGAAGAACGAAGTTGTTACACAAGCTTTCGAACCTCCAATCTGCTGTAACCAACGGTAACTAGTGTTTCAGAGGAGAGTGGTCACCCATCTACCTTCTGACCTAGCCTGAGGTTGCTTAACTTCGGTGTTCGTATGGGAACCGGCTAAGCGACCGCGGCTAAACCGATGGCTCACTATGTATTGGCTTGAAACACGTACTTGAGTACATGTGCACTTGAACACGATTACAGCTGTGAAGAGACGCCACTCAAAGCAGCCGAGATACAGAAGGCAGTGAACACTCAATGTGAATCTCCGCGCCGAGAAACTGTAGCTATGTGAGGGACAATTTTACACACGCCGTAACAACCACCTTATATGGGCAGTAAAGCTACCTGCATCGTTATTTATTCAACCACCAGGAAGCCATCCATACACACAACATCACTTTCGCAAACAATGCTCTTCAAACAAAGCTAAAAACCCTTATAAACATGGTTTTTGTAGTTGATAACACCCGCACATAAACCGTAACGCAATGGGGAAAAAAAACGAGATAAGTTCTTGAATTTGTAAAGGAGACATTAGCACTTAAAAGTTGGATATGTATATATGTCACAAAAACCCCGAGTATAAGCGGGCTGTGAGTTTTTATATTCACAGCCTGTTATAGCGGTGCCCAATGATTGAAGTGTGGGATATAATGACGTCACTATAGTGAAACGTTTCCCATGTCTGCGTTTTTACAACGCAACCAAATGCGTTGACGCAGCTGCAGCACTTAAACTTTGTTTAGCTTTCAACGCGTCACGTGATCAACGCACAGTGCGCGGATCACGTGACGCGTTGAAAGTTTAAGATAATTGAAGTAATCTGCGTCAACGCAAAGCGCTGCGTTGGATAAACACAAGCATGGGAAGGGAACCGACTTACAGCCTTCGTACACATTGAACTAGTCACATCGGGTAAAGTTCACGTTTTAAATCTTTTGGTGTAAACAAAGACTTTACAAAGCCCGTATAAAAACAACGCATTGGGTCGTAGGTCTTTACGTGGAGGCCTACGTAAAAATGCATCACACTGAAGAAATGCCTACGGCTGAATTGCGATAGTTTCAAGTAAAACAAGAAAGTACATATTATAAGATCCATGGTTAAAAATACGCTTTACTAAAGTGGGTCTGGAGAACTATTTTTCAGAACCCTACACCATTTGACCTGTGCAGTAATTAGGCATCGTGTCACATGCGTAGGAGGGCGATACAGTTTTGTACACTGTGACGTCATATGCTATGTAGCGTATGCGTTAGTTTTAATCAAGTCCACCCACAGCGTTGTACGTTGCGTCAGGTGTCAAGTGTTGAGTAATTGTGGTGACACCGTTGTGGCAAACCATCCATCTTCCACCCAAACCCTACAAGGAGGCAGTTGTTTAATATTTCGAGCACACAATTAACTGAGGCTAGTCGCATTCTCCTCTCAATACATTCTACAACTACCAAATTAACATTAAATTAATAAACTAGTATAAGTTTTACAAACTAATAAAATAATCATTAATAATAATTGCATTAATTTAAAAAACTAACATTTTATATTGTGTTTATTACTTACTGGACATCACCCCAATGCGTAGGCCTACTATATTATACACTCCCCCTCCTTCAAGGAGTTAAGCACTGCTTGCTATTAGGCTCGCGGCTCAGGGGGATAAGTGGTTTGATTCTAATAAGCTGCCGCTAATTAGATAATAATCTAAACCTCCTCGCGAAGGAAGCGAACACTTGTTCTGCAGCTCGAAGACAAACGAACGCTTCCTGGTGGCAGGACGGAGAACCACGCGCCAGAATGACCGAGCGTTGTTGTACGTGCTTCACTGCCCGAGCGTGCGAGAACGCAACCGAGTAAAATATTTCTAATAAAACGACACACAAGTGTCGGCTGCCGTGAGGGAATGACTGCGAACAACCTGAACGGTTGCATGGAAACGTATTCAATCTGGAACCAACGAATGAACCGCTTGTTGCGTTATGAGAAAAGTGTTACCGCGAGAAGAGTCACCCGCTGCCTTCTAGATTACGAATTATGTTATACGTGACACAACCTTCCGTATCTACTATCGGCGGTGGATACGGAATATCGGAACATTGTTGACTGTACCGCTAGATACCTCTAATGCAAGGTCCACTAGATCGCTTGTAGCTCGCGCGCGCTCGCGCGCGAAGTAAGGTCATCTAACCTATTTCCATAATGTTAAAAATCCCATGTTATTCAAATGGGAGAATCATTCAGAAAAACAAATGAATCGATCTGTCAAAACAAATAATGGGCCAAAAAGACAAAATAACAATCGGTAATGAGATTTTGTCTTCACATTCTATATATATATATTTTGTTATATTTTACGCGTAAATTCACATTATTGGTGAGGTTTATTTAAATAATAATGCGATTTTTGTAGTTGGATCCAAAATGGCGATTTTGGATCTCATTCAATGACCTTACTTTGCGCTTCGCAATAGGGAATGTGCAGATCATTTTTTTATAGTTCCATCTAGTTGAATTTCATTTTCTATAAAGAATCATATTAATTTTTGTGTGTGTTTGGAATAGATTTCATTGATAAAAATCACCCGAAACTTTCACACATCGTTTTGGCGGGAAAAACGGGGAATGACGTCAAACGTTTGGATCACAACCACCCAATCAAATCAAGAAACGCTGTTTTGCTAATAATTTCACTCACAATAGAACGTTTTGTATCAAATTTGTTTCTAAAATGTTCAATAAATACTATTGAACATAAATTTATACGAATATAATCAATAATAACAGTATTTTTTACGAATAGTTGGAAACATTGTGGTTTTAAAATGAAAAGTCTGAAGATCGACAACAATGAAGTGCTGTTATAACAGGCGAAATAGTTGTGGATTCCAAAGAGCTTAGATAAATTAATTCATAAAATCTGTTGTTTACCAACGTTTGACGTCACGGACCGTTTCACGTAAAAATGTCATACTTTAAATGCTAATAGTATTGAAACTATGCACTTCTCAGACATAAACATTATTTCCACGTAATTTTTGGATAAGGATGTATCATTTTTTGGTACTCTGAACAATATTTTTTTTTTATGAACATTCCCTATTACTCCGCTAGGAGTAAATCCAGTAGACCTTGCCTCTAATGTAGCCAGACAATTTATAATGTTATGAAATTCAATGCGGTTGAGTTCTCTATCATTAGTCGTGACGCAATCAAGCCTATGTTTCTGTATGGCAGCAAAAAGAAAAACCTTTACCATTTAAAATGTAGTGCCAAAACTAGAATATTTGTGACAAATGCGGAATTTGGGTAATACGGGGTAGTAGTAGAACAGGAACGTCGAAATAGTTTTGTAACTGTTTGTAGGTACCATTAAAAACTTACTAACCTAACGAAAGTTCGCAAGAGATCATTATTCATCAGCTTTCTGAAATCCCCAACTACGGACGTCTATCAGGATTATGCTTGGAAGCCGGTTGACACAAACGAAAAAAGTTGAAAAATTGGTTTTAGTTTAAACTTAGGTTGCTAAATAATGATATTCTAACGCGGGAAATGGCTCGAGGTGTGGCGGGCGCCGGCCAAGGCAACTACGCAGTCGAATAAGTAAATAAATAAGTCAGCGGGCGCTTACCTACTCGAAATCGCGTTCGCACCAAATGTAACAATTCGGAATAACTACACAATTGTTTTGACTGACACATTTAAGTTATTTTAAAACGGATGCAAACTTCAGAACAAACAAGTCACATGTTCGGTATACTTCATGGAAAACTGTTACAAAGGAACAACAATTAACAACTGAACGAGCCCCACAAATAAATACACGGCTGTTCGTATTCAATCTGAGATTTCGTGACATTTGTAGCCATTATATTTTGCTAATCGAACATTGATATCAACATACGCACATAATTGATGCAAATTAACAAAATTGAAACAAATGAGAGAAGAGAAGACAAGTAATAAATGAAGTGCGCATACATAAGCACAGCAATAAGTGTTCTGGGCAGTAATGTTTTGTTACAGAAGCAAACAAGCGTGGTTTCACATGAACGGAACACTTTACGGGATTAAGCTGAGACAAATGTTGAAGTAATTTCAACATAATAAAACATCTAGTACAAGTTGGAGGTAGAAAGACGAGCGTAGAACACTTCAGAGAGATTAGACTGAACAAATTAGAATGGTTGTAAAAGAAAGATGCGTGAATGTGGGTGTGTTGGGCTGAGAGGAACAAGCGACGGGATACGAGTGCCCTTCATACTAAACATCTGCAACGCTCTGATAATACATGCATTGATAATACTATTTAAGTTTTACTTTGGGAACGTAACATATAACTGCAACTCTAAAAGATCGCTGTTTTTGAACTGCGTTCGGTTGTTTTATTGGGAAAATGAAGTAGAGATCAGCATGCTAAACATCTAAAATTAACGGAGACAACGTGACAGGTCCAGTGTCGTCCTGCACACGCCATCCACTCACCACGCGCCGGCTCTCAATCCAACTAGAACAGTGGTTACGAAGCTTATTGTCAATCGCTCATCGTTCAGAGTGGAACCTAAGCTAGCGAGGACTTCAATGTGGTCAGTGAGCAGATTTGCCGTTGTTCGGGTAGTGGGTATAAAGACGTTTGCCAATAATGGTACATTTCGATTGAAGGGGTGTTCCTAAAATAATTCTCCTCCCCCAAACATGTCCACGAATGTGGTCCCGGTTCGTCTAGTTGTTATTGGGCAGGTATCACTAAACAAACTTGTTTTGACTGTATTCAACAAGGTCTTCTGAATTCCCTGGCCGGGGCTCGTCTAAGTCCAGGGTCGACGAACCTCCACCAGGGAATTGAGAGGACCATGGTATGCACTTTAAAGTTTAAATCAAGTTTCCAAGGCGGAATGTCCACTCTATACGAATAAACAACTAAATCTGCAGTTTTCTCTACGCAGCCGACATATTTTTGTGCGCAATTGAATTATACGATGATATACATGCGACAGCATTGCATTATGTAAATTACTAAAACAGTAATCATGTTCATTAAACGTACGACAAATCAAAGCGTCGTTTAACTTTAAAGCGAGTCGCGACGTTACTCAGTCCCCTGGCATAAATCACGAGGAACGACCAAGCGCCGCATTAGCCGGCCAGACCTCGGAAACCAATGTGGCATATTAATGAAATTCTCTGCACGCAAACCGCAAACATTTGATTTAATGAAAATCGAATGATTATGCAGCACGTTTGCACGTTGTTTGTTTAAACATTAATTTCAATGGTTAATCAATATAGTTGATGAACTAATTATATTTTATGATAAGGGTCCCTACAAATCGTATGAATTATTGTGTGCCGGCGGTTTGAAAGAAGCTGACTAAAACAAACATGGGTGGTACCGGATGTTTCCAAAAGTGTGCACGTCACTGTGGACACACGAAAAACACTTACTGCATATTATGATAGCTCGATAATACGATAAACGGGCGATGTCCATGCGGTGATCTTCAAGATTTCGTATTGGATGATAGAGATACACCAAACAACAGCAACACAATCCCATCTTATACTGGTTAAGACGTAGAATACAATAACAAACTTAACCTATAAAACCCCGCAATACAATAAATATGCATACTGCACAAAGTAATATGAATGAAATTAATAATAACACGAATAATGAAGGGGAAAATTATAGTGGGCGATTAAAATTTCACATTGTATACATTGTCTCGTTAATAATTTAACAAAACGAAAAGGGAGTTTGCGGGTGATTAATGTATTCACATTTATAATACATAAATAAGTTAAATGGATTATTAAAACGCGACGCCAAGGATTACCCAGCCCAACATTATTCATATTATATTTAATATTCATACACAAATGAACAATGTAACTTACAAACTCCCCCCCGAAACTACCTTACAGATGCTTTTGTCAGAGTGATTAGCGGCCACACAGCGAGCCAAATTGCTAACACTCTCTATGACGAACACATTGGTCAAGTCATTTTGGGGCAAGTGTACTCACGACATGACAAACTGAACCATAATACTATGTTCTTACTTTAATTATTGCGGCTGCCGAGAGAAGAATGTATTAGTATCATTCATATATGTAGGGTTTATGTTATTCCTACTGAGGGTGCGTGGGTTCGAAAAACGAATGCTAAACTATCAACTCCTGGCGGGGCTCGAACTCAGGACACGCAACCACATCGACCACAGACCGGTAATCCAGTTTCCGTCGAGCTGTTGGGTATATCTGATTATGTAAAGCGTATTATAAGTGGCACCCGGACCTGGATGGATTGGGGGCTAAGACAAGACTGCCCGTACCAACATGGAGAAGATTACAGACACCCCTAGCTAATCTTGTAAGCTTTGAGGAGCCCTGCATCCACATTCCATTGTTGTGTTTCAAGTTTATTGTTAATATTATTGTTTACAGATATTTTACAAGATATAGAGCTCAATAATGAAAATTGAATAATTTATATAAATTGACAGAATAATCATTGTAACTTCAAGCCGCCTCTCCCAGGGCTGCGATCTGACGATTATTGCTACCTTCACAATTTGTATACAAGCGACTGTTTTCAATGGGAGATACTGAGGTTATGATAATAATAGTAGATGAAGAGGACTCGCGTGTGATATAGAAATAGCCCTAATAGGATGTCGAATACTGTCTAGCCCGGTATCTCAAGTAGACAAATTATTATTTTATATTACTAGCTTAGTCGATATTGCATTACTTACTCGTTTGTTGGCTTGACGTTTACCTCACGAACAACCGTCGCATTTCGAAACAGGCCTGTTTCGATGTCCCGAAGCAGCTGTCGTGCACGTCCCACACACAAAACCAGTCCTTCCCTGTCAACTTTTTAAACAACACCAAGTTTTTTTTTCTTGTTATTTTTCTCAACCATAGTAACATCTCTCAACAATACCCAACAATCTTTCTTTTCTCAAACCACTTCTTCTTTTTACCAGGCTTCCTAGATCCAACCCTATCCGCCTTCCATATATGTCACAATTACCCCCCTATTTCTTATATTTGTCATTTTAACGATAAATATAGAAATAATTATACCCCAAATGACCATCCCCTAAACGAATATATCCTCCATTCATACTGACCACCTCATCAACACTCCAACTATGGTCAAAGTTTGACAATACCTCAACAATGCCACTCTGTAATTCCCAACAATGTCTGACTTACTATATTATGCAACAATCCTTTAGACAAAAAAAATCCACCCAGTGAATTTAAAAAATTCTTTTTTTTTTTCTTCTGCATATTGCAGATAATGTATCACAGGCAATGTGACCCACCACATTCCTTTTGACAAAAAAAAACCACCACTCAGTGAATAAAAAAAAATCTTTTTTTTTTTTAAATTATTTATACCACTGGTATCATCAACTTCTCGACAACATTATGACAACCCTATTATGACAACGCTATTACGACAACACTATTACGACAACGCTATTACGACAACGCTATTACGACAATTACCCCCCATGTTTTTTTAATTTTTTGTCGCAATTTGAATTTCGTTCCATAAAAATGGAAAAAAAACATACCTATTTCAACCAAAAGAACATCGAACCCAAGACAAAATGTCGGCCGATCACACTACAGCAACGAAACAAACATTTAACCACATTACTACCAACATGAAATCCACCAACACATACAGAACAAGTTTATTCCATAAACATTTTGTACGGTTTCAAATTAACATCCCCGAAAATTTTTTTTTTTTTTTTACCATAGGCCTACCTTTACGAGAGTTTCAACAGTTCCACCTCTAAACTTACTCCAGTCTCTTCCTACCATCATCCATTCTTTCTCATAACAAACCCACTCCCTCTCATTATTGACCCTGGAATCATCTTTCTGCCCTACAGTCAAATCATTATTTTCCTCACCAACCACAGCATCCTGGTACTCCTCATCTATCTCCACACCTTTATCCACCACTTTATCTATCTGTTGCTCTGTAACAACCACGTCTTTCTTATCAAACCTCATCTCATCTTGCTCCTCAACTATCTCCACATCTTGCTTATCATCAAACTTGTCACCTTGCTTCTCAACTATCTCCACATCTTCCTTATTATCCAACCAGCCTACTTGCTCTTCAATAATCTCTTTCACAACATCTATTTTTCCACTTCCTACCTCTCCTACGCTTCTCAAATCTTTTTCTTTCTTTACATCTCCTACATCCACCTGCTTTACCAAAAATATCGTTTTCATTTCCGCGGTCATGTCTCCCATCATCTTCTCCAAGTCCACTTGTTTAACTATATCCCTCTGCATCTCTTCCAAAGCCCTAGCTTGTTCATCCTGCCCTTTCTTCATTTCTTCCAAAGCCCTAGCTTGTTCATCTTGCCCTTTCTTCATCTCCGTGATCTTGGCTGTCACACCTACTTGCATCCTCATTAAATTCCTTATCATGCTCTTGAGATCCCCATCCTCATCTGGTCCATCCATCATCAAGCTCCCTTCAATATCGTCAAGCTCCCTCTCCACTCTTAACCCCTCATATTCACTTCCTTCAATATCATCAAGCTCCCTCTCCATACTTTAACCACTCTTTGCTACTCCAAATTTTCTTGAACCTCGACTAGTCAACTCCACTACTCTATTCATACATTCACACAATCATACGTATCAACCTATGGACAATCTCGAATCTGATCTTACTGATTTAACTAAAATTTGGTAACACATTCCCTAGACAAACTTCTCTAACCTAATATCGATCTAAACCTATGGACAGACATCTACCATCTCGGTCGTTGTAGTAGACCGAGCCCTACACGTTGGAGCGCCAAATTGTCAAATACTGTCTAGCCCGGTATCTCAAGTAGACAAATTATTATTTTATATTACTAGCTCAGTCGATATTGCATTACTTACTCGTTTGTTGGCTTGACGTTTACCTCACGAACAACCGTCGCACTTCGAAACAGGCCTGTTTCGATGTCCCGAAGCAGCTGTCGTGCACGTCCCACACACAAAACCAGTCCTTCCCTGTCAACTTTTTAAACAACACCAAGTTTTTTTTTCTTGTTATTTTTCTCAACCATAGTAACATCTCTCAACAATACCCAACAATCTTTCTTTTCTCAAACCACTTCTTCTTTTTACCAGGCTTCCTAGATCCAACCCTATCCGCCTTCCATATATGTCACAAGGATACATAATTATGTGAAGGATTTCTTCTTGAATGTCAATGTACATTCATCCAAAAATGTATGAGAATCCTATACCTTCCTACGTCAACTGGGGTAATATTCAAGTTACGATCACAGTGGGGAAGGTGTTGATGCTATATATACTGACGTATACACGGGAATGCAGACCTCAAATAAGCCCTCAAAGTTTCCACACAAAGTTCTCTGTATTTTTACAAATGTCCTAATGAAGCTTTTGATTCGAGCGGAAGAGAAGAGATGGCGACGAGGCAGACCAATTAGAAATCAAAGCGCGCGTGCACCCATCCCAACAGCGTTCCAAATGGCTTCCTGTAAAAGACCAACAAATGACAAAAACACCGCGCTTCAAGACTTTAATTAGCAATTTACGTAGATCGGTCCAAAAGTGAGGTCGTTTTATTTTATGTTTGGTTTCTTTGTAGCATTTACTAAAATTGTGTTCAGAAGGATTATTATCTAATAGTAAGTCGGCACTACTAACTAGCCCAGGCACGCTGGTTGCTTGCTGCGCAATTAGGAATTCAAATGTAGTGGAAGTGTCTCAGTGTCTCAGTTACTGCTGTGAAACACTTGGAGGTACGAATATCATTGCAATCTGACGGTAGCAAACGGAACTATTCACACATGTGCCACTTAGAGTGTATGATTCATACATACGGCAGCACTGTAAGTCCCAAGCAATGATGTTGTGTAATCTAGTTATAAGTATTGTACATACTTATTATGCCACCAATATGGGAGGCACAATAATAGCAATCGTAACATACGCAATTCCATTTTTAAAATTGTGATATATATGATAATGTACTATTGCTATCTGCTTTTACCCACGTTTTTATCCACAGACTTACTTCTAAAAAACCAAACAAAACCACACACATGCAAAACAGGTAATCCCATAGGCCCGGAGCAATGCTTATAGATAGAATTTCGAAATGTGTAATGTTATAAAAAAAACATACTTTAATAAAACAAGTTATATCTTGCTCATCAAATGAGATCATGTGCAATCAAATAATATATTTGAAGTTTTCCTTATTACTTGGCATGTTCAAATACGTTACGATGTGTTATGGATGGACAAGGAACTCTGAATTCTATTCACTTATCCTCGGGAACAGAACACGCGCACAAGAACACAACAACAAATAATCATTACGATTCAGGGCAGATCCTTGAGTCAACAATTTAAAAAAAGAACAAATTGGTTAGATAATGGGTAGGAAAAGCTACCCACAATGAACTTACTTGTTTTTCTTGAACTCGAACAATATACAGCTAATTATTCTCATTAAAAATACGTGTCGTGGCCTTTGCCTTCATTGTGCGCTCTGGAGTGCCTCGCTCACTCAAGTTATTCAGCGTGGGAACCACCGTCACAGGGAAATAACCCATAGTGAATCGCAGCGGGGTGGCCACTGGTACTTATGCTTTATTACCGGATTAAGACTCTGCCAGCATCAACCGATTTCCACTCTTCATCTCAACACAAAAAAGTCAAACTTTACTAACTCCCTTAAACTCTTACGGAAGGGTGACTTTAAAAAGAAATGACAGCGTTTCTAACGAAATGTTTTTTATGAGAACTTTCTCTTATAATCGAATGATCAATAGTAAAACCCAGCCGAGATTTCCATGAATCGGGAACTTTCGCACATTATTTAGTTGGAAAGTTTCCGGTGTCGACGAGCGCGGAGGGCAGTGAGCGATGACGGCCCAATGGCTGAACATTTGACGTTTCCTATCGCGCTGTCCCTCTCATTACCCCAGAGATTCAATCAAGTGAAGACCTGGAAGAAAGCCGTACGGACGGGAAGCACGAGAAGATAGTTATAAGTTCATCAAGTTAGAAGTTTTAGTGCCCTGTTGGTTGTTATTGATCGGTACAAGAGCAGCCTCCCGCGCCCCCCCCCTCCCTCCCCCCCCACCCCCCCGCGGCATTGCGGTATATGTGCTGCAATCTTCGGGCCGTGCTTAACAACTCCAACAAATTATCTTCCGGATGTCGACGGGCTGGGGAGATGAACGTGAGATGGGTTTTATTATTATTATATTATTTCACTAAGAGGGAAAGTCATACCCGCTCGAGCTTGAGCGGTCTGCGGCTGCGCCAGAAGATAGCAGCGCCGCTATTGGAGCTTTTATCTCCTGTCAAAGTAAGTGGAGCGGACATTTAGTTAAAAATTGGATCCATTTAAATGAAGAGCAGCTCTAAGTTATTATCATACCCAGCTATCGTTTATACATTACACCCAGATCTTTTTTAGCGAATAAACTACATTCAATACAATTTTCAGTAACTGGTCCATATTGCTAACCAAAACAAAAATGACCTATCTAAAGTAAAGTAATTAGGGGCGTCGACTGGGGACAGCTGATCCCGTATGGCGCAACCCCTTTCACTTAGATCGCATATTGAAAACAAATTGGAACATAACATCTCAGTAAATATTTAAGATGTATCCCTACCCTTCGCGCAGCAATATGGTAACATGCTTTACACACGTGTAGACACTCGCTTATTTGTAGCCTATAGTTTGGAATTACAGTCACAAACACGTGTAATAAATAGTTGCGAGATGAAATCATCTTAAATCAATACATTTGTAAACCGTAGGGCGTCGAGAACATTGGAAATGTGTCAATGTGTCTAAGTTATGTGTCTGAGATAAAAGCGTTTAAAATCCAGTTTAAATAATTAAACACTTTATTACATTTTATGTCTGTCGCGTTACAGCGAGAATGCTACACTTCAAAATATAAACGTAATCGTTGTACATTCAACATAAGCTCATTGTCTATACATCATTATTATATCAACAACAAAATGATGCATTAATATATGTTGTTTTGATGTAACCCATTGGGAGAGTATATATAGGAACTAGACTTTCAAACTGTCTCTGTTCACACATATCAACTTAAATTAGTTCTAAATGGTAATAACTTCGTATTCGCAATCAAAGAACAACCAAAAGAAACGCAAATAAAACGCTACAATAGAAAAATAACCCATATTTGTATGTCACAGACACTGACACAGTTATCTTGATGCAATCTACTATCCTCTTAGAAAATACCCTTCGCTGGTTGTGAGTGTGATTGTTTGTCTGTATCGTGTATGTCCTTACGCTGGAGCGTATAACCTAGCAAGCATGTAGCTCGGGAACATAATTAATATAGCTATGGCACCCACGAATAAAGATACACTACGGGAAAAGAAGATACATCAATTTCAAGGCAGCTAACCACCATCTGGTATGATTCCTGTCTTCGGGCATACTCCTCGGCATTGGGGAATTGATACGTTTCATTGACGGCAAAGGGTAGGGCCCCACTATATATATGAAAACCACGCCAGTTTAACGTTTTTAGTGATTACTCGAGAACGCTTTACACAATATTGAAAAAGTGATAAACGATCATGATGTTGTTTCGTAGAGCTACAAGCTGGACAAAAAACATTCCAAACAAATAAATCATTTATAGGTGTTATTGGCAATGTAAATTAATAACAATTAGTTACTTAATTTCACCCTAGTATTACAAATACATTTTTAGATCCTGTATTGCGTTCTTATCAAACCAAATAATGCTCTTTGACCACATCTCAGTAATGCGAAGCTACTCAAGATAGTACTAAAACATATTAATTTTGAGCGGTTTTTACATTGCGAATTTTGTGTTATATTTTATAGCCAGTGTGTGTACCGAGTGCCTTATGCAGACAAAATACAAGCTGACGATAAACGAATTACATCTAGATAAAAAAATGTTAATTTCAAATCCGAAATTGTATTCTTAAGTGTAGAGCTGGTACTTCACTGTTCGTGAATTACAAAAACGCTCGTATTTAAGGGTCCCGGCACATCTACGTACGACTGTACCACGTCTTGTTTCAAGACATCTGTGTAGCCAGTAAACATGGAATGTCTGCATTAAATGCACCCGAATAAATAAATAGCCCAGCAGCGCCGCGAGCGAGGCCTCTTGACAAATCCAGCGCACTGTCACGTCTAGAACGGCCCAGAGTCCCGTGGCAGGAGAGTTCTAAGTCTGGAGGGGCTTCTGCAATGATTGAACACGTTGGCCACCGGTGTCCCAGGGAATAACAGGCTCAGGTGTCGCACATTAAGATGGTGGCCGGACTCAACAGAGAATTTCTCTTCAAGACAAGCTACCACTATTTTGGAACGGATCAACAATTAACATTTTAACATTATGAATAAAAACATACTGGTGACATTTTAGTCGACTGTCTTAGGTATGGCCACCTGAAGATTATGAGAATAAACAATATTTGCTAAATATGTCACACTTTCATTTTCTACGACGATTTCAATCGAACGACACGTCAACAACTCGACATTCGCGTACAGCCTCGTGTTCCTGGCGTACGTCGAGGGGGGCAGCACTCAAGCCAACACTATACTAAAACAGGAAGAGGAATCGTTTCAACTCAAGCGAGGTTCAGGCCGAGCTGAAAGGTTACTCTTCAGTCGACATTTTCAAAGGCTACAGCTGTATATTCCCGCTTTGGAGATCGTTCTTACGCCAATATGTCTCACGTCGAAAGATTGCGGCGGGGGTGTGGGGGGGGGGAGAGAGCTTAAGCTCATACAACTTGCACGAGCAGCGTGGTTTATGGGGCTCGTCATAAGCCCCCCCCCCTCCCGCTTGGCTTCGGCACTTGATTAACTTAACGCACGACCTTAAGAACTGCGTCACCGGCAACTTGTGCCTCACGATAATTAATAGTGCGATTTGCGAGAACAATGAAACTGAAATTCAGGCTGTGCATTATTTATTATAAATCGCAGAATAGAAAAAATTCAATTTTAACCTGGGGTACAAATGAGGCAGCTGCTTATTTGATATATTCAGAATGACAAGTGTTAATTTGTTTTGTGTAAATTGGATAATTGCACGCGTGAATTCACCACGGATATGCCCAACATCCGGGGTAATACGTTGGATTATCACCGATACTAACAGGGAAAAAAGATTATTTTCATATTTCGTTTCACCTCCACTTGAAGATTTTACAAAAATTTTTGACGCATCATGTAATCAAGGTAAAATGTATTAACCTGCTCCACAGTTGGGTTTGTTGTAGGGAATCATTATCTTATCTTAATTCCCATAGTTTCCATAAACACTGAGGGGTGTGTACTCTACCACTCTACACGGTTATACAGTAGGTGAATAACCTTCAGACAACCTTTTCGACGTTTCGGTAAAATAGCATTCACCACCTTCAGCACCCAGTACGTTCTCGTTGCGACAAAACTTCTGGTTAATTTCACATCACTCGATCAGTTCGCGAAAACATCAATATACAAGATTACCATGATTTTATCTTTTAAATACTTAATCCATTTGTATGGTTAGTGTATGGAGTGGAGAGATAGAGCAACTACAACACACATTCCCCCTTTCCCCCCTTGCAATGAGGGTGGAGGGCGTGAGTCGATCCACAGTCGGGGCAAATGTTTCTTATACTACTAATCCACATGTATTAGCTCTATACAATCTATGAGCGAAGGCGAAGCTGCTAGAAGTGTGCACAGTTGCTCGGTCTCCACGCAAGGGAAGTACCAGCAAGTATGAATAATATTCGCCCCTTATTGGAGTAGATGAGCCGTCAGCAACTAATCACTTATACTACTAGTCCACATGTATTAGCTCTACAATCTATGCGAAGCTGCTAGAAGTGTGCACAGTTGCTCGGTCTCCACGCAAGGAAAGTATTAGCAAGTATGAGCAATATTCGCCCCTTATTGGAGTAGGAGAGCCGTCAGCAACTAATCACTTCAACATGCGCAAAGTCTCATATCACGACGCACGTAGACTAATCTCGTATCTGCATCTATTCTCATAGTAAACGAGTTTGTAAGAGTAAACGAGTTTGTAAGTGATGTGAAAGCGAACGTCTTGCAGCCAGACAACGCAAGATGGATTCTGTTTAGTGGCGACCGTCCGTTCTCACTGACAAAAACGTCTCCGTGCAGCAGGAAGGAAATCAATCGTGCTAAGTGTTTGACGATGACAACACACGAACCAGTCTACGGTTGGTTCTGTTGCCACGGGACGCCGTACAAACACAATAGCGCTGTCCGCGATACACTCCACAACACTGACAACTGAAATATAGGTACCAGTCAAAAAGTGTATTCTACAGGTCTATGGTATATCGTTGAAGTCGGATTTCATAATTATTACAAAAAGAGGCCCACATTATTATTTTTGTTTCCATTCCAAAAAGAAAATCACATGATGTAAGATTGTATTACATTATATCCCTTATAGCATTTTACATTTTTTAAGCTCGGAATGTGTTGAAAATCTGATTGCATGCTAAGGAAACTACATTTCGCACTATTATAATGAATGCAAACAACAGACGAACTCGGATTGGATGAACTAAAACAAAAGTTTGTATGATAACACAGGTTTAACGCAGTGCAAGGATGAGGCGAGGAAGTGTACGACTACTGCATAGGGTGGTGGAAATGGTGATTGGCATTTTCTCGCTAAGTGGAACATAATCGAGAAAGTTTCCCGCCAGTCGTTTGTCCCCCCCGCCCTCCGACGGTCATAACCGACACGCTGCGATACAGCCAAGCAGCCACCTTCCCGGCCGGCCAATTCAATCAGACGGAAACCTGTCACGTGATTCAGCCTGGAGGGTTTCAAACAATAGCTCCTTCGCCTCGGCAAGGCCTCGTTAAGACCTCTTCTACTCCGCCCCGCGCTGGGAAGTAGCTCGCTCCAAAGAGACAACTACGGTTGTCAAGGTGAGGCCCAATGAATGAACAACGACGGTGAATGAGCGATAGACGTTTATATCGCACAGAGGACAGACAAGTATGAATGTGCGAAAGATAAGAAGAAGAATGAGCGATACGAGAGATGATGAATGTTTTGCACTAGAGCTCTTTACTGGGACCCGTCCGTCATCGCGTGAGATCCACCTTGGAACCTGGTTATGCCGGTACATGAGCGATGAGTTATACAGAAGACTTGTATCATCGCCATGTGTGAGAAATAACATTTTTAACATCTTTATACATACAAACTGTCATACTCAACGATGTGAGTTCCGAACAATGTGCGCCTATACCGCATCAAATTTCGCTATACAACAAATTTATATCCGTAGCTATAAAATCATCAATGTAGTTCAGCTACCACCGGTACAGCTTTCTAGACGTCCGGTTTAAGATGGCAGTTGTTAGGAATTTAATGGAAGCCATTCCCATGGACCCGATATATAATATTTTGTACGTATGTCTGACATCGGTAAAACCTGAAAAGTTATTTCAAAGTTATTTCAGGATCGTTTCAATTATACGACGCCAGTAAGTGTATAATACATTACTCAAATTAGTATTTACACACATGTTGCAAGTTTGCGCAATTCAGTGATAGCAGAAGCATCAACAAATAAATCAATACCCAGTATAACGTACAAACAAATATGCAGGTAAATAGCAAAATGATAAAATTAGTGTATTGTAGATACTATAGGGACGTGTCCGAAAGCCGGTTTTATCGTTGCTAACTCCAGCGCCCTGATTCTGAATAAGTGACGATATATTTATCACCGGTTTTAGTTGTTAGAAGATGGCGATAGCCAATCACCGCTTTACATTAGCCTTCAGTAACGACCAAAACCGCTGATAAAGTTATAGTCGCCCACACAGAATCGCCCGGCTAGTCCAGGCCCAGATATGACACTATCAACAATCATCAACAAGCAATGAACGGAGGGTTGATGACGTCAAATCTGGACCTAGAACTGGAGCTAGCAACAAAAAACAGATGTTCGGACGCGTCCTTAAACATAAATTGATATTTACTGAATGGTCTATACCACTAGGCTCAAAACATAATGTTTATAGGTACCGTTGGACATCGGCCTATGTTACTCTCTCTGCTATGGCGGGTATAGTAGACCTCAACGTTTACACGAATATTTAAATGCATTCCAATTATTACATTATTACGAATTATTATTGCATTATCGATGGAAATAGCAATTATTTGTATAAATAAGCCCCCAGGCCCTTGCCGAGAGTCGCCACCGGGCGTTCTGCAATGACGGCAGCCGTAACCGCGCCTGCGCACACCCACATGCACGCAGGCATGGTACTTGACAGCAGGTAGACAGCTGACAACGCGTAGGCACATTGCATTCACCCTGACCACACTAGCATGATTAAAACGAAAGTCAAATTATCATACGCAATCGCTCCAATTCAAGTTACAAAACGAAAATTAAACAATAATTTAAGCTCGTTTAATGTGTATTTCAATCATAGTTTCAATTTGTAATCCTCTGTTGAATTTAGTACTATGACAGTTAATTATAATCTATTTACAAACAGGTTGTTATGTTGGTAATTCTATTTGAATTCGTAACAATCACGCAAATGAGCTTTGCACATAATAATCTGACACTTGAATACAGTTTCCAGGGATGCCATTCACATGTTGGGGAGAACTATACGCAATTGATATGTTTAGAAGTTATAATATACATCATTAGAATCAGTTCTACTTGTACTCACGAACTTAATTAGTTCGAGGAAAACCGAAATATGTAAGCTATATTATTAACTTGTTTAAATGCACTGTATACAAACTATAAATATAGAAATACACAAAAAATACATATATATATCCATCACTAAATTCAGTTAAACACACACTTGCTACACTCTTAAATATTCTTAAACAATAAAGTCCGAAGTAATGTCAGCAATATTAGAAGAAGGGATAATTCAAAAACACACATACATACATACATACATACATACATACATACATACATACAAACATACATACATACATACATACATACATACATACATACATACATACATACATACATACATACATACATACATACATACATACATACATACATACATACATACATACATACATTTAATGTACGTATAATCGGGGATAAACCAAAACATGTATTAGTTCGACTTGAATTCAGTGCGTGATTCTACCATTATAGCTGTGGCTGTGGGTGGAACTATATATCTTTCTATCTAGGCCAATTGAATCGCAGAACTCGTGTTAGGTCCGCAAAACGTTTTATGAACTGATGCGGAACGAGAGCGCTACATGTTTCATACATCGACAGTTTGGTTGGCGCGTTGATTAAACACCCCTCCCCCCCCCCCTCCCCTCCCCCCCCCTCACTGAATGCACGTGGAATAATGGCGATTCCACTGACAAATTCTGTTCCACCGACATTGTTTGTCTTGTTCAATGAATAGAATCAATATTTTATTGGGGAGGGATGAAAGGAAGAACGCCCTTTTAGACAACATTATACTCGCCAATTCAATTCATTAGCGATTTTATCGAGAAACGCGCACCGTACATCGAATAAATTAAACACATCGAGACAGATTTTAGCCCGTCGAGTGAACAACATTGTTTATCGGCGCAACAAATAATTTATGGCAATTACGAAGAAAGTCTGGAATGGCAGCCAAACATTCTCTGTTTACCGTCAATCAACTGTCAGAACACATGGATGGGAACTGTTTGAAAATAGGCAAATTAAGCAAACTGTGTTAGGCCATACATTGATTACTGTTCGCTGACCCGTTTATAGCCTTGGCTTAACAATGAACCAGTAATTACATCATTTACAAAACAGGCACGCGAGTTCACGCGGAACGGAATAATATTCTACATAACAACCTATGACGTCACGTCACGCACCAATCATTGTCAGGTTTCCTACTCGAATTGGATTACAAATTGCAATTTTGAGTTCCTGTAACCGTGATTGACAGATTGATTGATTGATTGATTTAGGTACTCGTATCAACGACGTACACACATACTCTGCACTTGCAACACGCGGGGGCTCTACCGCACGTGACGACCACGTCTGGGATCGCTCGCTGATAGGCTGAAGAGTTATGAACCGGAAAACGAACGAGTATTCACCAATATATAACAATCCGAGTATAGATTGGTTGCATTGGATGAAGAAATGCTCAAACCATCACGAACGTTCCAGCTTACTTTTGCAATACAGTAGTACAGTACACTTTCAAGACATCGGCCGTGGTATGGCCAGAGTATAACCAAGGCATAAGCCCATTTCATTGTGTCACCCTGATTGTAGTGTAAACAAGGTACTTGGTGCATTACTGGAGTTGACGGAATAATTACACCACAGGAAATGCCAAAATATACGCTTGTCAGAGAGTTTGGGTAAAAAGCACAATTCAGACCTTCACAATTGCGAATCATTTATTTATAACGATTTATCATGCAATAACAACAATTGTTGAAGATTCGGCGCTTCCACCATTAACTGATCTCAGGTAGCACAAAAACATATATTGTCCTACCCGGCACCTCCACCAAAATTCAAAATTTACAATTTGTTCACACAAGAAAATGAGTGCTTGGAAATGTCCTACCAATAATAGGTTAACCGAACCGAACCGATTTTAGATTTAGATTTATTTGTTCTAAATTAAGCCTAGGTTGCGTTGCGGTTCGCTTAAGAGTTGAATCAACCGCATCAGCATCAGATTGTACAGACTACTGAGTGGCAGTGTTAATAACATTATTTTAAATCATGGACATTAGTGATAAAGCCGTGAGCCTATTGTGCATGGTATCGTTATCCCTGTTAATCGTTTTAGCCTAGTGCTATAAATAACACATTTGTTTAGCACCGAGTACCCAACATACAAGCAAGCCTGTACATTTAATATAAATATTGTTTCAAAACAGATAAACACTGCACAATAAGAACGCTTTGATAATGGAATCGACAAGCACATACAATCGCACATCTTCAATAAAAACACAACAATCCTTTGTTCGAAACTGTTCATGCGATCGAATCCAATTCAATGAGCATGACAACCGAAACGAAAACAAAATTAATGGAACCATATTTAAAGGATGGCTGAATGGGGGGGGGGGGGGAGTGGGAGTGGGCGAGGGTACCAGCTCGTAATTAAACGATCGGCGTTACAGCTTGGGGCTATTAGGTACCACCACCGGCCACCACGCGCGCTGTCAACGCTGCAGTGCGACCACTTCGGCAGGTGTGTTGGCTTTGAATCAATCAAATTACACATCCGAAATTAAATTACAGAGAGACATTCCGAACTGTTAATTTGACAAGGGTGGGTTTCGACGTTGTATGGAATAATAAAATGGCAATCAATCGAGTTATTTGACTCTTTGTAGGGAAAATAATATCGCAAGGCTGGCAATACGACATAATAATCCATTGTTGAGAGGCAGCCGTATGTATGACGTTATTAGCGATATTATTTCCTTTGATTTACATGAGGATGACTAGAGAATTTGATACATCAAAACAGATATCCCTACTTTTATAAAATATCCTTTTTTTGCCAAGAACATAATATAATTAAATCGAAATATTCTCTAACAAGTATTAGAAAACTAATTAAAACTTGTGAATCCAAAATACACTTTTTTCCAGATAGGGGCTTAATAAAACCGTTCTATTTGTGATTGAGTGTTTTTCAATACTAATTGATACACGAAATATAAATTAAAATCCAGAATACCAGTATGAATAATTCATGTATTGTTTTTGGAAATTGGGAGATAAAAATTATTATTCTACACAAAATGTGCGCAAAATTCCACGGAAGTTACCGATAGTACAACATCACATTACATAGAAGTAAGTCCAACCATTAAAGGTGAACTATTGCCACACAGCAGTAGTCTTAATGGCAGAAATATTTCGCCGCTCTGTAAAAATGTCGTATTCATATTGTGCCAAGTTTGATTTAAATCTAGAAGCGTCCATCACTGATCAATACTACTAAACGTGGGCAGATTTGATTGATGTAATGTGTCCTCGTTGTCACTACAACGCGGTGATCCATTATATTACGAACAAGTGGAACTTCAAACACGTCTAGTAGAGGCATCGCGGTGATTGGTTAGCGTGGTGTATCGGTTTTGGGTTGTGGTAGGCCAACCGGCCGCCGCCATTGCACAGCGCGCATGGCCGCCATTCACGTTGCATACCGCACACGGGCCGACAGTGTCTTGTTAACGTATTAATCATTGATTGCATCTTGTTTCTTATTGAGTTACCATCTTAGAAATGACTAGAATATGGTTTACAACGTTTGTTATAAGTGTAAAAGAAGGAGACCTTTCTGCTGGGGCTCATGACACCATCTTGTCAACGTACTAATCATTGATTGCATCCTGTTTCTTATTGAGTTACTATCTTAGAAATGACTAGAATATGGTTTACAACGTTTGTTATAAGTGTAAAAGAAGGAGACCTTTCTGCTGGGGCTCATGACACCATCTTGTCAACGTACTAATCATTGATTGCATCTTGTTTCTTATTGAGTTACCATCTTAGAAATGTCTAAAATACGGTTTACAACGTTTGTTTTACGTGTAAAAGAAGGAGACATATGACTTACCATCTTGTCAACATATTATTAATCATTGATTGCATCTTGTTTTTTATTGAGTTACCATCTAAGAAATGTCTAAAATACGGTTTACAACTTTTCGTATAAGTGAAAAAGTAGGAGACCTTTCTGTGGGCTCATGACTTCGCTAGTTTTCTAGCTGGCAGTACTGAACGGGAACTTCCTGGCTCGTTGAGCTTTGCTATTGTGTTTGCAATCGGTCCAACCAAGTGATGTCACTACTGACACACTGGAGATTTTCTAACTCAATTCACTATAATGCGCCATACATTCGATAAGCTGAATGTAATGAAATGTTTTCAACGTTATCGTTTTGCAATACTGAGGTTCATTGTTGAAGGCAATACAATACAAGGCACTTCTCCTAATTACCTATGATTACTGGCGCACTTTAAAAGACGAGTATAATAACAACTATGTTGTGTAGCTCAGACCCGAGTTGGATTCCAGGCGTCGTTTAAAAGAATGAACCGCAGGGAATACACGATCCACTTGCACTGCTGTGCGGTAGGTATTATATCATTGCCTTTAGCAAACGATGTATACAACAAATGGGTAATTCTCTCTTGCACATCTCTCCTTGATAACTATATACGACTATTCTAGTGTACATACTATTTACATCTCGACTAAGTTAGTTTGAATCCATATATGTCCTACTTGAACTTTTACCCTAGCTCAAGTCACACGTGGGCGGGAAACCTTATGATCCAGTGCGGACAGTTGATGTAACTCACCTTTGAAGGGATTCTGGTAGCACAAGGTGGCCATTTCACGTTAATCCCACGCATTGTGTGGTGCCCACGCACGGTTAAGATTCTCCGCCAGAACACAGTTCAATAACACACTCGACGGCAAAGTTACGGCGCGTCTGGCGAATGGAATTGTGACAATGATGGTGATGAATGACGAAGCTTAAGACGCTCTTATCCACAACACCGCGAAATATCTATGGTGTAAGTTGCTCCAGCCATGGATTGAATTTACATAACAATAGTTATGATCCCTGTTTTAACTATTAATCTATACATTTATAATATTTCGGTTTTATAGTAATAAGCCGATCTAATACGCTTATAACCAAGGTGTTCCTTATCATTTGACTTAAATCATGCCTATATAGAAAGTTGGTAGACTTCATATAATTGTTCATTTATTAAATTAATATTTTATTCAGTAATAAAATTAATCACCAAAGAACTTAGCCCTTTATCTGGTAAAACTCTGAAAAAAATGGGTTTTTTGAATGAAGTGTTTTCTTTATATCTCACAGAATTATGTAAAACGGAAACTCGAAACAAATGGCACGTTTCCGGTCTCAGGCCGTTTAATCCAAACGAATCGATGCGCCAGTATCCGTTCCGTGGTTTCGCCCTCCGTCTCAGCGCGCTAATACTCTCGCGTACTTAATAACATCTCAGAGACAACTTCGGGGCGTATGTAAATATTTAACTACAATACGTTTCCCTTGTCTAATGATCTGTCTGTTGTTTGCACAAGGCAACGTTGCGGCCGCGGCCACCAGGGGCGCAAGGTTCGCGCGTCTCGCCAACCTGACAGGGGTAAGTAAATACACATACCAGTGTTATTTATTCAAGGTGCAACTTGCCACCCTGCTCGTCTTCACCTCGACCCAAACAAGTGGCCGCGAGGATCGAGCGCGCGTCACGATCACAAACGAAGCAGGGTAGGAAAATTTATGTTTAAAGGATGGATGTATTTAAAGGATCATTATAGACGCGGTTTAAAATGAGACGACGAAATGCAAAATGTATTCCCGCGAGGAGAAAGGGGGGGGGGGGGGCTGCGGCGTAGTGGCAATTACCAGCAGGCAGCGTGCGAGAGCGACGCGTCACATGGTGAAGAGCAAAAACAGCGTTGCAGCTGACTGGCGCGTTGGTTTAGACGCTCTAGAGACCTGCGCCACGACCCTGTTAACGTGGTGGTTGTGGATAACACGTAGGTTGCTCCGTATTCAAGCAAGTCCATGTGAATGTTGGACCAAAGTATCGATGTCGATAACGTATAACTTGCTCTGTAAATCAAGCTAAGTACTGGATTCTCAACCAGTGGGATCGTGAGACTCGTGCAGGGCAAATCGTTGTAAGGGGCAAAACACGCCGGTCAAGTATTTTATTTCGCACACATTACCACACTTAAAACATTATTCATGCATGTCACACATTAAAAATTACAATTTCCGTTGCTAATTATTTTGCTTGTTGTGAAGCATTTAGAAATTTCTTCAAGTTAGTGACTTCCCGTGTTAAGTAATGTTACACATGAAAAATTGCAATTTCCATTGCTAATTATTTTGCTTTTTGCAAAGCCCTTAGAAATGTTCCCAAGTTGGCGACTTTCCCTGTTTAATCATGTATTAGTGTTAACTGATTATCAAGTTATACACTCTTGTGTGTGTTCTATATGAACTGCTTTGCCTACATCTTCATCCTTCTCAATACACGAACCACATTGCTCGATACTTTAAAGTAGTTGTCTCACTCAAACGTCTCAGTATAGGTTATCTCACTGCAAGCGCCAATACCACAAAATGCTCTGACTATTCTGCGAGCCAACGCACAAGTAGTGGTAAGCGAACTAAACGACTGACGGTGAGAACACAATTAGTATAATAGCTCACTGTTTGCAATGCTTCCCATGAGCTCACCGTTCATTCCACTGCTTTGCATAAGCTTAAAACCTGCTAATTACCAAGCTTACACCGGTGAAAACGTCCAATTTCCAAATTAAGCTCCTGAGAGCAAACATTTTTACCTATAGCGAAGGTGAAACTATATAAGATAAACAACTGTCTTTAAGAGCATCTTGACAGCGAAGAAAAATCACCATCGTAGATCATAAACCAACTTACACTAAATTACCGTAATAGAAGTTGTGTGATGAGTTTGCGATGGTAATCACAAAGTTTCAGTACAGGAAAACCCAGCCTGAAGTTTATACTCTGGAGACTTTCATCCATCGAAGATTAATAAACGCTCGCTTAACGTTACTAATTATCATAGCTCTAGCCATGATCCGTTCTAGGCAATTTCAACCGCTCATATATTGACGTAACGAAGTGTGGGCTGTGAACATTTCACCGCTACAGCAGTCAATGATGCAAGCGCCGTGAGAAGCAGAGGGCTGAGTCTTGGGTAGAGGGTATGAAGATGGTGTAGGAGAGGTGCACAAAGTCGTCATGTAAGGGGTATATTGCAGAGGAGGTAGTTAGCGCCATTAGAAAGCAGAGGGCCGAGTATAAAGAGAGATATATATTTATACACTACATTGGTAGGTTTCATGTAATGATTGATTCTTGAAAATTACAACTAAACATAATTGATATTTTAGTGAGTTGTGAGTTACTAAAGGGTTGTAAAACAAAACGTAGCACCTTTATGCCGTAAAACGTTGACCTGTACAAATCCATCATGCTGATGAACTGGGGGCGTTGGAGCGAAGTTTTGACAAGTATTTCAGCTGTCCCCATTTTAATCCAGCACACAAGGCTAAACACGTTGATGCATGGCCTCAACATTGTAAAATGTGATTTTAAAAGCAATTCAAAACTGTTCATTAACTTATAGATTAACAAAGCGAACGTGATGTTGTATGCCAGACAATAAACGAGATGCATTCGCTTCAGGCATCCAATCCCTAGTCTCTACTCTGATAATATTTTAAAATGTTAGACGAAATGAGATGAGCTCCCAAAAAACATTACTCAGCGGTTGGTCTATGGAAATGTTCAATGAATGAATGAATGAATGAATGAATGAATGAATGCACAACGCAAAAGCTCATTTGGCTAACTTAGTTCACAGAGAAAAGAAGTAACCCACTCTGGTTGCAGTTTATAACTCACCGCCTATTGTAACAGCGGACTAAGAAATTCTCGTGAATCTTAGCGCCACAATGTAATAAATGTCTCGATTATACAATTGTGAGCCGGCCGAGACCAAAGACGAGAGACTGTAGCAACAATATATACATGAGAAATACATGGCGTGTGTTAAATACAGCCTTTATAGTAAACATGATGAACGGATAATTCATCGATTGCGACGGCGGAGAAAGGCACGTAGCCGATTCACGCTCAAGGATACAAAATGTTTCACGCGGTATTCAAGGTATCACGTAGTTTGGAGATGGTTGTAGCGTCTCAAGTGCCAAATATTGAAGATTGCAGCCTACAAGAACACACAAGCCCTCACTACGTCGTCGTGTTCGGTAAGCTAGAAGACAACGTTTAATTCAAGAGTCAAATAAGAGTTATTTCCGATTAGGGGCGCTGAGCCCTCGTCGAGTTTCTGATCCGAAGCAACACACCAGGACAAGAGTATTTTATTGAATACATTGATTTACTCACAAGAGTATTCCGTCCAATACATTGATCTACTTGCTGTTGCTCTCATGAACGTCCAATAGTGTTGCACCCGGCAACTTGAGCACGCTTTCTCGCTTTAACAGATCGAACTATTAAGCATGCAGTGTCTATCTTCTAGCGCACAATGTGGACTTTCCCGTAGAAGTGCAATTCATAATTGGTTGCATTATCATTTTCTATTGTTGTTAAAGCTTTTTATGATATTGTATAATCTGAACTAATTTCTACAGCATTATCATTAAAGAAGATGAGAATAAAACACACATTTGATCTCATCACACTTTCGTTTTAGCTAAATGGGGAGGGGGGAGGAGTCTTCACAAAAACTCGAATACGTTTAAAAGTGTATAATTTCAGTTCTTCACTCCGGCTCTCGACCCCCGGCGGGCGGCAACGCCAACGCTGGTGATAGACTCGTATCGTATAATTGCGTCTCTGACGCTCGTCCGCCCACCTCGCGAGGTGAAAGCAGAGCAAGAGAGTTGTGTGTATAAAGCGGACAGATCGTGGTTTACGCGACAAGTTAATAACGAGTGGAATTAAATCAAAGTGACTTGGAACGAAGGTTCTTATTAAATTACTAAACGAGGCCATTAGTCAGGCAGCCCTCCAGTTTGCCTCGATGCGTAACAATCAGCTGTGATGGATCAGTACTTTCTAACACGTTCAGGCGTAGAGAATACACAACCGTGATCTGTTCTTCGTTGTGATCAACTTCTACATTAGGCAATACACAAGTTTAAACTTTGAGATTTTACAGGTTTACTTAAGAAGGTAATAGAGACGTTTCATTTTATGTTTTAGCGTAGTTTTGGAATAGGATATTATAAAGGTTTATTAAATAGCGTAATACCAATACAGAAGTTTAACGGAAATACGTGGTCCTGCAGTTGGGTATGTTTTGAGGAATGAAGGAATACTCAGGAATACCATTGAATGACAGGTGAAAGGGGTAAACAGTACAAGCATACGCGTGACAGGTAATCTATGATATACATAGTTGTAATGGATATGTATAGAAATGGAAAGACTGGCAGAAAAGAGAAAATAGTAATATGGTATACACACACAGATAATAGTGATTCTAAAAGCTGATTCAGAACCGAAATGGTAGGAACCATCACACAAGTGCACAACATACAAGGCAACGTATTTTTCAAATCCAGAATCAAATTCACAAAGAAAATTAAATAAATATGCTGTAATAATCCACTCAATTTAATACTCAATAACGCGAACTGATTGTAAACTAAAACGGACTACTGATTATGACCTATTCCAATGCATAACAAGTAACATTTTCGTGCACATTGTAGATTTCCTCTTAGTTCACAATTAGTCTACAATCGGAAACAATAAGACGCAACTGGCGGTAATCGCGCGGAACTAAATTAACGCCTCCATGATAATTCTCGTAGAACAATCTAGCTGGCTGCGTGCTGTGTATAAATACAGCGCTTTGAGTAACTACATTGCCTCGACCTGCATTAAATGCCGACATTACAGGACTCAATACTTTCGTCAAACTTATTGAATTCAAGAACAAAAGCGAATCAAAAACAGTTTGGTAAAAAACTGCAACAATATAGCTTCTTTTGATTGATGCTTTTTTATCCTAGAATTCAATAAGTTTGACGAAAGTATGGAACCGTGTAATGTGGGTATTCAAAATATGTAGTATTTAAAGATACAATCATCTTCTGTTCTTACAGATGTGACAAAGTAACGAAGCGCAACACAGCATAACATTACACAACAAAATAAAACGTCAAATAAATGTTAAGGCTTAAGTACTGACTAGAAAAAACGAAGAAATTGCAGCAGTAGAAAAAGATAAGTTACGTTAATAATGAAGTCGTTTCGAACCGTGAGCGTAAAGTAGAGAATTATTCAATGATTGGGGATGGAGTGTGGGCACGACAGGTTGACGGATGGCCATGCAAATCTAGAGCGGTCTCACGGAAACAGGAGCCGGGATAAATGGGCAGCATTCGTATTCGCCGGGTCCCACGCAAATAGTTGAGGCAAAGCGCTTCAGTGAGTGCGTTCTCAAGCCCACGCAACATTTCATGCGCTCGTTCACTCCCTAGCGATAAACAAATGCATCCTCTCCATTCACCCACACACTGTACGTACACATGCGTGCTCATTAGATCGTTCGATGAATAGCGAGCGCAATTACTCGCTTATAATTACAATTTATATCACGATCCAAATCATTAGTTTGTATGAAACCACAGCCCCCTTATTTGCATCACGTCCATCATCAATACATTTACCATAATTATGTGCATTAGAAATGTAAATAATAATATTGCAGAATCAATAATGAACATCCATAATTGTAGAATGCACTACACCGTGTTGCTTGAATTAAACATAAACGCACGAAATAATGACGCAATGCGAATAGTGTTCACAATGTAGATAACGTCAAACACATTTGTCTAGTTTTAGTTTAACATAAGGCCTGGTTCTTAGCGTTATACTCTGAGCGCGGGTCAAGAGTTTGTCTTCTTCGAGATATGAACGTAAACGTACATAAAAGAAATTTCGTTCATTCTTTCAAGATCAATCTTTTCCATTGTGGATATAGACGCCAAACTCAATAACAACATATTTCACTTAGAGACTAAAACCTCATGGTGTTCTTTACAGACGTAAGAATAGAGTGACCGACGATATATCACATTGTAGGCTGTCAGCCGTTTCAGCCTCCAAGTATCATAAGGCGCCGACGTGACTGCGCATGCGAATCAGGTGTCCACATAGGCCTACTGCCAAGTGCGCCGAACCCAGCGCCTTAGTTTTACCTCGGAATATATAGTCCATGGTTTATCCCCCCTCCTGGTTTTACCTCGGAACATATAGTCCATGGTTTATCCCCGCCCTAGTTTTACCTCGGAATATCATATATTGTCTCTGGTTTATCCCCGCCCTGGTTTTACCTCGAAATATAGTCTCTGGTTTATCCCCGCCCTGGTTTTACCTCGGAATGTAGTCTCTGGTTTATCCCCGCCCTGGTTTTACCTCGGAATATATAGTCTCTGGTTTATCCCTGCCCTAGTTTTACCTCGGAATATATAGTCTCTGGTTTATCCCCGCTCTAGTTTTTCCTCGGAATATATAGTCTCTGGTTTATCCCCGCCCTGGTTTTACCTCGGAATATGTAGTCTCTGGTTTATCCCTCATATTTTACGATACTTACCGAGAATGAGTCTGAACAAGTTACGAGTTGGTGAGACGTTTTGCACATGGCGGAATCCATGCCTTACACAGAGATGTGTACACAATATTCCGGTGTTCTCTATTTGCGAGTATGCCAATGCTGCAGTCGACAGCGTCTACAAATTGTAACATTGCAACCAAGCTCCTCAATTTGATCGAAACATCAAAGGGTCTCGAGCGCTGAAAAGTTGAGTAATGCCGAGGCAATATGGATCGTAGTCCGCCGAGATCTCCTTTCCGTCCCAGTTTGCATTTGGGTCAGCTTTAATGGCGGGTGGAATATTACTCACCACGACACCCCAAACGCAAACGTAGACGACGGAAAAACAGAAAGCCTCGGATGGGAGTAAGGGCTAAGATAACGAGCCATTCTAGAATCTAGATCACGATATAATGATCTACCACCTGGAAACGAGAAAGCTCTGCACATCTGTTCCAGTTTTGTGGGTCGTCTACTTGAAAGAAGAGCACGGCATACACACGCCACTTAATGTCAAAGGATCTTTTAATCCTATTAAGCGACTTTCCCCCCCCCCCCCCTCCCCCTACTCTAAAAGTTCACGAGACCAACTCTATACATGTTTATAACTTATTAACTTTGTCAGTCTACTTCTTGCTTACGTACATTTTCTTTGTACTTTGATCCAGCGTGCTAACAGGAAATTAACGTGCTACCCAACTCAGGCAACAAGGCTACACAATGAGTAGCGTTACATGCAGTCACAACGTTGCTGATAGTCACAGTCTCTCGCATCATGCGAGAACAGCCGACTATGCGTAGCTACCTAACTCAGACAACAAGGCTACACAATGAGCAGCGTCACATTCAGTCACAACGTTGCTGATAGTCACAGTTTCTCGCATCATGCGAGAACAGCCGACCATGCGTAGCTACCCGACTCAGGCAACAAGACTACAATGAGCAGCGTCACATTCAGTCACAATGTTGCTGATAGTCACAGTTTCTCGCATCATGCGAGAACAGCCGACCATGCGTAGCTACCCGACTCAGGCAACAAGGCTACAATGAGCAGCGTCACATGCAGTCACAACGTTGCTGATAGTCACAGTTTCTCTCTCGCATCATGCGAGAACAGCCGACCATGTCATGTGTACAGAGTTCAAAGTACGTTGTCGCTTCTCTTTGATCTAAATGACGTTGCAACGCTTATTACTGTGTGAACCGACCTCAAAGTCTCTATACGGTTCATTGAACTAAACGGTCGGCCTCAAACGCACTCGCTCGTGCGTCTTCGTGTCTTTTCGTCTTGATGGTGGAGGTGCCGGGTACTGAGCGCTCTTTGTACACCGCTGGAAATAATTGCCAATACACTGTGTGTATAGGTGGGCACACACGTTAAACACGCGCTATCGGTGTGGTGGATGAGAACGATACCACACTAAGATAACTGCCACACTGTGTAAGTTAACACTGTGGAAACTCCACACTAAACTGTGTGCTGTACTTGAAATATGTACTCGAGACGTGCTCGATGGTAGTGGGATAATGCGTACGCCCGGTATCTTCAATACTTCCAGTATATTGAGATTGCACTCACAGAACTAAACCCGTTAAACTGTTTTGAGTTTCACAGAGTAAACGACCACTCTTCTAACATCCGTTTTATACGTTTAATAAAGCCAGCTTTGTATAATCAACGGTAAAATGCGGAATGCACTAAAACGAGCCACAAAACGTTAATCGCAAGGGTTTGTGTGTTTATAAGCTGAGGAATAGTCGTGTGGTAACCTTCTATAGCTGTTGTTTTAACGTCTATTTAAATGTAGTCATGCTGTTCAAGACTACAAATGGATGGATTGTTGACGGGAAGAGGTAATATAACAAGTCATTATGCATTGTGTGGGTCTCGAACCGTCGTCTCCGACACCACATGACTCGGACGAGCTGAGTCCCAACCGTGTGGCGTCGGTCTGATAATCTCCGTGAGGAGTAGCGACTCTCGTAACATAAGGTAACGAACACTGGCTGTTGAACTATATTGTTTACCTTTGCTAAGTCTCGCGACGACAGGCTCAACATCCCTACCCTATTTGCGACATCACCAAACAAGCAAACAACAAGATAATACAAAGTTCGCACGACTCATCGATAAACTCTCTCAAAACTTTACCAATCTCTGAAATGCATTACCTACGGGAAAATGTAAAGCTGTTTAGAGGTAGACCTACACTTCCTTGCATTGTTACGGTTTACTGTAAGGTGGCTCAGAACTAGAACTATACTTCCATGCATTACTACGATTGACTGTAAGGGGATTTCGAGCTAAAACTACAATGTATTGCATCGTTAACTGCAACATATATGTATGTTTAACATATCCTGTAAATACCGGGAGTATGAAACCAATGAGTTCCTTAAATTACTAATATGGCGATACAAATGACAAACATCATATTATCAAATTCACGACCTGGCGCAAATCAATGAAGAGTGTCATGAATATTAATAGTATTAGTTGTAGCCTATATACAATGTGAATACAGCAGCTGATATAGGCACATCTACAAAGTTCATCCACATAATATTGAGGTACAGTTGTAGGGAAATAAACACTGTTTTTGTTGATGCCATTGCTTTTAAGCAGCAAACAAAGGTGTTTCTAACCACTATTGGTTTACATGAGCCTATATACAAATGGACCATCTTGAGTTCTTATTGATTTATTTTAACTACTGGTCTACAGGAATAATTCCTTAATGTACATTGTGAACTCTGTTGATAATATTTGTACAAGTATGTCTACAATACTTATATTGGCAGTTATCTACAACTGTTTATAATTATCTATGTACAACTATGGATTCTATTGCAAATAAAGTATGTATCTATCTATCAATCTATGTTTTAACCAACACCTTTTTGGTGATTCGGTATCTACCTTTACAAAAACTTTGTCTTAATTCATTAAACCATCTGTGATGTTGACGGACATAAACATGCCGGAGGCGAAGGGGAGGAGGGAGGGGGAATGTCCTTTGATTCGTGATTCGAGAGCTCACTTTGTTAGCTCGTAATTAAGTACGGACGATATTGCAAAATCCAAAGCAGCGTTTTTCGTTCCCTCACCGTATTTTGTTTTTCAGGCGGTTCTAATTGTCGAACACGATCCTCCTTTTCTGGGTTTAATTTCGTGTCTGAAAAAAACCTTTTTCGTGCGCTGGACGTGGGACTAGGGAATTGTAACAGACATTGTAATAAAATAACTCGAACGTAGCCCTAAGGGATACAGATTCGTGCTATGGTCTCAGATTCCGAGTAAACGCGAGAGATGTTTCCCGGGATAAAAAGCGCCTTGATAGGCTCACATGTAACAACCCGAAACGATCGTCCAGTAATGTATTGGGATTACGTTCACAATAAAAGCTTAAGGACAAAAGACTATTGTGTCGTGAAATTTAATTTTACCAGCATGAAAGTGGTGCTGCGTTTGTCCGCTTGGAAATTAATACTTTGCGAGTATAGAAGTTGAAACTTGTAAGGAGTTGATTGCGTACAAAAGCTCTAAAGTAGGATTTGAGCAGTCGGAGTGGTAATGCATGACGGCGTAGAACTTGAAGCGCAACATAAAACAATCCGGCGAGGTTTTGATGACGGGAGTCACAACTCGACTGTGACTTTAAGGGCGGGGCGCCTTGTCGGAGTCGCCTATAATCACTGCTTCGCTCGTTTTACCATTGGCATTTATTTTAAAACAGTCTCCGGCGTCGTAGAGAAATGCAGCTATTTACGTAACCGTCCAATACTAAAAGTGGTCCTGAAGGCAAGGAGATTTTTAGTGTAGGGCCGTAAACCCGGTCTAGATTTTTATAGTACAATTTTATAGCTTTTCTTTTTGATTCTATGAAATCTGTCTAATAATTACGATTGCGATTTCTTTTTATTATACTGGGTGGCGGAAAACAACTTTCCGAGCTCACGACACCAAAGTTACTACATTTTAACCCTAATAAACATTACAGATTTTCTTTTATCGCGCAAGAGCAACATATTTCCGGATTTGCTAAGTATATAGCAGGCCTGACTTTATGGCTCAAAAATTATCTCGTAAAACCACACTCTCACGGTAAAAAAAAAAATAAAACCACTGACTAATGGTCTGGTTTTCATTCGGTGACGCTAACTAATCGCGACTCATTGTGTGTTACTAAAAGCTCTGCAGTCGACAATGTCGGAGTACGATTGATTTAGTCATGTGGTCGATACTTCAGGAATCAGGTTTCCACATTTTGGAATGGTTCTCTTCTGTGTTCGTTTACATTTGCTCAGTATGCATTCAAAGTAAAGTAGTTTAGCAGATTAGGACTGGAGGGATTTCGAAGCAACTCACTATTTGTTATGATAAATTCCGGCGTGTTAGGAAGGATTATCCCCGACATGATGAGAGTTTTGTGTGACGCAGGACCTCCCGCCCCCCCCCCCCCCCCCCTCTAAACCCTAGCTCAACAAAACAGTGACAACGGCAAATGTTAGAACCAATTGTAAATTTACGCCCAGTAATACGAGCTTTGAGTCCGTCACACATTTAAGTCAAAACTAATGAAGATACTACCGAGTTATTATGGAAGCAGAAACATCCTCCAAAATGAAATTCGTACTTATCTTAATAATATACTATGTAGTTATACACTAAGGAATACTTTTGACACTATTCAATCATTTTATAAATAAAACAAACACATGTTCGTGTCCTGAAACATGCGTTTAAGTGTAGTGTTAATTAAATATCACCTTAACAATAAACGAGAATTGCGTATAGCGTACTTGGAAAATGTAAGTTCTAGTCTACAATGTGAATCCTTTAGTAAAAGTAAATTCTCGGCCAAAGAACAAACGTTCTTTTTCTTTTGCACCAGCCGGTATTTCAAAATTAATGTAATTTAATTCAGTAATGTGGAATCTCATTCTCAGAAATTTACGAAGAATTTAATTATAATTGAAACATCCCACCCCCGAATTGCAAAGATGAAAGCACGAAAGTTTGGCGAACAATGTTAAGTTACTGATAAAACAGCAGAGTCAGGAAACCTGCCCGTATAGGGATGGTGCGTTGTAGTAAAATGTATGCAAACATGTTGCTATATTACAAGCAAGAATGCTCGAGACAAAGAAGTAGGGTTCCCAGACGTTCCGGGTGTATGTGTTGTGTTCCGCATCCTGATTATTTTGTAACTGGACACATCCTGTCCCGTTTCCTTTTTTCCCTCCAATAAATACATTTCCAACTAAAAGTGCGCTAACATTTTCTACTACGAATAATGTCTGAAGAAAGCAAAGAAACAAAATGTTCCGTATATTTGAGGTTTAAATTATGAAACAAAATTAATTTCATAGTGTATTGAGGAAATGTTTACCATCTGCTAAAATCTCCCACAAATTCTAGAATATAAAATATATCGAAAATGTATACGGTGCTTTGTAAAGTGACTACAAATTTAAAACTATATGGATAAGGGGTGTGAACAATAACTTGAAATATTACAACATCCTTCGACTTTCCAATCGTAGGCTATGTTAATATATGAATGTGTAGTCAATTATCATTATAGTGTGAAAACGGAATTGTGAATTTAAAGGATGGATCAAAACCTCCTCCCCGCTCCATTCCATCCAAGGCATTGTTAGCAAAACTATCCTGATTTTTTACAATGGCACTGGCAGCCCTACTTAAACGACTAACGAAACTACTTTGACAAAAGTGTATATTTCGGTTGTTCCTCCTCTTGTCCTCTTGACGTCGTCTCCGTCCCCTCGACTGTGTCAATGTGGCTCCCTGCGAGATGCGAGATCGTGATATCACAAGCACCTCCTCGACTCACATTGCCGCCTCCACTTCACTCGAAACGAATGCGTTGCAAAGCAACAGCCATTATGTCGAAAATGTTTTGTTTAGTTCAAATTGAAACGTTAAAGGGATAGTCGGGTGAAAAACTAAAGATCTACCATTTGTAGATGTCCACCTTTAAATATAAAAAACATGACTAAAAGATACCATACTTTAAAAGCAGGCGGTTAAAAAATTAAAGAAAACGCGATTATTTGGTTTGGTGCTACCAAGTAGCACCGAGCAACTTTTCTCATGGTTATTCCCATTTGAAAAAAATGTTGCCTTGAGAAAGTAAAACCACCGCTAAAATAGGGCACTGATCAAAAATCGATCAAGAGGTTTAATGTGCATCGTTTCTCTACCGATAACATGCTTCTTAGTACGAACGTTTACTTCTACAAAATACCCTGCAATTAATTTTTTTGTAACCTGATGTGTAGAAAAGTTGCAATCTGTTTTGAGCGGTACTGTCCGCAGTCGCCGAGCGTTTCGCGGAGCGCGGGCTGGTCTCGTATAACACAATGAGTCCTCTGTCTATCGGGAAGGCGCCAGCGACCTCAGAAGCGATACAGTTACACTACGCTTTAGAAGAAAAATGCAGCAAGAGCTGCCGAAGGGAATCTAGTAGAATAGGTAATTGTCCACTATTTTTTTTCTTGCATTGAAGCAACCTATATCAATTGTATTTTACACATAACTGAATTTCATGGACTAATGACTAATTGGTGATTTTTTAATTCTTCATCTGACTATCCCTTTAAGTTATATAAGTTGAATTAATTCTCAGTGACGATTAGGAAATGTTGTTTTCCACCAATCCTTGGCAACGACGTCTCAAGGACGAACTAAGAGGGTAGATTGGAGGCGGTGCGACTTAAGGGTAGAAACTTAATTCAATGAGATGAAGCTGCGAAGGACATTTTATGGTGTGGCGATAATCACACCCATAAAGAACGGTGATAAGATCTGCGCGGTTGAGGAAGTCAGCACATTTATACGAGCATAGTCGACGTGACATGAGAACTAAAAGTGTAGTTGTTTAATGTTAGAATGTCTGTCAACATGTACACATTATAACGATCTATGATTGAGGAAAATACATACTTCAGTCCATTACTTAGACTTGACTCTAGATTACATATGCTGCATTGAGTGCACTTAATCACTTCTTGGTGAGGAATGTTGCTTATCTATATAGCCGTTTCTAAAGTCCGCAGATGTAGTTTCATTGAATTAATGCACCTGAAATAGGTCACTGTCTCTTTATGCTACACACGAAGGTACACATGCATTCGTGAGAGTGATTATTTATAATACACCTGCACTTACAAGGAGATAAAAGAGAAGCTAGATTCAAGGGGAAAACATGTAGGAACAACATTGCAATGGCAAATTGTTTGAAGTAACAGATGTGAACGGTCATGTCCGTCGCGTCCACAACTCTCCACGTGTGGAATTCAGTGGTGTAGTGGTGCGTATACGGGCGTATATGCCGTATACACACTGCTCCGGCTAAAAAACTTTCGTATACACACTGGTTTTGGTTATGATACGAGTGATACGCAATGATACGCTCGTAACATGCCTCGAATGACGGACACATTATTCACGATTTTGCTTTTCTTTATTGGTAAAATTGTGCTCTCTGGCACTGGCATTTAATTGGCACAAGGCCTCAAATCCTCTAAGACCACGCCTGGATCTGGGAGTCCCGATATTCAATTTTAAATCCCGCGTCCCGTCAATACACCAAGTGGGATACAATTGTGTCGCTTGGTAAAAATATTGCGATGTCAATTATCAACAGCCAAGTATCAATAGATAACCCTAAACGGGCCACGGGCGGCGTGTGTGTCGCCAAACCACTTCCCAATCCCCAAAACGTATTCCTGAACAATTCTCGTCAGTGTTACAAGTATTTTTGGTGATTTTCTGGTTTTGCACTACAAAAACTGCAGTATTTCGGGATTGCATTCAGTCCGATATTGGTTTCTAAAACGCTCAAAACACACTCTAAAAAGCCTGTTTTTTTCTAAATCGCCTGCGGCGCCATTGTTGGGGGGCTCTGCCCCCCAAACCCCCCATCTACTTTTGTCTGGACAGATGTGTCTCTCCAGCTTCCCACTGAAGCGTATACGTACTGGTAAATTTGGCACTACACCACTGGTCGGAATTTTAAAAAGCAAAATAATTCCTATGTTTAAAATTGTATTCTTGAATTGTCTGCGGTAACACATCTGTTTTCAAAAGCAAATTGTCATAAACGAAATGAATACGCAATAACGATGTCCAACTCAAACGGCTTCACACACACTAGCCTCGGCTATAGCTGCGGGGACAACTGTAACAACTGTCTTAACAAACTCAAAACAAAACATCTAAGTGTTTCTTAAGTCATCTGGAGAAGCTTCTAGAGTTCAACTCAGTCCAGCGATGCAGCGGTGACAAGAGAAATGGGGGGGGGGGGAGAGAGACGAACCGGCGCACAACTAAACTGGACGCGACTTAAAAGCGACGCGACTTTTTACTTCGCAAAACTTTTCTTTGGTGAATCAAAGAAAGTATAACGAAACGAAACGACGTTAGTTTTCTTCTAGCATAAAACCTAGAAAAAACATGTTGATATATCTAAGTTCTTGCTTCTTAACAGACATTTTACACGCATCATTCTTGAACTTCTTTCACGAAGAAAAGGAACAGAACCCACTGACTGCGCAGTTGATACATCAACATCAGCCGCAGTCATCTAGAGACTAATAGGGAGCCATGTTGGAGACAAGTAATTAATTGATACAATAAAGAGAGCGCTAGTCTTTTATTGTGCTGCAATTAATAACATAGTATCGTATTCATTAGTATTATATTTTAGAGGGTGCACAATAGTACCAGTGTGGACACGGTTAGCCACGTAATAGGAAATTTAGTTTGTTAATAAATTATAGAAAATGGTTTGTTTACCTGAGAGTCGTGTTACAGGTTGAGAGCACACGCTACAATGGGAAGAGGGAGGTGTGATCAGACACAGGAAACTGTGTTGAGGTTGAGGCGTTGAGGTGTATACCATCTCACAAAGCAAACATTCTACCAGGAGTGGCTGGAGGCGCCTCGTTTGCAATGTAAATAACCTTTGGCAGTGACGCGTTGTATTATAAGATACATTGTAAATATCTGTCTGTTTATATATAAGACAAACACAATTTTCGATTCATATTTTCTATACACATTAAGTGAGATGAATAAATGAGAACATTAATCTTTTAACTAACAGTCGATACTTAAGCCTGTTTTGTTTTGAAGGTTGAGCTCGGTCTCGTACATTGTTTGCTGTGCAGGTGATATTGGGAGGGGTGAATGTGGAACACAGGGCTGCGATACCGCATCCTATAGTTATCAGAATATCTTGCGTGTTCATACCGAGAGTTGACCTGTGACAACAAAGGCGCTCGAGTCACAGCAGCGACCAAGTGGTATTTACATATCCAAGTACACACGTGCCGTGGTAACTGTTATTACGAGGGCTTTTGCCTAATATACCATTTACCAACTGAGCCTAGACATGGCGATGAGCGGAATATGTATTCGGGGGGTAATTTATGACGTGATAGCGAGCAAATACTACGTACGCGCTTACTATAGTACGCTGAAGTATTCGGGACCCATAGAAGGCCTATACATACAAGAAACGGTAACATTTGAACCGTTGTTGGCTCATATATGGCTCACGCTGACTTGAGAGCGAAGATTTACGGCTGAAACTTATTACCCGCACTGGGAAAAATGGGAAATACACAGGAACCGCGATCTATGTAGCCGCGCACATGTCATGTACAAAAATAACTGTTGTTTTGGTATCTACACGCATCATTCTTGAAATTCTTTCAAGAAGAAAAGAAACAGAACCCACTGACTGCGCAGTTGATACATCAACCATCTAGCGATGATTTTCGAAAGAGATACATGATTATAAATAATAATTATTATTGTATTTAAGAACACACAAAAAAAACAAGTTAAAACTCCAAAGACAGATTACGTGCCACGCGTGGCTCTAAAATTACAAATTCCATATTGTAAAAAACACATTTAGAAAAGTGCGTGTTAACCGAGAAACCACCCTGGTCATCGAGCTTTTAAAGCAGGACCACAACGCTCCCTACCACTCCCAGTGGCACGTGATAGCAGTTGCACAAGAGCAAGGGTAGCCGGCCAGCTATAACGCATTGACTAGCAAAAAGCTATACAGTAAGAGAGACGAATACATGAAAACAGTTAACAGCGACATATTTCTAGAGGTGTCAAAACATTAATTACAAGTTCGTTCATGCTCTTAATTGCGTTAGCTGTTAACGATTTATACCTTAGCACACCAACATTTGTTTAGGTAAGGGCGGATATTAAAACAACCCTTGTGGCGGATTCAGTTGGTCGCATGATTGGGGGGGGGGGGGGGGTCGCTATAGAGGCTGGGTCAGTAGGGGCAGAACAATGACCACTTTGAGAGCAAGTGACGCGAAATTGACGTACTGCATTTCACGTATCACTAACTGCCTGTGTGAGTCAAGTGACACACCATAAAAACCTAATGAAGCGGAAATCATTAGCGCGAACAGAAATAAAACTAACAACGTGTGGAAATATATGCACGCTGGCGGTCTATGGCTAAAAACAGTAATGTGCGGAACCATTTAGAGTAATTTCAATTATACCGACCACAAACACACATTTAATTAAAAACACGGAGGATAAATGTTAAGTAGAGCTTTTTGAGACCAGAAGGCTAATGAGGAGCGTCAGTTGACATAATTCCAATAGCAAACTCAAAGTAAGTTCACTTGTAAAACAACAGTTTGTCAGAGTGAATACCCATTATGAAACGCTGAGTTTTAGCCATATAAAGTGCACTGAATAATTGGTTTTACTTGTTACATTAAAACGATCTCGACATAACATATGTCAATACATTTAATTGCATGTGCATAAAATAGGTAAAATCAACTTATTGGATAATTCTTGGTAAATAAGTAATAAAGGAAAACAGTTAGGATGCGATACTTATGGAGGCCCAGCTTTAGACTTTTTAGAGCCTTACGCCAGGTAGCAATAACCGATTCCCCAAGGCGAACGCCGGAGGGTTGAGTCATCCCCCGAGCAACTTCCACGACGGAAAGTTAATGGCCAAACATAACAGTGAATTTGAACAAATTGAAAAGTATGAAAACAGTAGCCTGATATTTCACAACGCGTTTTATTTAATAAGTACTTTAAAACCGCAAAAACCCACTGGTTCGCGAAAACGTTGGGGTGGGTCTTTAAAAACAAGCACAGTTCGGGAAAAGGCAATGCAGAACGTGTGTATAACTCATTTCCGTAGCATAAGCTGGAAATCAAACATGCAAGTATTACATAGGTCGCAACACAACTTTGCCCCATCCTTCTTACACGAGCATATACCAACTTGACTCGTTACGATATTTGACTTTATTAATGCTTACATTTATAACTGTCCGGATTTGATTCATGTTTACAGCAGCCAACAGGTTCACATTCTAGGTTCCACTTCATCAACAATGTAGTACAAAATGACGTATACGGTGAATTTGAAGGTGCAATAGCAATACTAGCAGATAAAACGTAATTTTTTTGTATGTTATGTACTTTAAAGTAGAGTATACTTGTAAGAATGAGGCTGCACAGAAAGTATGAATAATTAATTCGTAGGCGTACTAATCTAAAAACCAAATCTTAAAGGTGGCAAAGAATGAAGGATAGCAAAATAAAAGACCCTCACGCCGAACTTCTTAACATATGCCAATCAGAAAAACAAAAAACACTTGTTATGGTTTTCATAATTATGATCATCGCTATTCATCATCATTCCACTTGTATATGTGCGAGTGCGCCTCGTCGCACGTCTATACAAAGTAATCCCGCAGATAAGTCCTTCAGTGAGCCATGCTCTACCTATACTTCACGGTCGGCTATGCAGGCTTCACAATCACGCGTATTGCACTCGCATATAACAATACAATCGTACGTTCTTACCTCTTGTGATTTCACTAGCGTGCATGCAGCATCATTAACGTTCTTACCTGGAACAAAGATAGAAACAGTGTTAATGTAGCACGAAACGCACCCGCCATGTTACAGCAGAAACCACTAAACATAGTCTAGGTTATGAAGACACTCATAGAAGGTATTTGCACAACTAAACGCTCCTACTTTCTACGTCGTTATATACATTAGTTGTAGAACTCATCAGTGGATGTGCAAGACTGGCGAAGCGGCGTTGCCGAATGTTCATCGCCCTCGGGCCAGGTTGCCATATTAACCGTCAAGCTTGAGGCAACTTCCATACTATCCTATTATTCACTGATTGGTAGAACTAGATTCAGCTGGATGTAAGGATATCTTTCAAGGGTGAGTGCATGGGTAATTGCTATTATATGTGTTCGATAGGGATTGAGGAAGAATAGAAATTCGAAAGAATCAGAATTTAAAACAATTAACAACGGATAGAACAGGCAGGAAGGATATTCCAGGAAATTAGTAGGACTCTTGTTGCACTTTACACCACATTAAAATATATATAAGAGCAATATTTAATAGGTATTTTGATGTGACAAGCAGTGTGAATAGTCTATTCAATTAATTGAAATTGAAAAACAATTACAAGTTTAGGTACTTTTGTTTGTTTTTCAGCTATGCTACAACATTACAAAATCGAATGATATGAAGCCCCTTAAATGCGCACTAAGTAGGCTTAAGGTGAACGTTACTTGGTGGAGGTGCCAGGCATGGTATCAGTGTCGGGCCCCGTAACAGTGTCGGGCCCCGTAACATAGTCGGGCCCCGTAACAGTGTCGGGCCCCGTAACAGTGTCGGGCCCCGTAACAGTGTCGGGCCCCGTAACAGTGTCGGGCCCCGTAACAGTGACTAGACCCGTAACAGTGTGGGGCCCCGTAACACTATCGGGCCCCGTAACAGTGTCGGCAAGAACCTGCTACGTAGATCACACATAAACCTAACGCGCGTTACGCCACGTTAAGCCACACTTTATTGCGATATTTTACGAGTCTAGGAAGCCACAGCTGCGGCAAAAGACGGTGTTTCTAGCTGGTCATTAGTTGCCCACTGCGACACAATACCACTAGCTGAAGCTAAACACAAACAGCTATAGCCGTAGGACGAACATTTCTTTTATATTTTAGATTTTCAAAGACCTAGAGGTTAATGAAGGTAGCACGGAATTTAGTTTTCTTGCAGTAATACTAATTATGGTAATATAACATTTAAAATTATTTTATTAATGTCTCGGCCTGTACATGTTTAATTTTTGGTGTAAATTCAATATTATATCATTTTTCTTTTCTTGTTATTGACAATGTCAAATACGATATACTAAACGACTATCTCTATGTAATGATGTTAAGTTCATTTATACGACCCGCACACAAGGATGATTCTTATTACGTGGGCTTCATAATAGTCGTTTTTCTACTACTTTCTTTGTAGTATTACGTGTATGGCATTGGCATTTTAATATAATAATAATAATTATTATTTATTATTTCCTCCTGCGGACGTACTAGCTATTATTATCACTTCTTTTAGTTTTGTTGAATTTCTATAGATATACTCTAGAGTCTAGAGGGTACTTCTTTTCTTCTGTGAATGTACTGGTTATTCGAACATTTCTTGTAGTTTCAATTCGAACAAAGGTTCATTCGGTCTTTCTCTGCCTGTTCTGGTGCCGGGCTTTTGTTTCGGTTCTGATTAACTGTGATGTTCTGATATACAACCCAAGACACGGCTACAGCTAACAATGCAGGTAGAAGTTGGTTACATACACATTACATTGAAATCGATGAGTTTTTTGTTTTGAAGATATTCTAGACGATATTGAAGCACCACTAATCAAGACGTGAGTAAATACCCCGATAATGACAAAAAGAAGGCAGAGGCGACGCTCAGCACGCAAATACAAACTCGACAAACTATTCTACGGCCTACTCGAAATGAAAATCTAGCTTTAAACGAAAAAGTTGAGGTCAAGTAGAAAAAATCGTCCCCCTATATTTTAACCTTCTAATGCCGGGTGTTATGAGTGCCAACTAAATATTTTGGGTGTCACCTAAACTAATGTCACAGCTTCTGATTGGTAGTTGCCATGGTGAAAACCAGTTAGAGTTAGTAGGGAAGTCATAAGATAGGGCATCAGTCCACTATGACATCTTAAATCATGTAAGAAGATAATAGCTGAAAACGTTCCGACATTGTACTGGTAAATACCTTCAGAAATAATAATAATAATGGTTATTATTTTTATTATGACACAAAGAAGTATCTCGACTTAATCCTAACAGGGGGTCACACGTGAGGCACTCCGTTATAACAAATATATGTCTCACTTCCGGAACACACAATGCAAGCTTATATTCTTCACATTCTTCACGGTCCGCTCTTCCAAGGACATTTATCTCTGCAGATTCTCTGTTTACCTCTTGACCTCCAACCCCAAAACTCTGGCAACGTGCATATGTTGCCAGCCTCTCCACATGCGGCCAAACCACTCGGAAAATATTATTGAAAAATACTCAAAGATTGAACACATTGATTTAGCTTTGTGCAGTCCAATGTTATCGCGTACTGACCCCCGACAGAGACGCCATCAAATTAGAGAGACTGTACCTCGCTCGCTCGGAAGATACAGTCTCTAGATAAACTTTGTTTTCGAGAAGAATGCAATTTCGAGCCTTTTGACACAAGTTATCAAACACATCCATTTGGTTTGGTTTGCTATTCGAAGAGAAAAGGTCGAAAGAGGGTATCGAGTGGGCCGGCAGTTATCTGTGCCCCAACCCCTAACTGTATGAGCTTACACAGCTCGCCCGGGCTCGCAATAACTCAGATCGAAACTGTAGTATTGTCCGTAGCCTCCAGAGCTCCACTAATCTCAGCAATATGGTCACAGAACGAACTAAGTGGGCATCCGTGAAGTAGAAATTAATTTAGAAAGGAGCAGAAAATGGTTTCGATGTAGTTTTTAATGAGCGTTTCGTGGCATCAATGGAGGACTGAGGTAATAAAAATGTGCAAGTGAAAACTTCTTCTCACCTTCAAAGAGCTTTGGATTGCAAAGAAAAAATAAAGTAAGAACATTCAAATAAACATGATTTTATCAAATTCAAAGTTTCTAATTTTAGAGCCATGGATCAAGGTTCTTGCAAAGACAGAGGCGACTGTGACGCACTACCTTGAACAGAGGGGACATTAATAACACGGATTGCATTTGCTTGACTTCACGGACGGTTAACCAACTCGCAAATACACATTTGTCTATATTAAACCTTTAATACTGACATGTGATTTCTAGCGGCCTGGGCCACAAAATAAAGGCTTAGCGGCAAGATTATGTTTTATGGCGTGTGTTTGTCTGTTTGCTCACGGTTACTGGGAGGGCGGACACATATCAACGCGCTTCTATATATCACTCCAGCATCTAGGTCTAACTTGGATGAACCAGTGCTGTGGTGCTAGTTAACATTCTAAGGCTAAGTTTCAATGACCAAAGTTGAGATTCTGTCTTCCAGAAGGGCTTCAATCACGAGAGTGCATTAATATAGACGCAAACCCACAAACAAAAAGTACCCAATCTCCAACTAACCTAACGAGATATTGACAATTTCCTCGGGGCCAAGGATACGTTGAATGAGGCTTTTATACCCCGACCTGGTAAAGCAGAGATGAGAGGTGTTGTCCAAATAAATCTCAATTAATGTTAACACCAACGTTTGAGCCACGTCCAGTCAAAAACGCGAAAATGTCTAATTGTGATTCCATAACAAGCCACGATTTGAATTAATGTTGGAAATCAGTATAATCTAGAAAAAGAACGCGGGCATATTTAACTTTCAAAAATAATCTCGAGAAATATTTTACGTCCAAATGAATTTGTCTGCGTCATGGTAGTGTTTTCCTACAGCTTCGTTCGAAGAAACTTCTCCACTGATGTTCATATTTAAGCAGGAAACAGTGTTTACGTTTTCTCAACTACACAAACTTTATTCGTCAAAGCGAAAAACTTCCAGGTAAATAGAAAAACGGAAAAAACAATTAGCTTCAGACAAGTTCTAAAATCAGCAGATAAACTTTTCAGACCAAGAATTTTAGTTTTGTTCATTCTCGGAAAAATAGTTCGTTAGAGGCTATTTATTTTTAGTTTGACGCCCCTCCCACTCATCACGTGACCCTCTACCAGCATAACAAACGTGACAGAACGAAAAACGCTACAGCATTTTCGCAGCAATCCGCGCGCTCCGTGCGGCGAGGTCGTGAAGTATGCCGGGCCCACGAACTGTCAAACAGTCAAATGTAGGTTATGTTTGCTGTAATTGCGTGTTTATCTTTTTTTATTATTAATTCATAATTGTATAACGTTCGTGCTCGTGCATACACTTGCTATACATAATAATGACTTAGTCACCGTAATATGTTTTGACAGAGAAAGTGAAATAGGCTAGGCCTAGTTTTCTGTGATGCTCGCAAATATCAACAAGGTTCTTGACCCTGGTATGTTTTGTTCTTTGACACACAATAACATCAGCTGTCATCATAATCCACATTTTTATGCCCAAACGTGAATGAAGTAGGCCTATGCCTAGGCGTGTTGCCAATTTGTTTGTATTTATTGTATACCTTACTATTTCCATTGTCAACAACCTGTCAGAACAACAAGATGCCAGTACATGACATAAAAGCAGAAATGGTAGGGTCTGGGTAGGCCTAGCCTAGCATCAATACCTAAATTGTTATTATTTCATGTGCCTTGTGTTCGCCCATTCGTCAAACTAAACGAAAGTATGTCTAGGCGTAGTGATTTATGTCATTGTATGCCTACATAAGCTCGACACTGTCAGACCTACACTAATAAATTAGGCCTAGGCGTTCCTTATTTATCTCATTGCTGGAAGTTCAGATTTCATCTGTCAGCCAACTTCATGCTTATTCTTCAACATTGAGTGGCTATGTTCAAAAGTAAGTACTTAGTTGTTGACATACTAGTCACAATACCACATTACTGTACCTAGTAGACCTAGGCTTGTAATGTAATGTGGTGTGTACGTAGGCCTAGGCTTATGTGGTACCTGTGTGCATACTTGTTGTTAGGCTGAATGCTTATAAACGTGGAAAGCAGGATACACAGATGAAGTAGGTAATCGACACAATCAATGAAAGCAAATACATAACTTTATTTGATTAAAAAACTACAAAACTGTGAACAAAATTGTTGAATGTTTACAAACAAACGAAACGTCTCGAACGGTCGACTAACACGCGAGCGCGACTAGTTCTCACTAGAATTCTTCTAGCGGATTCCACAATGGTGGTATGGGCGCGATCTCTGATTGGTCGTTTCAAAATCTTTACTGTTGCCAACTGAGCTGTGGTAGAAGTGGCTTTGTTTATAAATATAATATCTCATAATATTCAATTCAACAACCAAAGTGTACTAAAACAGCCTTGTAAATAGTAATTAATTCAAGTCAAGATTTGAAAAGCATTGTGTATGTTTCGTTCGTTAGGTAAAACGAAGGTTATCAGTTAGGTATGTCATTTTGCCATGTTTGTACACATGCTTTAGCGTGGTCACGTGACGAGTGGGTGGGGCGTCAAACTAAGCCTGAACAAACTCTACTAATGTTTCACAGAAGACAAAAAAATGCCGGCAATGTCGTCACACACCGACAGTTCTCCAGAGACAAACTGAAGCGCCGTAATTGGAACCACGCTCAGCCACACTACTCAAGTCATTGCAACTTACAGCGTGCATGAGTTGCCGGAACCGAGTCGAGTATTAAGTAACCTTAATGGCTAACGGCATCGGCAGGGTGGTAAACCGTTTTACATTAAGAGCATCCAAGCTAGACCAAGAGCGCGAAGGAAGAAGTCGCAGGTAACGCTTGTGGTTTAAGGAAATACTCGCTTATCTAGATTCAACAGTTATATTGGTGGAGTGAAACCAGAAGTCAAACTAACGTTCAAGTAAAGACATGAATTCCATCCTTAGCCAAGATCACCATTAATTCCAAGATATTTAAAATGATAATGCGAACAAGAATCACTCAACAATACAAGATAGCATACACACAGTGGGAAACGGTACCTTTCGCGCTTACATAGCATGCTCAACTAGTCGTTTTTTGTATTGTTTTCAATGGAAGAACAATTCATTTAAATTATAAGTAATACACCAAATTGCATACCTTGTGTATAAAATTCCCTGAGTTGTTCACTGTCAACATTTGTACATAAAAATAATAAAAAAACATAATGATTGGACAGTTAATAGAACAGATATGTATGCAATGAGGATAAAAGTTGAAAAAAACCTCCTCGAGTTTGTGACGTATTCACATGTTGCTTTCGAGGTTTCTTTTTAAGCTCTAGGGGGCAGAACGTATCGCAGTCTTTGCAGTTGTGCTAGCTCGATAGATCAGTAGCTCCATTACCATCAATAATAAATCCCACTGATCAGTGTACTCAACCTTCGTTACACCGACATGAGACTGGTGCCAACTAATCAAACAACAAAACTAATTACCGGTGAGTTGTTAATTACTTTGACTATATATGGAGTTGAAGCAGGTTTTGCCGAAGAGCTAATTTAATATCTATTATATATATCGAATAGCGAGGGTTTAGTGATCGCACAAAGAGCTCTAATTATTGAGGTTGCCGTTTCGATTCCCACCATCGGCAATCGTTACTGAAGGATTTTATAGTCCAGTCGAGTAGTTAGTCAACTGAAAAGGGGCACATCGGTTAAAGCTACATGAAATTTTAGCAGGCATTCTTACAAAATATAATTATTCTTAATGCAATGTTTTCCGGTTAACATTTTTGAGAGAATAAAAGCTAACTTTATGACTACAGATGAAAGTACAATGATAATACAAGCAATTATTATTGATGTTAAAATTATTTATCCTGAAATATAAGGTCGCAAAAACGTTTGAACGAGTAATGCGATACTATAAAGTTTTAAAATTTGTTAACATCCATAAGAATTAACAGACAATAACCCGAAACACATTACGGATGTATAGCAACAAAATATGAACCAGTGGAACAGCTGATATCCCAAACACCTTCTCGCCGAGCTTAACATTCGTTTGGTCCAGCAATTATTTATTTACTCAGGCGACCCTCGTTCGCATTCGATTCTAATGATCTCCAAGCTCGCCAACTTAAACGCGAGAAAAGTTCTGCCGGTTGATATGTAACTGACATGGCTTCTACATTGACATCAAGCCCGCCTAGTTATCAATTCCCCCATCGTCGGCAACGCGAGAGAAGTTTGCGAGAGAGTCTTTTAAGTTGCCATGCGGTTTGCGGATATACGAATTATTGTGGGCGCTCGGTTATAAGAATATGATAAATAATGGCAGAGGCACTCTCGGTTTTCTTGATACCAGCTTCCATTTCCGAGCCTACGAGCCCTGACGTCAACAGCGGAGTAGGATGTAACTACAGAGTGAAGCACGGTGGGCTCTGAGATCTGCACTGCACGGTAGACATGGAAGGCACATATGACAACAATTCCATTACTTCTTGGCTTAGGAATAAGTAAACGGTGACTTTGGAGCCGTCCTAGCAACGACGCACTCAATAAATTCAAAGTTGTTCTGAATCGGCCTTGTTGATTCTGGCATTTGTCCGCAGGTGTTCGCACTGTCCAATCACTGATTCATATGTTTCGTATTTGAAATATCGATCTTTGATTGGCTCACTCGTCGATGGTGTTCGAAGCCTACAGGGTTGGTTTAGTCACTTTAAATTAAAGTCCCCCACTGCAAATCAGTTTAGTTACTGAGTGGGTAGACTCTAAATGTGAATTTATTTATTTATTTAAACAAGTAAGCCAACATCACCACATTCCTCCCGTGAAGATTTACTTTTCAGGTACGAAAATCGATTAAGACATAACATAAATCTATGTGATAGTGGTAAATTTATTAAGAATTGCCTTCACATGATGAAGTTAGTAGTTACTCACACACTCGTATTTGTATGTGGTTAGTCCAGAACCTAAGTCGCTCGTCTCATTGTTGTGCGTCGCATTATCAGGGCTACAGGAATAACGTTTGTTACTACATCAGAAAACTGGAAAGGTTTAATGTACGCAGACAACTGTGGACTTGTCCCTAAAATGAATTAATCCCATTTGAGCGTGCGAGATAAACATTTCATACTAGTTACTTTCATAAACGCCAGAGAATGTTTCACGATTCATCGTAACTGTATGGAAATGCTTTGAACAAGTAACTAAAATAAAACATTTAGTTAAGCTTACTGTATGAGTTTATAAGTAAATTAATCTAGGGAGATTAACTTAATTAAATGAAAAGTTTAGAGCACTCATTCCAGTAATATAGTTCATGGCAGAAAGCAAACATAGAAGTTAACAATGTCAAACTGAATGTAAACAACACAACTAAAGTGAGATATAAATCCTGCAGCGTACTATTAAGTCAAAAGAAGCTCTAGATACTCCAACGAGGATGGGGCACAATTCAATTAAGGGTGGAAATGAAATTATCGGTTTTTAATTTGGGCCGAGAGCACAAATAGTGACGCTAATGATCATAACTCTAGATACCGTAGTAGCCTGACACAGAGTAAATAGCTAGTCCATTATGTACTGGAAACAATCCAAATCCTCCGCTGGATTTCTACGTTATAACTAATGTGGGGCATTTACTAGGAATTCAGATTTAAAAAGGTTTTGTAAACTGCTTTTTTCGCTGTCTATGCGTAACATTATTTCACAACGTTTGATATTGGTTTTGGATACCTTAAGGGTTGAAGGGGGGGAGGGTAACATACACCACGCATGCAATTTATCGTGCAGATACCGAAGGTCTTATTATTAAATAGAACGAGCATACTATCTAAAATCACTAAACTACACTTATGTATACGCCTCAATGAGGTGCGTTAAAAATGATTATGATAGCCAGCCTGGTTTGATACGAACGGCCAGATTTGACTTCCAACTGATCGCGTTTGTGTAAAATGGCTGAAAGTGTTGATGGTACTTATAACCATTTAGAGCAGAACTGTGCTGAACGTTCATAAGCGTTACAACTAAATGATTTCTATTGGTCCAGCACTCAGACCGAATTAAGGCGATCAGTGGTGATCTGTACATCACGAAGCAATGAACAATGCTTAGGCCTATTCTAGGGTACCTTAGTTTGATGTTGACACTTTACTCAGCAGTCAGCCACAGGAATTGATCTGCGGGCGCTCTGGCTTCTGCCTGGCCGCGGACAGTATTTACGACACTAGCGACGACCAGGCCTCAGGCCCAGTCAGTCCGCTAAACGAGCCCTATTTACAGGGAGTAACGCTGCCCGTTGACATTTTTTATTTTCATATAGAAATAAAATACGGGAAAAGTAGAGTAAGAAGCGTAGATACCCAAACATATGTTTACACCAACAGGGGAGGAAGCTTGACAAAATGTACGATCGCAGGTTATGAGTTGAAAAGTGTTTGACTATCTCTAACGCAATAAGATGGGTCATATTACGAAGAAAAGCCTCCAACACAGCCGATGGTAGCACCGCAGGTTTGCTCCTATCGGCAATGTCGCACCCTAGAGAGTGTACAGAAGAGACTCCACAGTCGATACAAAAGTTATTTTTCAAACACAACTTCTTTATCGACTCGGGCTGCGATACACAGGGGTATGTTTTCTCACCCATTAGTCTACTTTGGAGCGAATGAGCTATGTTTGGGTCAGTGTTACGGACCAGCATCTGGCAACTACGTTTCTATGCCTGTGATAGCGAGGTTAATGTGAAAGCCTCGAGCTAATCAGAGCCAAGCGACGGGGTTAGCAGATGGATCTCTCGTCCAAGCGACGAGTCAGTTAACCTCTTACCCCTCGTGTGTTAACACGATGCAAGGTTATTAGATAGGTCATCCACTATCCTTGAACACGATGAGCCGTTCGGTAGTCCATTGTAATTATAATTCAAGCCAAACATCATGGACTAAATATGCCGCTTCTACATCTTAGCACAAATAGGAGCTTTTAGGAGTAAACATTGTATGCAGCTTCGTGTTTTAGTATCCTCGTAAAATATGTTTTGGTAACCAAAGCGCAAGGGAGTTTATGTGCGGCTTAAACATAATTTTTTAAGCTCTCAAACAAATAAAGATAAACTCAATCTGCGCGTTTTGCAATTCACAAATCCACAATACTTATACTATAGTTCATTTATGTCGCTGTTGGTAAGCCAAAGGTCAAAAACTCGGGTAGCGTTTGCACCAACCTCTGACCAAAGTACGAGTATCCCCACTCTCGTTTCGATAAGTAACTACCTTCGGTCGGCGAGCCTTGCATTATCTCACAATCATGATGACGGTCGATGCTTGAGTAGAGGAAGGAATGTCAGGGTTTGGCCAAACGATCCAACTTTCAGATCTCGAAGGTCTCTGTGTTGTCAACTGGGGTTTGTATGGACTATAGAAGGCAGATCGTACAGGATGCAAGATATCAAACATGAAACCAAACGAGAACTGCTTGGTACAAACATATAAAAGTAAGCTATAATTTTTTTAATAAAAGTTCTTAATTAAAATGGGCAGATGCACTAGTTACATTTCGCTGTGTTTAGAAGTTCAATAGGAACTAAGATCTTTAATATGGCGATCCTCGAGATATGTGATCAAATCATGGAGATGCATTTAATTTAAATGGATACAATAACATACACACTGATGTGATGGTAATCGTGTACAGCTCCATGATTGAATTTCATTCATGTTACATATACATACAAACTGTACGTTTTCTTTCGGAACGAATACTTTTACATTTTCCTCTCCACTCGTTTCTAGATTCTAAACCGCTTAATAACTTCCTTTGTATCCCCCTCAAAGAAGTCGACAGAGTGAGAGATTTAAAGAAACAAATTTCCCACAGCTTGATAATAAATTATTGAAGGAAAAATCGAGCTTTGAAATTTTCCAAGATAGCGAAATGACGTAGAAGCTAAAGATCAATTCTGATTTTCGATTCCACACGCTGGAACATTAAGAGCGACGATAATTTAGGCTACAACCAAATCCTCCACACAAATCTTCGAGGGCCAGTCTATTCGTTATGGAGTCAGTGTCCCCTTTGTTAAAATTATGTGGTACTGCAGGAGCAGCTTGGAGACTTTCCAGCCGAGGTTTTCTGGCGTGGAAATAAAAACAAGGCCAACCAGCGCGTATGTATACGGACGCGATCTGCACGTTTTGGCAGGTCAGCAAAAACACACGAAAGCAGGAAAAATAGAGATGAACGCACTAGTAATAAAATGTTACGATTATGTTATTCACGACGGGAAACTTAATTCAAGGGGGTTCTATCGATAGAAATGGAAACGGAAGCGACCCACTGATAGCGGCGTGATTCTTGATGCCGGAGGAAGAAATAAAAATAAGAAGTCTTTCACTCGTAAGTGACAGGTGACCGTAAACTAGTTTTATTCCTAATTCTACGCGTGTTGAAGATGTGACACTTATCAGGGGCGCAACGAACACTCGTTGGTGAGAAACATGGGAGCGGCGGGCGTGCAGAATACACGGAAGAAAACGAGACACACAGTTCTATTTAAATGAACCTGTAATGGTAGAGGTGCCGATGATATTGATGTCCACTTATTATAGAGATGAAGCCCAGTGATGAACAGTTCTATAAAATAATATTATCGAAATATGTCTACAATGGTGAAGGTGCCGGGTACAATGATAAACACATTCTTTGGCTCTGGAACCTGTTGTAATGAAGCTATATTTATCAAAATTCGTAATAAAAAAGGTTTTGTATAATTCAGCTTTATTAATACAAAAATGTAATTAATTATTTTCGGATTTCTAATTATTCCCGTAGCCTACGTTATATTCCAACACATATGGAAATATTTTAATTACTAGCATATGCACCAATAACGGAATTCAAATCGATATTTTTAATTATTGCCGACAGTTATTATTATTTGAAGTAACAAGCCATTATAAAATTTACCTAACACACAACAATAACATAACACATAGGCCTAATATAATAACATCTTGTGCGAGAATGTGTATTGCTATATTTCAAGATGAATCTGTAATCCAGTTACTTTTTCAAGTTACCTATAAGAAAGGACTGAGAATCGCATTAGTTCATCGTACCTGATCTTCTCACGCACTAGGTTCCGCCTGCGCCTACACATACTGTAAATCGGCTTACCGCAACACATGTCTCTCTCTCTCTCTCTCTCTCTCTCTCTCTCTCTCTCTCTCTCTCTCTCTCTCTCTCTCTCTCTCTCTCTCTCTCTCTCTCTCTCTCTCTCTTCAATTACATCACCCCCAATATCTGACATTGCTGAACTAGGAATTGTATGACAACTAAAACAACCACCACGCAATGAATATCAAACGTGGTAGATAATTCCAGCATCTCAACAAACACATATCCGGTAGGAATTCTATTGTAGACTGGAGCATCATTGATTAGCATATAGTAATTCTGGGATATCGTCTACCTTTGATGAAATGTTAGCTTGAATCAGATATTCGCGAATAAATACGTAACGAAAGATATTAAACACACTGGTGTGAGGGTAATCTACATCAGATCCACATTTAAGATTAGTCGGCCCAAACAATATGTTATCAACTTGAAATTAAACACTCGTCTCCAGATTTGAGCGTCGAGATATTTGACATGGCTAAGGTGCCATGTTTTATCAATTATTTTCACATAACAGTCAACATTCCTATTGGGAATCAACATATCAAATATGTCTACTTCAAAGAATAAAAATGAAAATGTTTGCTCGGCAAGCAATGGAAGGAAAGTACTGGCACATCTGGTTACATTCACTTATGAGTAACGTGGCGCAGTTATGCATGCCTGTTTTGTGTACAATACACTACCTATCTGTAGGCCAACAAAACGTTAAGAGGAACAACAGTGCTAAGTTAACTTACATTTTAAACATCAGTGATATTTGTACTTGTAGACAATTTTAGGTGATTTATAAGTTGTTATGTAGAAGGAAATCATAGAGAAAAACAATTTAATGTCAGCTGTCCAACGTACATTGGGTGACTACAAGGATCCAGGATACTAAAGATAATTAGAAAAATACATATTAAACACAATTCTATAAAGAATCATGCATGTTTCATTTATAGAAATATTATAAACGCAACCATTCGAAAGATATAGCTATTTTCAAAAGCGTACGCGAAAATGCATCCTTCGTAAACATACGTTTATATAACTCTTTGTGCTTGGAGCTGTGCTATTTTCTGCCAGCACCTATGCAATATTGTAAAATATATAAGTAGGAATATTTAATAAATACAAATAAATAAGATATGTGAGTACTTTTACTATGAGATGAAAGATCGTACCAACATGGAAGGAAAAAGTACACAATATTTATGACAACGGCTCAACTTGACGTTTTCTCGAAGGACTGTGATCAGGATACCTGAATTTAGCAAACATTGTCTGAAAGTAAGAAAACTGCCCAAAACCTCTCAAGAGACACAATTCGTTCTTGATGGAACTTCGATCGCTATAACGGAATGTTTTTAGCGGATCAAGTTGAAGGTTTTTCAATACTAGATTGTTTTCTAAAGCTACTTTCTGGGTATACGGGACAAATAAAAGCGAATCCCTTCTAGAGAGCCAGATTTTAACATGCACAATTTTCGTGCACTTAAGTTATTTTCTGGGTACGAGGAGCAAACAGAACCAGCAAATCCTTTTAGGAAACTAAATCGGGTACTCTTACGTGCTCTCGTATTTGCTTCACTGTAATTGAGGCAACTAATGTCTCAAATTATCTCCGGTGACTGAAACTTGGTTCCAGACTTCCGCCAAAGCGCTACATTTTGTTTCTAATAGTTCAACTATGGGTAGATGCCATAAAAAAAGAAAACAACAGACGCATAAAATTGTGACATGGTGGTATTACTTGAAACACAGCTTGGAAACACTTGTGACGTTAATATTGACTCAGAGAGTATTAAAGAGAGTTGGGTTACGGTGGATACTCAAAGTATTTGTCACTACGCATTAGTATTGTTGAGGTGGCAGTACAATTCACAACACTTGGAGCGGTGAAGGCTAAAGGTACTCAATCACAAGTGACACATGTCCACATAGAGATGCCGGGTTACAAACATGAGTAGTGATAGGGGGGGTTCATCCCATTTGACCCCCTTGTCATAAGGTCAAGTGTATTAACCTCTGATGTAAACAATAAGGTTATAAAAAAAAAATTATTTTTTTATTTTATTTTTTTATTTTATTTTTTTTTATTTAAAAAAACCTCTGATGTAAACAATAATGTCATTGACCTTTCATTCTATAAAAACTACCCCCTCCAAATTTGTATATTGTTTTTTCATAATGTAAAAACAATAAGGTCATGTAAACAATAGATATCAGATAAGGTTATTCACAGGAAATAGTACCATAGGTTAAAGACCTTGCAATTTTGTTTGTCAAAGTCAAGGGTAAAGGAATATAGGTTTAAATAATAACAATAGTTGGCCATTATATATTTTTTTTATTAATTATATAGATTACATCATTTAGAAAACTTATTTTCTAGCATTTAATTCATCATTCAACAGTTCATAATCAATATATTTGCAATAAATAATTGGGTTGATATATACATCACTTGCCAATACAGTCTCACAAAAGTTTTTTATTTCTTGATGTAGAATGTCAAATTTGTTTTGCTGTCTAGTCAAAATTAATAGCAAGTTCTTTAAGTTTGACACCTCATTACATTTGAGTTTAATTGATTGTTTGTTGCATTCGAATGTTACATCTTGATCATTATTACGTTTAACATTTACTTCACATTCTTTAACAATGTTTCCATCAATCAAGGAATTTGCGCATATTCCCCAATTTAAGGAATTAAATAACACAAATCTTCCACTAGTTTGTCCAATTTTCACAAACGGTTTATATTGATGTTCTGGATAAATTCCCACTGACACGAATTTTGTGCACTTGTCGTTGAGAAAGTAGAGACGTTGAATTAAAACACCAGTGAACACCTTCTGCTCCGTGTCGTGATCCATGATGAACTACGATGGTCGAAGCCTTGCAGCTCTTATTTAACCAGACATGATTGCAGCTCACAAGTTGTTGCAAGGTTAACCAGATTACCAGGGATAACCAGAATGAGCCTACTTAATTCAGCCCAAAGGTTAACCACTAGTCTAGACAGGATTGCAGCTCAAGGTTAAAGACTTCCAGACAGAAATCTTTTGTCATGACGACTAGGCGCAGGTGGGCACGAGAGATTTTTCTTGAGTATTTCATAGAAGGTCATCCACTTTGACATATTCTTTGCATTTCGTAGTGCACATGTCTTCATAGGTAAACGATGGCACGGAAAAACACAGGAAATATTTACAAATGATAATTCTGATAATTCAGGACATTTGCATTCCTTTTGCATGTTGATGAATGTACGATCAGTAAGATTCGACAGAAATTTACACTTTTCTTCATTGAATGCATACAATACGGTGTCTCCAGTAATACATTCTTCTAACAGCAGTTCGAGATCCTCATATGGAATATATCCATCATTCCAATTGATTCCATGTTTAATTTCGTCTTCTTCTTCAATGTCAAGTGCTTGTAGCTGGAATCTAGGACTTCTGAATTGAAAACATCCTTCGCGTGTACCATCATGACTAACAACAGCAAGTTCTTTTATGATCAATTTTCCATCAACACCACGTAGATATTGGAAATCCACAATGAGAGACATGTTGACTGGTAGACAGCTGACGTGTAAGTGAGACAATCTCATAGATTCTTCATTAATATATCCAATTGAGGGAGACAGTTTTGTTGCTTCTGTTCTCGATCACATGGTTTACATTTCCCAAAATATTTTCTATACAATTTGATGATTTGACGATCATTGAAGCAGAAATTGGTGAGGGAAAATTGATTTGAAAACGTCTCCATCGAAAGATCAAGTCCTCGATACAATGCGTAGATGCAGCAATACTGACCACATACATTAGAGATGGCTCCTTGCAATCGTTTCTTGTTGTAATTCCAATGACTTGAATGCATTCGTAGAAAGTAGATCAAGACTCGTTTGATTGGTGGTAGTCCATATGAGTCAAAATATTCTCCATAACCAGTGTCAGATAAGAATATTGAAATCCAGTGTGAGCCAGGAAGATTATGTGTATCAAGGTTAATGATAAATATTGCAGGTAATGAAAACGATGATGGAAGCTTGTCAAGTGCATAGACACCTTTAAAACAATCTACATTGGCACTAAGTGATTTTTGAATTTCTAAAGTGTTCATTTTAATAAGTGATTGAAACTGCTCTTGCTTTGTCCACAGACACAGTACCGTCATACACTGAATAAATCAAACAAGACATTGAATTAGTTAGTTCTGATTTGAAACGTAGCTCTACACGAAGTGTACCATACTGCGGTAGACTACTATGTAACTCAGTGCCCGCACCATCAGGTGTTAAATCAAAAGCAAGAAGGGTATAACCATGATAAAACATGTCCTTGGTTATTAGATGACCTTGATTCTGATGATGAATTCCAGTTCCCGAAAACAATGTCTGATAGGCTGTAGTTACGGTGTTAATGTTATCAAATTTAGATTTGAGAGGTTCGCAAACCATCACTCCATTTACATAAACAGCAACATACTCAAGATCAGAGTGAATGAATTGAAACGGATTACTGTTAACGGTGCCAACAACACTACTGTTTTTGACCATCCCAAATATCAAATATTTAGGGATTATTCCTTGAATAACATTGTTCAAATTAACTGACGTTAGACCTCTAGCAATTGTCATAGTTTTTACTTCAACTCTGTTTATATGATAGTCAGCGGATTGCTTTGTAAGTTGACGTTCAATAGCTAATGATTGACTTGGTGATATTTCTACCTGTTTCATGAAAAGAGTAGCATCAAGAATTTTTATTTTTCCTTTATGTGTTGACTCCTTCGATAAAAGGTAGAAATCAGGTGAAGATCTATTTAATCTTACACGAACTGACACATTATTCAACAACAACTGAGATGAGTTAAACAAATCAGCATGAAGACGACCATAAAGTTCTACAGTCTGACTACTTTTTAACATTTCTATACGTTTTTTAAATCCCGCATTGGCACTAGTTGCACTCAAAACTCCATCGGAATCATGTGTGTCGAGATAAAACATTGAATTTACCAAATGTGTTTTTGCCGCGTCATCACTGTATGAAAGTAATGATTCCAACATTGCCCTATAAGGATAATTATCGGAACTTGTAGTGATTGTTGTTTCATTGAGAGATATATTAATTTCACTGAATAAGGAGTGAAGCAAATAATTTACACTACCTGGTTGATCAGCAGCATCTGCTCCAAAATCACTTCCATCTGGTTTAACCAGTTTTACTGATAACCACAAGTATACAGAGGATAAATCTCTGTAACTCTCAGAATCTCCTATACAATTAAATTCGAGTTGAGTTTCATTATCAAGTGTGTTGATAGGTTTATATCCTACTGCACGACTTTTGTGAATGACTGTTTGAATTGCCCTTTCAGTAAACAAATCTAACTCTGATTTAGTGCATTCCATGATCAAACAAATATATCCCTCTTTTCTCTTTTAGTCTTAACACGTTGACCTCTTCCTCCCAACTGTTTTCGTTTTCGATTAACTCTCTTATATATCCCTGATCCAGTCATATTTCTGTTTACTGCCTCAGCTATACGAGTATTAACAATATCTCCAATTTTTTCGTCTGGTTTTTTAGCTACAAGGTCAGTTAGAATATGTGCACCTGTTTTTAATGCTTCCTTTCCTACAGCTCTAGCTCCTTGCATAAACAAAGGTCTTACAATTCTAAATAAACCACCTAAAAAAGACCCTATTCCATTACCGCGTTGAATTCTATAACTAGCATGGTAGACCGGTCCCACACCACTATGCTGTACCATTGTTGAATGATGAATAATTGATTTGCCTCAATGCATTACATTTTTATACTTTTTTAAAGTGTAAGACAACAATTGTTGGGATAGGTGAAGCCTCAAACTTGACAGTTTTACCAAGTTTTGTAAATAGTGCAATTGAAATTGATCCAAAACTTTGTTTTTCAACTGGTAAATAATAAGTAGGATAAAAAACGTGTTGTCCTTGCGGTGATGGGAATTGAATGACACGTAAAGCTCGCACATAGCTATCACCAACCAATTGTGGTTCAATAATATCAGTGTAGACAAACACAGGTTCAGTGTCTCCAAAAACACTTAAAATGCGCTTACTAGGTTGTGTTTGTAGTTCATGAACATCTTTGATCAACAATTTTCGAATCTGTTCATTGGCAGCTGAAAGTACTAAAAGATTTGGTAACCTATTTCTTATTGTTGTTACTAGATCGTCAAATCCATAGAAAACTTTGACAGGAAATTCTAAAGCAATATTTATTGGATTTTTTCCTTTGATTACAATATCAATAGAGTTTCTGTTTTTTGTAGTGATTGGGGTTTTGTCCTGCACCCATGATAGTTTTGATTTTTTCAAAAGTGCAATATCATTCTGATCTCTCAAAATATAGTACTGAAATTCATTTAAGAGAATTTCTTGTTTGGTTGAATCTGTGACAGTATCACGAATAGTTGTATACAAATCTGAGAAAGAAGAGTACTTTCGGGCAGGAAAAACTAGTCTTCCTACTCTTGTGACTATTACATTAGCGGTCATCTCCTCATTCTCTGAGAAAATTTCAGAATCTAGTGTATCAAAACCATATGGATAAGATATCTCGGTCAAACCCACACCCCAATTCCCATTCAAATTAACATCTTGTGCAAGTTTTGTTGTATACTTTGCCAATGTATTTTCAGGATAGTATTCTCTAGAACTGTCTGAAGGAAGAGTAATGTAAAACTCGTCCATCACTAGATTTGCTTTATGTCTGAATCTTTTACCCAAGAGTTGAACGAATCGTCATAACCTCTCCACTTGACCAAATGTTCGCGAATGCCCCTACGTGTACGTGTCTTGATAATTTTATCTATTTTATACTCCTTTTCAGGACGAATGCCTACCTTTACAAGTTCAAAATTATAGTACTGACCTTCAATAGGACGATCTTGCAAATCTGTTATTTCGTAAACTGGTTGCGGTTTACGATTTATGACTTTCACAATTTTGAAAACTTCTGTTGTATAGTTTTCTTCGTAACCTTTACTAAAGAATCGTTTCAGTTTTCCTACCCTTACAAGATCACCTATAGAAAATTTTACGTTCCCATGTTTAATTTTGTTTTGTTTAGTAACCATTCGTTTCCAAATTTGATTTACATGAATAGGTTTAATTTGAGACGGAGCCATACCCGTTGTTGAATGAACAGTGTCATTATAACCTTTCAATAGTTGATCTAAAATATTCAAGTAATTATATGTGTTCTTGTAGGTGAAATATTTGTACATTCGTGTTTTTTGTGTGCGATTGTATCTCTCAACAACAGCTGCTTTAATCTCAGGGTTATGTAGTGTGTGATATTGAATATTTCTTTCTTTTAAAAAAGATTGCAAGGTAGAATTAGTAAATTCTTTACCTTTATCACTCTGAATCAAAACAGGTGATCGTATACTTTTAGTCAGCACCTTTTTAACAGCAGTTGTAACAGTAGTTCCTTTCTTATCTTTTAATGGAATACTCCATGCATGTTTAGAAAAAACATCAATTACATTGAGAAGAAACTTGTATCCTTGGTTATATTTTGATAATGTTGACATGTCAACTAAATCAACTTCCCAAACATCATCAATGTTATTAACAGTATAAGGATTACGTGGAAATCGTTTTCTAATTGGTTTATGTAGTGTGTAAGTGTCCTGTGATTCTAACCATTTCGAAACAATTGGTCTTTTTTTAATTCCACTTACTTTTTGTAACTTATCAACAGAGGAAAAACCAGATGGAAGAGATAAATTGTAGAAAAAATGATCTAACTTACTGTTGTCCATTTTTGTTTTTTACCTGATGCGGGGAATAGTTTTGCTATTATCTTCAAGTACTTTTGCCCTCGACTAGATTTTATTTTACCATACCTATCTAGGTGAGCATTTGTTTGCATTAATATTTTTTTATACTCCAATAAATCGTCTTTTGTAACATTATCTAGATCAACAGACTTCTTTGTTAACAATTGCCACAGACCTGGTGTGCCTACATATCGAATACCATTGATATAAATATCATTATTATCCACAGACACATCCGAATTACCTATTCTGAATGAATCATTGTCTTTTCGAATTCCATATACATTATCTATTGTATGTCTTCTATTAACGTAAGGTGAAATATATTTACCAGCAATTTCACCGAAAGTGGTTTTGGTGAAATTATCTACAGATTTTGATGTAGCTTTCGGTGTACTTTGAATGCTTTCTTGATCTGATTCACCATACACGGAACCGTCGTCTATAAACATGGGTTTGGCCTGTTCTACTGTTTTTGTTTGTTTGTTTCCTCGTTTGATTTTCTTCTTCTTTTTTCTACGAAATACTGATTGTGGTTCGACCATGAATGGAATGCTAATGGGTTTACGCTTCTTACGCATTAAGTTTAAATAAGAATCTTGATATTTTCTAAATTGTGCCAATGTTTCATCATTAGCAATCTTTGTACTCAGAAGTTCTCTCATTTTCGTTTCAAGTTTATCAATAGTGGTATCTGAGTTGATTTTTTTGTTTTGTAGTCTGTCTAGTACTTCCGCAGGAACTAAAATCATTTTCTTTAAAGACGTCATATTATTACTTACTGATTAAACTGCCAACTAAACCTGATAAAAGTGTTGAAAGTAAAGTTCCTATAAATCCACCTTTCTGAACGAAAATGTTTCGCTTCTTTTTCAATGACAATTTTGGATTTGAGATTTGTCTAAAACAAGACTTGTATTTGCAAAGCTTTTTTTTAACCACACTGCTGATTTTATTATTTCCGTTAAGTGTATTTATAACACATTCTACCAAAGCTTTAATTAAATCGTCGTCAGCTGACTGCAGAATAGCTTTTCTCACTTTTGGAGTTGCAGATTGCAAAACGTGTAAAAGGTGTTTATTAGATTTCAATCTTTTCATCACTAACTGGTGCGTAAACTGTTGAAAATTCACCGAATATGTCAGTTCTGAATCTAAGTAATTCGTTTGTTTCTTGACAAAGATCTAAAAACAAATAACCATAAGGTTTACTTGTAGCGTCAAGATATGCGTTGTGAAGAGCTTTTGAATCTTCAGGATACACTTGACGTGCTAGATGCGAAATCTGCGATTTATCTCTTGGATTTTTAAAAACAACAATATATTTTGTGTTCAATGAGATATCACGTGAACAAGGACCTTGATGAAATAAATTCTGAGTAATAAGAATAACAGACAGATTTCTATGATGTGAATGTTTGGTAAATAAGTCACTCACTTGTCTATTAAAGACCTCCGACATAAGGTCATCCAGCACAATTAATTTAGGTTTTCCGTTCTCGTTTTTGAACTGAGGAATGCCTTTATAGACAGTTACCAGTTTGTGTAATTCTTGAGGTGCAGCACTTGACTCACTTAGACACCATATAATTTGACTAAATTTTGGTATGGTACATATATCACTCAGATGTTTAATTAGCTTGATTGCAAAAGACGTTTTACCACAAGAACTTGGACCACTTAGAATCAATGTCAGAGGATGAACAAGCTTCAATGTCATCATTCATACTGAAGAATAGAAATGAATTCACCTCTTTTTATAGCTCTTTACAATATCTGCAATCCTTTCGGAAACATGGTAGCCCATCAATTCGGGTTCTTGAACCAGGTGGAAAGTTATAGTGAATCATACACCTTCTGTATTTGAGAATATCTCTGTCTTCAGTTAAATGTTTAGGAAGCAATGACCAAGCGTCCTCTATATCATCTGTAGCAAATTTAAGAATAATGAATTTTGGAAGTAGCTCTAACTCTTCCCGAGACATTAAAAACAACCGTTTTTTCTCGAAATATGCTTCAATCGACAACATTGCAGACATGACTAAAGCTGTCTTGACTCACAGCACTTGGGACAGTCTCTTCTAAATGGGTGTTTAGATGTTGTACTGTGAGGAGAGAATTGATGAATCTTACACCTTTTGTATTGAAGTATATCACTGTCTTCAGTTAAATGTTTCGGGAGTAAGGTCCATACGATATCAATATCATCTACAGCGAACTCAAGAATAAACGATTTTGGTAATAGTTGTAATTCTTCTCTAGTCAAAGCATACAAGTACCCTTTCTTAATATAAGCTTTCACAGACAAGGTCGCAGACATAACTAAAGTAAAAATTGTCTTACATGACTATTTATAGTCAAGGTTGTCTCTGATCTAATATTGCTTCAAGGAATAAAGTAAAAGTTATCTTACATGATTATTTATACCCATATGGCAACGAATCAAGGTTGTCGAGTTTTCGCCTTTTCATAAATACAACATTATAAGTCTTTGTCTCTGGTTCTGACACAATAAAACCAACACGTTTTCGTTTGATTTTTTTAGGATTATAAACCTGTATTGTTTCAAGGTTTTCTCCAAGAATTTCTCGTTTAATAGAATCAAAATTTACTTTTTTAGAATTCTCGAAGTTAAGTGTGATTCCACGAACTTTACATACAGTAGACGTTTCACCTGTTGTAGGGTTAAGAACTGAATACCCATAGTTTTTACAACCCCCTGAAACAAATTCATCTATATATGCGTCAGGTCCATAGTCTAGCAGTTCATTAGTCAAGTCTCCTAAGAAATCTCCTAATGGGATTTTGAACGTATCTGTGTCTCTCTCCACATAGATAACAGAGTCTGTGTCACAATAAAGAACAGATTTGTTTATTTCTTTCAGGTAAGAATAGAGTTTTAGTCTAGCACCTGTTGTGACATATGCTGCAATAGCTACATTCACAGTAGCATTTACTTGATCAGCCTCGTTAATGTACTTCCAACTAACCCATACCATTGAGTCGTTTGGAAATAACAAATTTGTGATCTCAATACCAGGTGTACTAAGAAAGTTAAAAAATTCCTTTGGATCTTTTATTAGTTTTGTTTGTGTCTTGTTTACATTCATAGCAAAACGGCCCCAAAAAGAGTTAAGACATAGCTTCGAGAGTGCCCTTTTGCCAGCATTTTTTTCAATTTGATCTTTGTCTAAGAGTATTCCTTCTTTCTGTTTATAATCTTCAATATATTCGTTTTTATGACTGTCAGTCTTAACCCAAGAAGGATAACCAGATGCCTCTTGCTTTAATTTTAGAAAGGTGTCAATGTAGGGTACGAAATGTCCTCCTGATTCGCCATCAAACTGAGTTACTTCATACTGAATAAACTCATGGACTTTAGTTACTTTATATCCCATTAGACATGCTTCCCTAATTTCGTCCATGACCCAAGTACCAGTCAAAACACGATCTGAAGGGTCACTGTGTGTACACTCACCTTGATTCATTGAAATAGAACAAGAATGACATAGACAGAACATTAATTTTGAGTTGAAATGAGATGGCAAAACTGGATGGTATAAATTCTGAGGAGGTAATAAACTACATTTGATAATTCCTTCCATACTTAATAACAAATCTATGTTGGGACAATCACCTCCAACAAAAATTTTAATAGGATGTCCCACTGGAAACTTTCCAGTTTTACAGACCCAAGGGTATAGAGAGATAACGTCAACGTAGCGAATCTTTTCACCCTTTTTACATTTGTAATGTAATTTCAAAGCTTCTGTTCTACCACCATACAATGCATCTCTAAATCGTATTGGTGATTGTACAATCAATGGATGTTTTTCTAGTTCACTGGCTAATTTAACATCATTTTTTAAAATATCATTGAATTCACATGCCCATATTGTGTGTACAGTATAACCAGCATTTTTCATTGATTGTATTCGAAGCATTGTTTGTTGATATCTATCTGATAATGTTTCGTGTGTGTTTATAATGTGTTTGTCTCTATTAGATAAACACGTGTGACCATGCCAGAAGCATCCAAAGTATTCAAAAACTGATTTAGACTGTACATGATATCCATCCACTTTATAAGTAGGAAATTCAGGTAAATGTATTTCTCTTCCATTCCCTGCATGAGTAATTTCAATTTCCCTCCTATTCCCTTCATAAATTAGCCACTTTATAGCTTCTGGTGAATGTTTGTCAGCTAATCGATAGCCACATTTTGGAATAATACCAATAGTATCTTCTTTTAGGAAGTTTCGACGAAACACCTTTTGACACGCTGACGAAATAGTTAAACATTCGAGAAATGGATCTACTTTACCTATATTGATAAACATATCGCGAAAAGATCGACATGCCTTTCGTAATACGTTAACGTCATCTTTGCAATACTTTTCCAGTTCCATTTTGTTGTCATAAAGTGATTCTAGTTGATCAGAGTACCAAGCTAGGAACTTTTTACGACCCTCTTTTTGCATATAATCATAACCAAAATATGATTTGTCTGGTATAGGTCCAATGTAATTTAAATTCTGTGAAGTATTGAAAAAATGGGGGTAATACCCTTTTTCAGAAGTCAAATTAAAAGCTTTTGGTAGAGATGATAAAGGCATAGGAAGGAAATTCAAACTGTCAATGAAATGTAAATGTTCCATTTTCATTGATATAATTTTTGAACCATCCATTGTAAGCTTTGGAGTCCATCTCTTTTCAACTGCTTTTTTAAGAATAAATTGTGTATCAAATGCACGTCCATTGTGGGAAATGCAAATAATTTTTTCTACAGACGGTCTGGTCTTGCACAAATAGTTGATAAACTCTTCTATTGGATCGTCCCAGAATAAATGTTCACGTTTTTCGCAATTAATGCAATTTTCTGACAAATCATCATTGTTTATGCAAACATTGCAAGCCGCTTGAGATACTAAGAGATTAGGTTTATGGATAAATGTTTGAGTACCGTGAATTTGCTGATCTTGTGTAGTTTCAATATCAAAATACACAAACATATAGTTTTCGGGTATCTTACGTTCTCGCAATGGTTGCATAAAACACTGATGACCGGGAATAACATTGAGATGACATACATTGCAGTAGACTTTGAAACATTCATGCTTCTGCCCTATCAACTGATTGCATTTGATGCACACTTTTCGCACAGAACAAACTATTTTGTTTTCTACTTTATTTGATTTATGAGCATTAAAACAGGATTGACTTCGAAAGTAACGGTTACATTCATTACAGTGTAGACTTATTCCCCCTGATGATGAAGTACATGGAGGCACACTCATGCATGACGAGCATGAGTTTTTACATGTATGATTTTTCCCTCTTTTAAATCCTTTTTTACATCCTAAACACACAAATGTCTTAGCCATAGAAGCAGCTAGATTGACAATTACACTGTAATGATTATTATTTTCATCATAGAGTAAATTTATTTTTTTTTCGGAATGATTATCACCTTCAAACAAGATGGCATCAGGTTCAAGTTTGTCATAAACAGTAATTTGGTATTGGGAGAAATGTGCCTGAAATTGTTTCAATTCTTTAATTCCACCGCCCGAGTCTAAATTTATTCTTGTTTCTTCTAACAGATCAAGGACTTTTTGTTGAATTTTTCGTCCTTGAATATAAGCTTTATAATTTTGGTCGTTTTCTACTTTTGCAATGGCAATAATTATTGCATGAGCAAGACAATACGTTTCGGCAACTACTTTTACTATACTAGTTTTAAGTTTTGCAACGACATCATATGCTCGACCTTTGGTTTTAATACCTGTCTTCCTACCATTTCCATTTATCATATGAACATGATCTAATAGGATAGTAAGTTTGTCAGAAGCCATAAATTGAGCATTGGATTGAATAATTTTTGACAAGACATACCAGACAACATCTGAAGAAATCTGATCTGCCCTACGAAACGAGATGCCTGCTGGTTTGTCAGTGGAGTTTTCAGTGTTATAAATAGTTAGACCAATCAAATCATATGGTGCAGCACCACTCGTTATTTCACTGAGTAAATCATTTACCGCGTGTTTTATAAACTCAACAGGGTTACTTTCGGAGCCATCTGAATTAAATTTAACAAGAAATTTAGTGCCAGTTGTCTTAAAACGATTATACTCTTGACTGAATTTAGTAATTATGCTAAATTTCTTAGTGTCTGATGTTGATGGTAGAGGAGAGCGTATTTCTCGTTCTTCTTCTAATCGAGGAGGAACTTCAATCAGAAACCTATTGAGAATGGATTTCTTCATAATCTGTAAATACAAATATGTCTAGTTACTTGACGTTTTTTGTTTTCGACTTTTCGGTTTTCTATGTTGTCGAAACTGTAAGTTAGTTACTTCATTATGTAATCACTATTTATTTGTAGTAAATTGATTATATTCACGTGACGTCACGGACATTGTTGGAAGGCATATTCCCGTACATGAGGTATTGCAGTTCCAATTAGAGCTGAGCGCGTGTCGGGGCACGCGTAAGTCACGACATTTATCGTGAGTGTGCGTGAGTGTGCGTGATTAGAGTATGTACGCTCGTGATTGTGACCCGCCGTGAGTTAAAAGTCACTCACGCGCTCACCTCTAGTTTTAATACAAAGTGGTCATCTTCCTGTGCATTGAGTCATTGTTGTAGACGAACAAATGACTATATTGCATACCAAGACATGTGCGTGATACGCATGTTAACCATCCGTGACTGAATATGATGTGTGATATGACGCGAGTGTATAAGAAATAAATTAATTTCTAGCGTGAGTGTGCGTGAGTGTGTAGCGATAATACCCGTTCGTGCGTGAGTGTGCGTGATTAGAGTATGTACGCTCGTGATAGTGACCTGGCGTGAGTTAAAAGTCACTCACGCGCTCCCCCTCTAGTTTTAATACAAAGTGGTCATCTTCCCGTGCATTGAGTCATTGTTGTAGACGAAAAAATGACTATATTGCATACCAAGACATGTGCGTGATACGCATGTTAACCATCCGTGAGTTTAAGTCGTGACTCGTGCGTGACTGAATATGATGTGTGATATGACGCGAGTCTATAAGAAATAAATTAATTTCTAGCGTGAGTGTGCGTGAGCGTGTGGTGATAATACCCGTTCGTGCGTGAGTGTGCGTGATTAGAGTATGTACGCTCGTGATAGTGACCTGGCGTGAGTTAAAAGTCACTCACGCGCTCCCCCTCTAGTTTTAATACAAAGTGGTCATCTTCCCGTACATTGAGTCATTGTTGTAGACGAACAAATGACTATATTGCATACCAAGACATGTGCGTGATACGCATGTTAACCATCTCTGAGTTTAAGTCGTGACTCGTGCGTGACTGAATATAATGTGTGATATGACGCGAGTGTATAAGAAATAAATTAATTTCTAGCGTGAGTGTGCGTGAGCGTGTGGTGATAATACCCGTACGTGCGTGAGTGTGCGTGATTAGAGTATGTACGCTCGTGATCTCGACCCGGCGTGAGTTAAAAGTCACTCACGCGCTCCCCCTCTAGTTTTAATACCAAGTGGTCATCTTCCCGTACATTGAGTCATTGTTGTAGACGAACAAATGACTATATTGCATACCAAGTCTCTGCATCACGCAAGCCAAACAACTTTGCTATGCAGGTAGTATTGACCTTGACACTGGTCTCGCATAATAACGAGTTTTTTTGCTTCAGCGCTACGTGTTTCTGTCGGAGTGAGTGAAACGGCTGCGAAGTAATTTTTAATGTAGACATTTATCTTGTTCTATCTAGACAAGTGAATAAATTGCCAAGTAATCGTAGACGAATAATAATATACTCACTTGTAATAGGTAAACATGTTGTAAATACTTACAATCGATTTCTGCAGACTAGTGGTAGGTCAGTGTTGTTTGGTTTCCTGGCTGTAGTTGAATGTAATGTTCTTCCTAATCACGTCTCGTATTTATAGTACCTGAAACCCGTTCAATGAAGGTCGCTTGCTTGCAGCAACCCAAACATGCAACGTTTCAATCGAGCTATATTAAAGAGTAAATAATATCCTTACATTTGATGGTTCTTGTACTAATTATACTTGAAAAACTTAATAATTGTAACCCACTTTAGTTGATAGATACAAATTCCTTGTTTTTCCACACTTCCAACGCAGATAATCTTATTGTACTCACTAGATGCCTTGCGCAATAACTGGCTGCAATGTTGCTAGTGCAGTAGGTTCAAAGTGTTCTATTTATTGGTAATCGTAAATTATTTTTATGTACAAAGCTATTTGACATTATTTCTGATTTTATCAATAATTATTGTGTTAATTACAGCAACACAATAGACATGTTTGTGGTAATTTGCCTAGCAACCGTGACTGTTTCACATGCAGAAAGCAGTGTCCTCTCACTTGATGTAGTTTGCCCTTGATCAAATGCATTTTTCATACTATACTGCAACAACGCCCTAACCTTGCAATACAGGATGCATTATACTGCTGTTACGCAAATGTTCTGTATAAAAGACGTGTGTTTGAACAAGCACAGCATCAGTGTCTTCCACAACACAGCAGCAACTGTCTACAGACCTCTCTACAGTACTCAACACAACAACAGATCACCTACCAGGTAAGTAGTATGTTATTTTATTGGTTTTTAATAATCTCTTCTCAAAAATGTGTTATTATAAACAAATGTGTATATTGTTTCTTTCAATTTCTTAAATGAATTGAAAAACTTGTCTTTGATTCACCTACTATTTAGTTTTTTTTTTTACTTCATGAAATAATAGACCTTAAATGTTTTTTTTTATTTGAATTAAAAGCTTGTGGTAATATGTCATAATAATGTTTCACATTTGAAATATAGATCTTTCATTGGTTATCGCTTACGCGTTAATGGTGTTCAGGGCTTACAGGATTGTTTTTGTTGCTTTACATTAAATACCACCACTGAAAATTAGTCTTGTTACTGATGGGTAAACTCTATAATTGTTTTATTTGTACCTTTATATGGTGACGTACATCAAATAGTCATGTACTCTTTTTTGTTGTTGCTGTTGATGAAATTGAGTTAAGAATGTCATTCAATCCCTGATTGAGTGAAATAAACTCACTCCCTCTCACAGTCTTTGTCCGATTTTGGTAACAATGCCTGATATTTTATCACTAAGTAGGAATTCATACTTTGAAACCATTTTGTTCATAACTAAAAAAATGGAGTTAGTGACTTTTTATCGTACGTCTATGACAATTTTGTATTTTAAAATGACTAATGATTTTTATTCTGTTGTTTGTTTCAGTACGATGGCATCAACAATAATTGGAAACTTCAACAAGGAGAATAATGAAATTATAGTTAAGAAGACGGTAGACCTAGTGAAAGACAAAAAATACCAGATAGAAGAAATGTCCAAAGTCGAGACTAAGTACGGTGAGTCGTTACTAGTGCAGTGTATGGACGACCTATCTGGCCAAAGCTTCAAAATTTTCCTCCCTAAGAGATATTCTTCTGCATTGTCGGCGCAAGACATATTAATAATGAATAATCTAGAGGTAAAACCTTCCCTCATATTTGGAGGGTGTGAGGAAGGAAAAAGTAACAAATTTAGTTTAGAAATGTAAAAACATTCAATTTTTTTTCTTTTTTTTTATTCGTTGAAGACAACAACATCAAGAAAAAACAGAACTGGAGAAGAATACCTCTATCGTATCCTGATGGAATATTAGAAGACCGAGACTCCCAGTACTGCAAACGATGCATAAAAAAAATATGCATCTGTTATGTGACAGTAATAGATGATTCGGATGAAGAAGAAGAGAGTCTCGATATTTCTATTGATGTTGATGATGATGTTGAAGACAACAACAGCAAGAAAAAAAAAAGAACTTGAGAAGAATTCCTCTATCGTATCCTGATGGAATATTAGAAGACCGAGACTCCCAGTACTGCAAACGATGCATAAAAAAGATATGCATCTGTTATGTGACAGTAATAGATGATTCGGATGAAGAAGAGAGTCTCGTTGTTTCTATTGATGTTGATGATGATGATGATGTTGTTTGTCTAAACTAATAAAAAAAGAAATATATAATGCCCAACTATTGTTATTATTAAAACCTATATTCCTTTACCCTTGACTTTGACAAACAAAATTGCAAGGTCTTTAACCTATGGTACTATTTCCTGTGAATAACCTTATCTGATATCTATTGTTTACATGACCTTATTGTTTTTACATTATGAAAAAACAATATAAAAATTTGGAGGGGGTAGTTTTTATAGAATGAAAGGTCAATGACATTATTGTTTACATCAGAGGTTTTTTTAAATAAAAAAAAATAAAATAAAAAAATAAAATAAAAAAATAATTTTTTTTTTATAACCTTATTGTTTACATCAGAGGTTAATACACTTGACCTTATGACAAGGGGGTCAAATGGGATGAACCCCCCCTATCACTACTAACATGATACATTTGGTTAAACATGGAGTTTAACAAATCGTGAAAACCACACAATTTGAGGCACATTGTATAAACAAGATGTAGCTTACAGCGTAATACAAATAAGTAATAACTTTGTTGTGCTAAATACGGGAGTGCTGGAAACAGAATACTGGGAAACTGCTTACCAGAGTCGTAGTGGAATTGATACCATGCAAATATATAATGTATTTATACGACTACTGCAATTCACAGTGAAATAACGTATCATTCTGGTGGGCTTGGTGGAATCATATTATACCTTCCAGCAAACGGGAAGCTAGTTTTGTACAGAGAAGACTTTTAATAGCTCTCACGCCTAGTATTTGAATATATCTTGAAAGAACTTTGAATATGGTAATAAGAGAAAGATCTATCGTTCACGAAACGCAAAGAGTTGGAATTCGGTTGAGTTCCCAAGACAAAAGATCGGGCGAGCATTTAGTGAAACTTCCGCAACGAGTAATATAGCCCGACCAAGTTCAGTCAAGAAAATCATCCATTGTCCCACGAAACTTGGAAGTTTCAATCCGTCGAAATGGTTGCGAATTACTCGGCGGGTAAAGTAGGCGACGACTATGTCGAACTAGTGCCGCCATTGCGTCGAGATAGCGCAGTGTGATAACAGGAGACACAACGGAGCGATCACAATGCGTTCTCATCTCCCATGTCAGACATACCACGTACAAGGAGTATCGACTGTTTTCAAACACCCATCACAATGCACGGTGTTCCCGTCGCAAGCCCTCCATTCACTTGCTCGGTATCAATTCGATTCATCATTCTGCTTCAATTCCCCACAATAATAAACTAGCTTAATGAAGTTGTAAAAGGTAGACGAGGCACTCGTTCGATGGTGTCAGTGAAGCGCACATAACCCACGTATATACCGGAAGGTGTTGGCCACATTTCCGCTAAGGGTTAACATAGCTTCGTATTCGTGAGTAAATAACGTTTAAAATGGATCAATGACTAACTGTGAAGCATTCCTCGGTATCAACTATAACTTAGTAAAAATAATGTTACTCAGAAGTATGAGTAATGTTAATGTGTAACGATTAGTCTAAAGTCGCTCCACAGCCACAGCAACTTTGGGGCTGGGGACGTCACAGATGGGCGTGTCGGAGCCAATCAGCGGGCGGCTTTCACCAATACTCACATTTGGTTGGCCCAGCCTCACTCAACTGTAACGTTCCCAGCCCCGAAGTTGCTATGGAGCAACTTTATCACATTTTCTCCTTATTTCATGCGTTGTAATGACTACTACAATTGCATTGCGAGTTAATGGTTCATTAATAATCATTTGCTGGTATCTATAATACCACTCACTGGAACTCTTAAAGTTAAAGATTCAAAATCAAGCTAAGGTTTGTACAAGAATAAACTAAAACTTCACCATGCTCCTCCCAAATGTAACATTTTAGTATTTTTTTTTTTTGCATTCAAGGTATAATGTGTAGATGTCAAAAATATACTAGTGTACACGGTAATATTATTCATGTCATTATCTCCGTGTTTTTTGTACTGGCCAACGAATCAGATGTTTCTTAATTAAAGGCACAGGAAATAATAAAGAAAAGAGATGAGACACGAAGCGCAAATGAAACGACATACGCAGTAATATTTCAACATGGGTAACACAGAATCAACAGCTCGAGAGTTGAGACAAAAGAAGGGAACTGTCACAACTCCCACAACATCTGGCAACAATGGACAGACTAGCTTTGAGCCCCATTCAACCGACTGGGCTACGTCAATATTAGCACGAAAGCTCTCGACGCAGCTCGACTCGGCTCCCGCGATAATTGTGTACCAGTTTTTAAACATTATGAATGAATCAAGATAAACACACAGATTAGCTGGGTAGCTGATTGAGCAACTTTGTGCTCTTCCCACAACAAAGTTTGTCTTCAGTCTATTTGAAGTAGAACTCCAACCGACCAGCATCAAGTTAAATTAAAGATAATTTCTTTATTTTCCCCACAGTCTGCCATGGCGCGCACAAACTTTGCAAACACGTCGTTCCAAAGAACTTCTACAGCATAAACGCTCGCAGTTAAACCTTTACTTCAAGTACGAAAATGTAGATAAAGGTATAAGATCTCGTTGGATAGCACACTTTATTTTCTGTCTTTTTAACAGTCAATATTGAAGCGAACAGAGAACTATTTCCTGTTTATTTGCTCGTCCTAAAGTTCGATGTCTCGTATATTTATTGAGCAAATATCTTGCTTATACTGTATTGGTTCAACTAAAACAATTTTTCATCGAAACGTCGCCCATATAACCTATTGTTTTACAATTTATTTATTTAAAATGCCTATCCTATTCAGTTATAAAAACTGATTTACAAAGGAGGACCTTATAAAACTAAGCTATACATACAATTAATAACAATGAAATCATAAATAACAATAAGAACAAAAACAAAACAAGCAACTAACTATATAAAATATAATCAAGAACAAGAAATGTAATGAAATCAAATGGTGAAAATTCAACATATTAAATAACAAAAATAGAAGTATGCAAATAAGAAAGAACATGAAGAAAAAAAATTGTGGAAAAAATGATATATATAAAAGTGAAAAAGAAGAAAAAGAAGAAAAAGAAAAAAAGAGGAAAGAAAAAAGAAATTACCAAAGGCGAATAGGATATTGCAAGTGTCTCAATGAAAACGGCTTAAATATATAAATATATAACTCATGCACTAATCGACGTCAAACATCACGTTTCCCTCAATTCAATTTATTAAGTTATTGAGTCGGTAGAGCCAAAGGTACCAACTAACTCATTTCAAATCAATTATGCCTTATTTCATTATTGTGAGATCGAAATAAAATAAAAACAAACCCCAAACAACTCTGTTGTGGCCAACAAGTATTCTCTCACTGATTTCCCCTTTGAAGCTGTCAAGTCTGCTGGGATCTGCTACTATGACATCATCGCAGGGTGCGTTATCTCGCATCGAGACGAGAGAACTGTTGCATTGTCGCCCTCAAAAGTGTGTACGTATTTTAAGTACAAAAACACAATACATGTTCAATAAATGTCAGTTTAAATTGGGTCACACAATGAAATGAATTTTAAATCAATCATGATATAATGTTTATATATACTATGAGTAACTGACAATTGTATTCGTTTTCACTTGTAAAAACACATTCAAATTGATACGCAAGGTATAAAGTTTCAGAGCACTTCACGCAACTTGTTCGCACGCATTACTGAGCGAAATACAGTATCGACCTTACTGAAAGAGTGATAAACATGACTTGAAATTGATCGGACTGACAGGCGGACTTGAGTGATTGTCTGTCTGTCTGTCAGGCTGCGAAGAGGTCCCTCCCAATCCATAACAAAACGGCTAATGACTCAATAAATTTCGTTAAAACGCCTGTAACAGGGTAAACTAGGTTTAGGATTTGAGCACAATAAAACGCACTTGTAAAACGCATAAAAGAGATAAATGTCATGATTGTATAACCACATAGACACGGTTGTCTCGTCTTTACTGAAACATAAGAAATGCGTTTAAAAGATGATTAGCCTCATATGGCAGCAATAACTCACAACACAAGGTGTACTCCTAGGTAGGTAACTACTCGTAGGCTTCGAGAATAGCTTAGACTAACACTTACTGGATTGGGTGGTCTCATTATTAAACACACGCTTTAGTAATACCTTGAAACCGCTACGGAATAATAGAAACGTGGGTTCTAGTATAACCAATATGTAGTTTCGTAAGAACTATAAACACTGGATACCAAAAGGTGCATATATTTCCACCTTTACGGTTATATTTTGGAAACCTACTACAGAAAAAATAATTAACAGGTTTCCAAGAGGACAACAAACGTAATGATTGTAATAATTTGAAATTTTGTTAATACAGTTTGTAGGTCTTAATGTTGGCTAGTACTTAGTATCCACTTTTTCAACATGATGTAGCGTTATTAAGATATTACAAAAAACCTTTGACTTTGCGCAGTTTAAATAGTTGAGACTCCCCTTCCCCTTAAATACGTAGAGCGCGCGCGGCTGGGAAAGCCGAAAAGCACTGAAGCACTACTCGACAATGCGGGAACTACAAAGTCATGCTCTACTCGTTAACTACAGCTGAACCGCCGTCTAAAGTGCCCTCACGACGCTGACATCTGTGCGAGGCGGGTTGCCTACGTGTAACGTTAGGGAATTCCCCGGAAACCATCTCTCTCTGCCTTACTATAGGACTAGTTGTTGACGTTTCAATTATGCAACGGAGTAAAGAACGTACTGTCGACGAAAAACCCAAGGAATAACCGTACGTAAGACGTATTTTCGCGAAGGAAAAAGCAGGGTTTAGAGATTTGTAGCTTCGTCCTACTCCAAGGTTGAGAGATAGGTGGGGAACACACGTTTAACCCGCCACAACATAACTTGCAATGAAAAACAGCGATCACCGAACCGATTTATCACGCTTTAAGGTTGTATCGCGGGAAACGGCTGAACTATCCTCTCTGACTTAAAATGAGCCTCACAAGGTACTGGCGATCTCATTCGTTTGCCCGATTTTATATCTATAGGCCTACTGGTATGGTGAAAATACTATTCCAAAATTATCTAAGTCTCAATTGATTGTACAATACGGTCATACCTCAGTACATTAATGGAAAATGCATCGATTAATTAATACTTTCGAATTCAATTTACAATATTTGTTTTGAACATTGTTGTAAGTAAAAAATCAATGGGACGTGCATAATGTCTAATAAATATGGTGAAGGTCTTTCTACGCAATGCCAAGAACGTTCGTCAGTAACAGTTTAACCGGCCATTTAAGTCTAAAACGTTTTGTTGCGGAATGTCCTGTACCTGTGGGAGGGGTAGGGGGTTGAAAGTTAGAAATTGCCCGACGGGAATTGTGAAGGCAAGAGGAAGTTAAAGAGAGAAAAATTAAGAACTTTCTCTCAAGATGCCGCAATGTAGATATTCTCCAGCTAAAACATGGCATAGTTTACCCTCAACTGGCGGCCGGGCATGAACGAAACATGGCATAGTTTACCCTCAACTGGCGGCCGGGCATGAACGAAACATGGCATAGTTTACCCTCAATTGGCGGCCGGGCATGAACGAAACATGGCATAGTTTACCCTCAACTGGCGGCCGGGCATGAACGAAACATGGCATAGTTTACCCTCAACTGGCGGCCGGGCATGACTAAAACATGGCATAGTTTACCCTCAACTGGCGGCCGGGCATGACTAAAACATGGCATAGTTTACCCTCAACTGGCGGCCGGGCATGACTAAAACATGGCATAGTTTACCCTCAACTGGCGGCCGGGCATGAACGAAACATGGCATAGTTTACCCTCGACTGGCGGCCGGGCATGAACGAAACGGAGACAAGCAAAAGCGATGAGATCGTTTAGCGCTGGGCGCGATCATCCACGTTCCAATGAGTCACGCGGTTCATAAACAAACGCGTGGGTGCGATCACCCACGTCTACATGAGTCACGCGGTTCATAAACAAACGCGTGGGTGCGATCACCCACGTCTACATGAGTCACGCGGTTCATAAACGAACGCGTGGACACGATCATCCACACGTCCCAATGAGTCACGCGGTTCATAAACGAACGCGTGGACGCGATCACCCACGTCCCAATGAGTCACGCGGTTCATAAACGAACGCGTGGGCGCGATCACCCACGCCTTAATGAGTCACGCGGTTCATAAACGAACGCGTGGGCGCGATCACCCACGCCTTAATGAGTCACGCGGTTCATAAACGAACGCGTGGTCGCGATCTCCCACGCCTTAATGAGTCACGCGGTTCATAAACGAACGCGTGGGCGCGATCTCCCACGCCTTAATGAGTCACGTGGCTCATAAACGAACACGTGGACGTAAAACGCCCTCCGTTCTTTTAATAAGTGGCTACTCTACGATTAAACAGTTTGAAGTTCTATGACTTCGGATTTCTATTAGTAGAGTTTAGTCTAACTTCAAATAATGTACGAATTGCTTGTTAGCCAAAGCGGATAATTGAAGCAAATGGCGCCTAGTGAAGAATAGTGAGTGAGCTTTGCTAGCAATGTGATAAATTACGAATGGGTAGAGCTGATAGTTACGAACAGCTACGAAAACTACGAGGTATATAGAGGTCCTACTGGTATGTATCATTTATCATTTCCATGTCTTCAAATATGAAAGTTTGTAAGTAAACAGGGGACTTTTGGAAGTTCTACTTTAAACGTAAGCTTTAGTTTTAAAACAAAGACTTTTTGACAATAACATGTTTGAAGTTAGAGTAATTTGCGTGTATCCAATGCAGCTATGATGTGATTAGGACATTAGTGGTACTGTGGTCGATATGATTATAGTTGTTGACTCTATAAGAAGGGTTGCACCGTTTTAACGAAAATAACAATAACTCGTCAGGTCCACGTAATTTGCTTGATTCCTATCTTAAAATCGTCAATCACTTAGGTCAGGATAGCCTATATGCAAAGCTATGCATACACCATCTAACGTTAATAGCAGTCGATGCGAAGCACTAAAACGCGCAGACCTCATGAATCTACCTACATGAACAGCTAATGGACAATCAGTCACCTTTGTTCAAAAACATAGAACTAAGCGCGTCGACTACGGGCAACTCTCGCATACTGTCTAGTGGCTGTCACTCTCAGCATAGGGATAGTTCCATAGACAAGAGCAGATTCCATATTCAGAGAATATATCACGTTCCACTTAAGACCTGCAGCCGCAAGCCTGCTCACCGTCAAGTACGGTGTCTAACGCTCGCTCCTAACGCACTCGATATCAGCAGACAGCAATCGCGTGCCAGGGAGATGTCGACGACATTGTAAGTTACTAGGCCCTCCCGCAGCGATGTGAGATTGTATTTCTCTTGGATATCTGTCGAGATGAGGATCGGGTGTTTATAAACCGGACTAGATACGACAGTAACAACTAAGCAGTAGATTTTAGTGACTGCGCATTTCAAATGTCGTCACGAATTCTGTTTCGCTCATTCGCTGCTGCTAGCGAAGCAGTTTTCAATGAGACCGCGTGCTATTAAAATCGGAGACTTCATTTTAGGTGCAAGAGATAATCCTCAAAGGAGACTAATTGTACCAAAGAACTTGCCCGTGTAGCACTTACACGCGCGTTAGATGCAGTGAGTGTTGAATCATGGCAACGCCGCAGCGCACAGGTGTTTAAAATTGGGGTGGCTATCCGACGGACCTCACTTATTCCGCATCAATGGAGAGCGGCAAACTTCGGCTTGCACACGAAATGGTCTTCGATTTTAGGTGGATAACTTTGGGTTCAACTCCGGCAGATATAGTTTCAAGCAGTTCACACAGTTTGTACACCCGGCCGGTGCAGAAGAAGGGAACGTTTGAAATCATGATCCGACAATATCTTTCCGTACCCAGGTTTGCTGGTGGGTAACATCTACGTCACTTTGTCCACCGCAGAATCATGCTGTAATAAAATCCGACATACCATATCGGCTCAACGTGTGGACCAGTTTACGTATCACAAAAGTGAGAGAAGAGAGTTTGAACGATGACTTGTCTAGTTTCATTGGATCTCGGTTTGAAATCACGCATGTCTGAAACGTATTCCGATAAACACACAGTAAATGGCCAAGTTGAGCCCGTTACATGGCAAGGGTAATCCTGAGCTATGTGATCAGCCTCATGCGGGTTGGTTCGAACAAGGTTTAAGCTATAACTAGCTTTTCAAGTTACATCCACGCACTGCATTATTTTGCAACATAGACAAACGAAACACGCAGTACTCCACAAAATTGAAATACTGCATGCACCCTTTCAACCCCTATAAAATACAAAAATGAAGCGTATCTTTTAACTACGAACTACTGTTCTATTCTAATTTGCTTTCGTACAAAAGAGAGCGTACAAACTGTCGAGTACTCACTCAGAAATGAAGGTAAACAACTTCCATTTATAGAGGTAACAAATACCTTGTAATTTCTTTGTTTTGAAAACACACTCAGGATGCAGTGAACTCCAAGTATGGATCACTCATCTCTTAACTACTAGTATGCAGATCGCGTACCTAATTTCACAACGATGCCACATCATGAGCAATGTCAGTTCATTATTCATACTAGTAACAGTAGAAACCCGATTAGAAGAAACACATTACTATACTATAATGAAATACCCGCGGTTTGGATTTAGGCAGCTGAATATAATGCGCAATTCACGAAGACGTAAGTATAACTCAAGGTCCGTGTATTAGGTCAAGATACAATCCATGTCAAACCATTGTTGAGCTGCCATCTATAGACCCTTAACGCCAAGTTTAATGTAGATGATAGCAGGGCATTCAGTTAGTTTCGGTTCGAGGTCAGAAACCAGAGGGGTTGAACCTAGGCCCTATAGTCTGCCTTACACAACGATTTGCTTGCCCAAGAAACACAACATAGCATTGCTTGCTCTGAGCACACAAGTGGCGCCGTCTATACGGCCTATTATTGCAGTGCACGCTCAGATATTAGATATGGACTTAGGGTCAGAACTGTAAACCCACACCGGGCCCAAAATACGCCCCGGGTTATATACATACACACAGACCAAACTTATCTTATAACGCAGATATTATTATTTACTTTCCGTATCAAGTAACGTTTCTGGTTGGTAATTCTATTGATCAATCCTACTATTTACACCCATAATTCAATGGTAATAATCAAACGTTTTAACTAATGTACCAAAAATGACTCGACGACGCATAATACAAACGTGCTTGTATAATGCAATACCAATACCAAACTGTTGGTCAATGTGTAAACGCAAATGAGTCACTCTTGTTTCGTAGTATATAACTACTCGCGTATTGGGTGTATGAAATAAGAAAAATATCGGGAAAAATCTCGTCAGGTGGCACACTTGTGACCAGTATTGAACCGACTATGAATTCCAACCCTTCTACACCTAGGGGCACCAATTGTTACTATGGATTTGTTTTCTATATAGAAAATAACATGCAAACAACTGTTACCTTAATTAATAAACTTGAACTTGGCTTTCGGGTATAGCCGCGTCGATTATTGCTTAAAAGCTGACGTTTCGGGCAGGTTACACTACCCATCTTCAGAGCTAAAACTTAAAGAAGTAACAGAATAAAACCTACTCAAAGAAAGCCTACGTGAGTGTTTAACGGTTACCTTGGTAATGACGGGTGCCCCTAGGTGTAGGGGACGACTATGAAATCTCTGAACCACCTTATTACCGACGCGACAATGTATCTGCACGGTTTGAGTGAGGTGGGTCTGTGTCAGTGTGTATGTTCTCATAGTCTCCAACCGTAGCGCCCAACGCGCATCTAATGTAACATGAGGCGACAGCGTTATAGGCCTACCAAACATAATGTCATTCACATCCCACCCTCAATGTCAAATACAACCATAATTCTATCACCGGAAAGTGCTCGCAACGACTAAGCCTGCAAGCATTATTGCCAAGCTAGGTGGAAACATGACCTAGATTACTCACACACACACAACGGTATTATTATGCGGATTATTCGTCCGCTGTCAGTACGCAGCGCTAGTATCGCATTCTACAGGAAGGAAGCGTAGTCGGCACACGTTCAGGTCGTTATTAAAACTACTACTACTACAAAGCGATGGATTTACAACTGTGCACAGCGCCACAGCTGTCGATACTCATAGAGAGTGAAGCTACCTTTCAACTGGAGGGTGTATAGCACACACGTATATGTTTCTTAAAAAGGAATACCTAATTATTTCAAATTGGTGAATGAATAGGTATATTCGTCAATACTATACTACAGCTAATAAAGTATTAAGCAAATACGACAGCGCATCAATCGGAATGTACCCATATAAAATTGTCAGTTTTTTGTATGATGTGTGTTGAAGTGCTAATGTGTTCAAAAGTAGTTACCAATGATAACATAAAAAAGAAATAGAACACAGTTTGACGAATATCGATAAAAATGTTGTGATCACTCGTTGCTAAGGACAAGACAAGTGTTGGCATCTTTATACGTGCTTTGTTTTTGAAGAACGAGTAGTTACGGGGGAATGAGACATGGCTTATCGTTTTACTTTTATTAGCACCAATAAGTCAAATGCACCATTTCCAACATGGTACTTCGCTTATCGTTCAACGCGGTTCACATGTGCCATTTGTGTACTAAATACATTAATACTACTTATAGAAGTCAGTAAATGTCCAGTAAATGTCTCAATACAGATACACAAGATGACAATGTTGTACCTTACATGGAATGTTGGACTGGCCCATGTAATGCCATTATAATCCAAAGTACCGTAAAGGCACACAGCGCACATAATATCGCGTATCGCCGACGCATAATGTTATGAATGCGCATAGCTATTGTAACATCCCCTAAAGTGCGTCTGGTTCGGTTCTGCTACGCGACTTCAGTTCCGGCCGCGTAGACCGTAGAGCGTAGAGCGTAGAGCGCACTCTATCACGCGAACAACTTCTGCGAGGCGGTATTTCACCTAACGTAATAACTGTGCACTGCGACGGAGGAAATGAATAAATTTGTTTTCGGAGGCGAAAATGCGTGCGTGCTGTGGCGCTGTTCGCAAAGTGCATTACAGGCTCCACTGCCCTCCGGCGTCTTAGGCCCACGCGTCCTCATTAGGCCACTTCTGTGCGTGCGTTTTATATACAAGTCTCGTCAAGGACGGAAACATAACGTCTACGTGACATTTCAATTCTATCTATGTATTTATTTAAGACACAAAATATCAATACATGTATACATTAATAAAAAGTTTTCACCGTATTTGCACTGTTTAGTACTATGGCCCAGATACCTTTCCAGCCTTCCAAACAGCTATCTTGGGTGCAGCAACAAAAAAATTAAATACCAAGGGGAGAAGAGATATCATGCCAATGTTGCAATCGCTGATATTTATTGTTTTAGTTATATCTCAAGAACTTGCAAAGCACTGGTAAACTGTATTAATTCATCTTTTGCACGATATAAATAATATAAAACAAATATGTAAAACTGATTGATAAGAAATTCTGAAAATTTAAACTTAAGTAAATGATCCGCCCAAAAGTGAACAGATCAGTTGATGTTCGCATAAATTCAGATGCAGTTTTAAGAATGAATGATCATTGTTCTATAACAACTGACAGCGTTCATTTCGCGTGGTTATGATGTGGTGGCGGTAGTCTTCATTTAGGGGGAGTAACAGAAATCAGCAGTGATTAAAAACCGTTCATTACCCCACGCAGCAAATGGTTTTTACCAAATTAATACCAAACTATCAAGTTGTCACTTCGTTGGCTGTGAATGACGGTTCCGGGAGCTGATTGGTTGTGACTCAGCTTTGAATTTGAAAATTAGTCAATTCGTTAATCACTAGTAATAGTAAACTTTATGTCTACGTCAGCATCTTTGATAATATACACAACAATAATTTGCAAAGGTTTATTTACGTATACAGCACCATTATTACACAAGCTACAAACATTCCCACATTCATATCGAAATCAGGCTCTGACTTATAGCATTAAAAACGATGAAAACGTAGAGAGCGCTTTAAATACCAATCAAGGAATAGTTATAGAGATAATGTGACATATAAACTCGAAACTTTTGTGTAGAAGGTAGCTAAAGTCAAAAAAGAAGTATGAGTTTGTTACGGGATAGCCTATTTGATAATACAAATATTAAATTTGCAAGTTGTTGGTTATATCTTATGAGCACTAGACAGTATTGAAGTGTGATATATCGATATGAGTGCTGAAGAAAGAACAAGGACTGAACGAAAAAATTTCTAATCGTATAATCAGTAGGGTTGCTACTTTGGATTAGCTACATTCCAGAGAACTAGACTATTCATTAGAATATTATTGTTTGTTATATCGTCTTTATTTCTATCCAACTCACATGGGCATATTATATAACTAGCTTCCACAACGTCACGTTTGTCACATTTAACTTGGTTTTAATACTGAATGTAGTCTTCGTTCACAAGCTGCTCTCAACCGAGTAACATCCCTTTAGCTAACTTAATATCTCATCAAGACGTGAAAGTCGACATATTGTGAGGAATCATCACATTGAAGTGAATGCGGCTTCGAATAATGACATAATCCTTGACTGCCTCGAGGTAATTCCCCCATTAGAACACATACAAATTACAGAGCAAATACGCATGTTAAGACTGCGAACACAGACCTAGCGCACCCTCATATATAATTGCCCGCCATTTACCGCTAACTAACTCTCAAGTGTAGCGGCCGCTTTGTGCATTGCACTAAATCCAAGCTACGCATGAACGAAGGAACATGGCACTTAATTAATAAGACAAGCTGGAGAGATACATGGAGCAGCTACCAAGGGGTGTACCATTATGTCTGCAAGTGTTGAATGTTCCTTTCCCCTAAGTCCCAGAAGACCAGTTCGCACAGCACCTCAAGACGGCCACGCACTCAGTATTTACAACACCTCGGCCAGCGTAGCTGTCACGCTGGACAACAACCGAGGGGATCAGGAGATCAGATGCACAGAGAGGTCATGAGTGTATTTTTGTGTACACCGTATTTACAACACCTCGGCCGGCGTAGCTGTCACGCTGGACAACAACCGAGGGGATCAGGAGATCAGATGCACAAAGAGGTCGTGAGTGTATTTTTTTTTGTACACCACTACTTTTATAGTATTAGGATTGTGGAATTGTTCTAAATATTTCGACGATTTACAATTAATTTGATAACCATACAAAGGAACATTCTTTGTTCCACAACTTATTCCGATAGAATAAATGTGAACAATATTTATTTTGTACAGATTATCGTACATTTTCAGTATTTACACTTTTCACTTACAAAATGTGGATATAGATCAAAAGCATCAAAGAAGAAAGAAGAAGCGCCAGTCCTTGACGTAACCGCAGAAAGGTAGTTTTTATTTGCATTCGGGCTGTTTGCATTTTGTTTCTCGACATCACACACTATTTTGACGACTTTGCAGGATTAACGCAAGTTTGGTGAAGTATTTTACCAAAATCCACGGCCCATGTCATACTATTCCACACAGCATAATTAATAAATAAAAATACCTTGTCATACAATAGAAATGTATTTTAAATATCGTAGGCATACATTCTAGAAGAGTCAATGTAAATTAGTCGAACTAACTTGGCAACAACAACTTTTGTAGTTATAAAAGTAGATACCGATTGACTATGGATGATTATGATGCATTGTATTGGACATGCAGAAATCAGGACTGACAACAGGGAGGATTGATTAGAGAGCTGTTTCTAACAAATCCACGGGTTGATAACATGAAGTCACAATATACTTTTCTTCCAAATTGAGAAATCTCATACGTGTTGTGGCCAGTTACAAATAATAAGATCATGGTGTGACGAGTGAGAAAGGGGAAGCCGATGATTGGGATGGAAAATAGCATGCAAGAACAAACTAGGACATAGCTACATCATGTTCTAATTATATCATGCAATAGTTCGCAGAGTTACATTACAAAAATACGTTTGTTGAATGCCGAACATACAAAGAAATGTTATTGAACTGTTGCACTAAGTTGCTATGTTAAAATGCTTCGAAGGAAGATAATAAATAACGGTACCTCTATTTTTGGTGATGCTCTTTCCATACTGATCAATTAATTGATAAGTGTGACTAGAAGGCACATCAACATTATAAAACAAAATGTTTGCAACTTGGCAGTTCACAAAACTGCCAAGTTGCAATCATTTTGTTTACTCAGACACTAGAGAAAATTACGTTGAACGAACATTATTAGCCGTGAGTTTACTATACCACAAGGCGCAACGCATTTACAAGCTATGTGTAAGGTAGTTGTGTAATGCGATAGCAGACACCATAGTGGTGTGATGAAGACAAACAATGCGCTCACTAGGAGACCCGAGGCAAACATTTATGTCTCGTCTATTTGTTTTGTGATTGTTGGAGCAAAAAGAAATCACGCAGCAAATATCAATCGAAGAAAGGTTTGGTTGGATGGCCGAGTCGCCGGAAGCTCAGATGCTGGATGGAGAGACCGTGCGTAGCGTGGGGGGGGGGGGGGGGAGGGGGAGGGGGGGGAGCCATTGGTTTCAACCCAGTTGGGACACAATCGCACGACTGTTGCTGTCATGTCATACTTATCTCAGAATAAAGCGCAGAACATCGATAGGCACCACGAGACGGACTGACTAAGGAAGCTATTGTACCATTTTTAAGAATTTTCATTATAAACATATATGTACTTTGAAATTGTACACACAAAACCCGCTGTTAGGGGAAGTGTGTTCTTCATTTAAATTGAAAAAAATTACTCTCAGAAGGAAACGTAATACCGTACTAAGTCCGTCCTATAGAAGAGTTTACAATATACATATATTATAAATGGATACACTGTGTTAAGACTTAAGAGTGCTTGCGAGTATTTTAAAAAAACAATAAGTAATGTAGTAGAATATACCGGTAAAAATACGTTTACGTTACGTCTACCCTGCTGTAAAAGTGGGAAAATATGTCACTTTTAAATTGATAGCCTATTAGTTGAGGGTGGGTTTCTTTAATACAAACTCATCCCTGGGAGTGTCAAATGTGCGTAACTATTTTTTAGTTTAAACCGTGCAAAAATACTCTAATATCAATTACTCTCAATAAATACTTCATATCATGTTTTAAGTAGCTGTATTAGAGTTAAAATAACTTTTCTATTTTCTATTCTTGGTTTGACAACATTTTAATGTCTTCATAGCTGTAACAGCCATGGCCACGAATTTCAAATTTGCTAAACCTCTAAAACTTTCCCAGGCTCGCAAAGTGAACTGACAGATACAACATAATTTCACACATTACCCGTTATAGGAAACATGTATGTTATGAGTAGGAGACTTCACGAAGGCCACAAGGCAGCGATTACACGAATCCGATCTGCTAACATCTCTCCAGCTGTCCACGAATACAAGTAGTTCCGTAAAACAGACACGTATAATGGTACTGTACACGTTTGTGATTCCGACTCCAACACAGCACGAACCATTAGCCTAGATACAGCCGCGCTGAGGAGGTAATTAATATGCCACGGCGAGAATATAAAAACAAGATGTGCGTCACTGTTTTATGTACACAGCACAGAGGCGTAATTAACCTGTGCATGGTAGCAAAACATGAATGCACCCTCAGATTGATGAGCTGTCGCGACGCTGTCTTAGATTGGAGCAAAACCCGCGGCATTCAATTTGCAGTGGTGGTTTTGTGAACAAAACACAGAAGAAGAGGTGACTTGTTCGCTAACAGCGTGGAAGAAAATCTACTACAGTTCTTGCTTCGGAGGAGGCATTCGCATTTCTGTTGCATGCTTTCCATAGACTATACTCGCGTCGCGTTAACTTGCAAGATGTTGTCGTCACGGATTATGTAATAGTGAAGTGACGCGTGTGAAACTACCAACCTAAATCTAGTTGCATCCCGTTCTTCTGCCTCAGGTATTGTAGTGACAATATCGCCCACATGTTGTCAGACGTGGTAGGGTCCCATTCCATTCACGGTTGGTGCAGTCAATGCAGTGGACAATAACAATACAGGTATCGGGCAATCTCGAGTTGAATAACGTTGAAATAGACCGCGTGGAGCGACTGTCTTTTCTCAGAATTTTAGGGGACACCTCGCTTCTTACAGCGTCGCCAGTATACGCTGCAAGTGACAACACAGTAAACAGTAGCGAAACTCGTGTCGACGGTGCATACAGTACCACTATAGCTCCCGGCCGACACTGGCGCGCGTAGCGGCCATAACGCTCATAAAACGAACACAATATGTTGTTAATTAATAACATAATTAAAACATGAATTGTGAAAGTGACACTTCTATGTCCGCGGGCCACCATTTTGTTAAACGCAACTCACCTCGATCACGGCCAGGACATTGGATCGGCGCCCACGCATGAGTTTGTTCGAGTTTTGCGACTGTTTACCTATCTCTTGTAAATCGTGGTGATAATTCGTGTATGTGTGTATACATAACAAGGATGAAAATGTTAGTAATAACAGAGTGGGATTCTTAGTAAAGAGGGTCGAAAAACTCTATAACTAAACCATCTCTACCCGTCTACCGAACCGTCTCGACCGAAAAAGGATACAACAGTGTTGTTAAAATGTTGAAGTGGGAGGGGGGGGGGGGGAGGAGGGGGGTTGAACTTAGTATGTTACGCATATCAACTTTCAACGTCTCATAGACACTTATAACAAACCATCAAATATCTCTAATGAAGTATCATAGAGGCCGTCTGATGAGTGTCTCTCGACTCATTATGAACTATGATTGTGGGGAAGGGGGAAGGTCATGATCGCACCCCCATCAATCTCCATCATCGTCTCTATTAGGATCATTATTCGTAGTATACACTTGAGACGTTAAGCCAACCATATGTCTACTTTGCAGTCTCATAGAGATAATAGGCGCACGTTACAAAGTAAATGCAACATTACGAAAAACACGTGTTTGCATTTCATGCAAGGTAGTTACAAATAACACGCGGCAGGTTTAATGACTGTGCGAGCCACCAGATCGCATGACGTGTTATAGTATCTCACTTGTAGGAAGGGTACAAACACCGCTTGAGCGCACAGCTGTCTCGAGTCGCCCCCGGCTACGCTAGCTCACTGAGGAAATGCCTAGACCGTGTCTGGCAAGGGATGTAACATAACGTATCTGATTGAATACACAACTTGGGATGGATATTTGTAATCTACCGGCAACGTCACATTGATATTACACAGGAAAATATCGATATCTAGAGCATGGTAACAAATACAACAAGCAACATTGAACATCTACGTAGGTGATGGACGAAATTAGGGTAGGTAGGCTACGTTTTACGGTTAACGTACATCAAAACTGGGAAGGAAATCCCCAGAACGCCGTTATACCAATATAGGAACGTTCTTCATTCAAGTTACAATGTTTGTAAAATATCGACTATTTGGCGAAGTACTGTTTCGTTATATTAAATGTGCCTTGCCAATGCATGAAAAGCATATAAAAAAAACTACTTTCAACTGAACTTATTAAAAAGGTTTTTAAAAAACTTTATTATTTCCAAAAGTAATTAATTATTAAATTCAAAGGCTTTCAATTACACGTGTTTAAAATACTTCTTTCAGTAATTTACCAGTAGATGCGATTTCCTCTTCAAAATTCTCAGTAACATTAATGGTTGTTTCAGGATTTTAATAAAGTTTGGTATAGGCCTACTATGTTTGCAGTAATTCGAGTTATATTACAACTAGTTAGGTCATTAAATAAATATCAACTAGCGCCCTGGGTGCTTATGTTAAATATGTTTACGAAGTTTCGTCCCAGGCCGCAGAGAAAGAAAAAAAAAACACTATAAACATTTCCGAAAGTGAGTTTCATTCAATCCGTTAACAGTTTTTCCTGTACACAAACAAAGCTAAAACAAAAAATTAGCCTCGTTAACTGGACACGTTGCTGGCATCGTTAGGTCAGCCCAGTCCGAGGCCGCCTAAAAGTCTCGAGTACAGTTTCGAGTGGGCAGGATAAATGATCTTAGTTTTCGTGTTTCGACAGTGTGACACCTCCCTCCTACTATTTCCGTCAGATGAGGAAACAAGAAATTTTGAAGTAAACAATCTTTTAATTAAACGATTAAATACTTTTATACATTACCAGTATAGGGCAACCAATTATCCAAATAGTTAATTAAAGATAATGATAAAACGTAAAAATGATAACACCGTGTTTTATTTCACTACGTTACTTACACCAGTTAAATATATAATATAAGATACGAAGTAATGTTCTCTAAAGTCTAAACCACAAGCTAACTCGTCGCTGGTGAGTGTTCTGTATCGACGTATATTACGAGTTCACGAGTTGTATTTTATGTGTTAGGCCTATAGCTATTAACAAATAAAAACCAAAACCATCCACACGATGCATAATGCTGCCAATAACCGACCGGTAAGTGGAGCCAGAGGTCCTTGGTTCGGTCCCCATTCACGGTAAGCGTTTGTGACGATATCAGGTCATTTATATACTTAAATTGTGATTGCTGACTTACTTACTCAATAAACTGCCCATAATTCAAAGTTAGGAGCCCAATCTAGATACGTTCCACTTTGATGCACCATCAACCTCAATTTGAAATCAGCTTTATACTCTTTAAAAGGTTGCTATAGACATGTTTTCTTAAAGCTGATAGCTCGTTACTGTTATTGCATGAGTGTTTATCAAAGGAAGGGTGAATAGCGTAAGAATTAATCGCTCTTTCCACGCGTCTTCAAAAGAAACAAAAAACAACATAAAGCGCTCTTCAATATAATAATTTGAGACAGCAGTGCTGGAAAATAGCATTTACATAACATGTCTTCAGACACAATTCGAAACAAATCGATTTTTTTGTAAGAAACAGGTCCTTTGGAGAGTTTAAGGAGTTGTCTGACATCATCCATCCTCATAACTAAATACAAATATTGGTACAAACAAACTACTTCTTCATTAAACCACTCTACTTTTTGAAAGAATTTATTGATAATTAACAACTAAAATTCCTAATCTCTGACCCATCTTTACTGTTATTTCTGAATGTAAGCCTATGTGTATTTTGTAGTTTTGTATGTATATTTTATTTTGTATGTATAGTAGGACCCATCTGTATTTGTAGTTTGTGCCTATATTTGTATTCTGTACAAATCGCATGGTGAAATAAAATAAATAAAATAATTACATACCCAGAACTCCCCTTTCTGAGTCATATACATTGTTAACTTTCAGTCACGTTTTAAAACATGTGTCAATTTCAGCTACAGCTTACTACAAAAATCATACCTAAAAACAATTTTAAAATGTTGGTGCCATGTTTGAGTTTTCTTCGATCTCCCCTTAAGAGGACGCGGGCATGCAGACCTTCAGCAGGATAATTGCCAATGTTGCAGTTTTTGAGATAATCATTTTTTTTTTTTTGCGTTATATTACTAAATGAATTATGAATGTTTTTAATAACATCGATTTTCGATTGAAATTTTTTTCAACTTAGTGATATTATAAATATTTTTCTAAATCAGATATCAAAATTTCGGGTTACTGGGAGCGTCCGTTGGTCTCTCTTGCGAAACATATAGAAAATTCATAATTTTCACATTATAACTACAGCCTTTACAGTTATCTCCAGTTTTGCGTATAGCGGGATAGTATACCGCTGCCCCTGCAACTGTATTGCGGGCGCGGAGTCGCTAAATCGCACGTGTTGGAGGGGAAGTGACAAGCTTCGACAGCCACGCTGCACACATGCAGGTGGCCCGACTGCTTTTCGGCGCAAATGTTTGTTGCTCAGCGCGGTCTCTCTCTCTCTCTCTCTCTCTCTCATAATTCCTCACTTTGACTACTGTGACGTCGTTTACAACGATCTAACAGAAGACCTAGCCATCCGTCTTCAACGTGCCCAAAACTCGTGCATTAGGTTTATCTTAGGAATAAGAAATATGACCACATTACTCCTGGCTTCAAACAGTTATCCTGGATCCGCTTAAAAGACCGCCTTAACCTTCATTCTGTTTGTCTTACCCACCGTATTCTCTCTACTTCTTCACCTAGTTATCTCGCGTCAAACTTCCATTATCTTCCTTCATTCAAATCACTCTTTCAACACTAGATCAAAATGTATTATTTGTTAAAAGGTGGGATGGAAGATAAGGCCTAGCTGGCCTTAATCCCGCCTTCAATAAAGACCATTATCTATCTATCTATCCATCGTCACCTCGTCACTTCTTATTAAAAGTACCGTATAAAACCCCCGCTGAAAAGAGAAGGTGTCCCTGGACTGAAGTGTCTTATTTGTCTCGATTGTTCGCAAATTGCCCTATCCCGTAAACTGTTCACTGATACTTCTGTCCCTTTTACTTCAATTTTATTTTTCTATTATCTGTTAGCCTATACATACTGTTGTGTGACTGGTGTGTAATGAAATGACCGTCAGACCACGCATCCTGCTCCTGGATGCGCGGAGAGCGGGTTTGTCCCAGACTAGCCTAGATACTGTTGTGTGACTGTGATATGTAATGAAATGACTGTCAGACCACGCATCCTGCTCCTGGATGGGCGGAGAGGTGGTTTGTCCCAGACTAGCCTAGATACTGTTGTGTGACTGTGATGTGTAATTGAATGACTGTAAGACCACGCATCCTGCTCCTGGATGCGCGGAGAGCGGGTTTGTCCCAGACTAGCCTAGATACTGTTGTGTGACTGTGATGTGTAATGAAATGACTGTCAGACCACGCATCCTGCTCCTGGATGGGCGGAGAGCGGGTTTGTCCCAGACTAGCCTAGATACTGTTGTGTGACTGTGATGAGTAATTGAATGACTGTCAGACCACGCATCCTGCTCCTGGATGGGCGGAGAGCGGGTTTGTCCAAGGAGGTTATATAAAGCACTGGAGGGGTGGTGGCCTATGTTTACCTGGCTGTTGCAGTGAAGCCAGTTTTGCGGCGCGCGGCCGAGCGGCGGCCATATTGGGACTGGAAGGATTTCAATTCATGCATCTTTCCCCGCCCCCTCGGCGGCCCCCCGCACGTGACTTTTTCCACGATGTGTCGCTACAGTTTTCGGCGCCCGGCCTTTGGCTACTCGTGGGTATTTTTTTCGACTTTCCACCCCCACCCCTTCACCCCCTCACGACGTGTTTTATCTCGTCAAGTGTGCGATTTCGGCGCTCTCGTTTTGCGGTAAAAATTGTAAAAAATTCAAATGTTTTTTGGGGAATTTTTCGGATGCTTTTGATCGCAAGTCAATTGATTGGCGCATCTTTTTGTAAGAATTTTATGAATTTTAATGGTCCCTTTTAAAAGTTACAGGCACTTAAACTCGAAAAATTTGCGAAATTTGGATTTGACGGATCTGGTACGTTTTTAACGCGTCACATTCAAACGGCTCTGCCCGTCGAACCAAACGAGATATAACGTTCGTTTTTGTTTCGTTACCGACGCTTACCATCTGGGTAACTGGAATTTGGAAATTTTTTGGATTCGTCCCAGAACTTTCGTCAATCAAATTGTGTACATTTGGTAAAGTGCGTTTTTAAAAAGCGCGTGTAACACTTTTTTTCCACATTTTTTGTTTGAAAATTTTCTCGACTTTTTCATTTTGATAAATAACCACTTATCTTGATTATAAACGAAGCTATTTTTTAATTTCGTCCCGGATGCTTAGTTATGGGCACTTTTCCATTAATTCTACACGGTTTCAGTTTTGTTTTTTTTGCGTCAAGTTGGTACTTTCGAAATGGGTTTTTTTTCTTTAAGCCGATGCTGAGCCCTTGCCCGTACAGGGGCATGAAAAAACATTTTCGCAAAGTTACCCCTTTACCGAATGACAGATGTTCCCGCAACGCACTTTTCACGGCGTTAAGAAAACACGAATACAAAAGTTTTGTTTTTGTATATTAAAAGGGATTTTAATATGCCATCCAACATACATTTGTGATAAGTATTATTAAATGCACATTTGTCTATCCGAAAACGTTACGTTAAAAAATTAGACTTTACGGGTGTCCGAGTTACGGTGCTTTAACGGATTTCACGCGTAGCCGTTTTTTGTCGGAATTTGTCTTTGGGAATTTTTCAAAGTCTTAAAAAAGCATGTTGGAATTTTTTCTAATTATCGTTTTCCGTTTTACCGTGTCCGAGACTATTTTTGACATATTGAATGTACCCGGACGTACCGGGCACGTACCGTCTTCGTATTTTTGTAATTTTAATTTTTAATTTTCAGTTTTGAACGTCCCCCAAATGTCCCGTTTTGAAATCGGACAACCCGTTTTGGTATCATTAAAAAGAGCGTTCCAATACCTTTCAGTACAATTGCAGTTTGTTGACGTCACACTTACCGGGACGTACCGGAAAGCTTTTGTACGGGCAAAATTCAACTTTTTTGTTTTTGACCACCCAAATTACGAATTTGTTACGAGTTTTTTCGGAATTTTTCGTCGGAATAACTTTTCTCTATTCTTTATTAAATATGTTTAGTTTTTAATTTATCGAAAAAGCTCAAAACACGACGACGGGGGGGGGGGGTGCCGTATACATTGATGTAATCTGAAGATAATCAATTTCGACACTCACATTTGTCTTTGATGGCTTATTGTGGGTGTCGTAGATACTTGAGTGAAGAAAGAAACTTGAAAATTGTGTGATTTTGAAAAAAGAAAAAATAATAAGTGTACAAAAGTACATGTACCATGTAAAACTGTCGTGGATACTTGAGTAAAGAAAGAAACTTGAAAATTGTTGGATTCGAATCGCTGACCCATATGGCACTGGACGCTTGAACTCGATATACTATGCTACAACATTGGGCAATTTATTCGTTAAGTATCGTGTAACACGGGCGCGTATAAAAAGTCCGGGTTGATCTTTTTTGGTGAATTAAAGATCTCGTATATTTAATATTGAATCACGCTTTCTAAAAAAGTTGATACGAAGTCTGTAAGTCATATTGGTCGCCCACAATAAGCCATCAAAGACAAATGTGAGTGTCGAAATTGATTATCCCCCGTCGTCGTGTTTTGAGCTTGTTCGATAAATTAAAAACTAAACATATTTAATAAAGAATAGAGAAAAGTTATTCCGACGAAAAATTCCGAAAAAACTCATAACAAATTCGTAATTTGGATGGTCAAAAACAAAAAAGTTGAATTTTGCACGTACAAAAGCTTTCCGGTACGTCCCGGTAAGTGTGACGTCAACAAACTGCACATGTACTGAAAGGTATTGGAACGTTCTTTTTAATGATACCAAAACGGGTTGTCCGATTTCAAAACGGGACATTTGGGGGACGTTCAAAACTGAAAATTAAAAATTAAAATTACAAAAATACGAAGACGGTACGTGCCCGGTACGTCCGGGTACATTCAATATGTCAAAAATAGTCTCGGACACGGTAAAACGGAAAACGATAATTAGAAAAAATTCCAACATGCTTTTTTAAGACTTTGAAAAATTCCCAAAGACAAATTCCGACAAAAAACGGCTACGCGTGAAATCCGTTAAAGCACCGTAACTCGGACACTTGTAAAGTCTAATTTTTTAACGTAACGTTTTCGGATAGACAAATGTGCATTTAATAATACTTATCACAAATGTATGTTGGATGGCATATTAAAATCCCTTTTAATATACAAAAACAAAACTTTTGTATGCGTGTTTTCTTAACGCCGTGAAAAGTGCGTTGCGGGAACATCTGTCATTCGGTAAAGGGGTGACTTTTCGAAAATGTTTTTTCATGCCCCTATACGGGCAAGGGCTCAGCATCGGCCTAAAGAAAAAAAACTATTTCGAAAGTACCAACTTGACGCAAAAAAAACAAAACTGAAACCGTGTAGAATTAATGGAAAAGTGCCCATAACTAAGCATCCGGGACGAAATTAAAAAATAGCTTCGTTTATAATCAAGATAAGTGGTTATTTATCAAAATGAAAAAGTCGAGAAAATTTTCAAACAAAAAATGTGGAAAAAAAGTGTTACACGCGCTTTTTAAAAACGCACTTTACCAAATGTACACAATTTGATTGACGAAAGTTCTGGGACGAATCCAAAAAATTTCCAAATTCCAGTTACCCAGATGGTAAGCGGCGGTAACGATCAAAAACGAACGTTATATCTCGTTTGGTTCGACGGGCAGAGCCGTTTGAATGTGACGCGTTAAAAACGTACCAGATCCGTCAAATCCAAATTTCGCAAATTTTTCGAGTTTAAGTGCCCGTAACTTTTAAAAGGGACCATTAAAATTCATAAAATTCTTACAAAAAGATGCGCCAATCAATTGACTTGCGATCAAAAGCATCCGAAAAATTCCCAAAAAAACATTTGAATTTTTTACAATTATTACCGCAAAACGAGAGCGCCGAAATCGCACACTTGACGAGATAAAACACGTCGTGAGGGGGTGAAGGGGTGGGGGTGGAAAGTCGAAAAAATACCCACGAGTAGCCAAAGGCCGGGCGCCGAAAACTGTAGCGACACATCGTGGAAAAAGTCACGTGCGGGGGGCCGCCGAGGGGGCGGGGAAAGATGCATGCATTGAAATCCTTCCAGTCCCAATATGGCCGCCGCTCGGCCGCGCGCCGCAAAACTGGCTTCACTGCAACAGAGGCCAGCGCCCCTCCAGTGCTTTATATAACCTCCTTGGGTTTGTCCCAGACTAGCCTAGATACTGTTGTGCGACTGTGATGTGTAATGTCATGACGGTCAGACCACGCATCCTGCTCCTGGATGTGCGGAGAGCGGGTTTGTCCTAGACCAAACCAAGGGCCATTAGATCGCTAGTAGCGCGCGCGCAGCGCGCGCGAAGTAAGGTCATCTATAAGACTATAAACTATTTCTAGTTTCTATAATGTTAAAAATCACATGATATTCAAATGGAAGAATCATTCAGAAAAACAAATGAATTGATCTTTCAAAACAAATTATGGGCCAAAAAGGCAAAATAACAAACTGTAATGAGATGTTGTCTTCACATTCTATATAATATATTTTCAACAAAATACTTTACGCGTAAGCTCACATTATTGGTGAGGATTATTTAAATAATAATGAGATTTTTGTAGTTGGATCCAAAATGGCGATTTTGGATCTCATTGAATGATCTGGTTTTGGAGTTCGACGACACTCCGCCAGGGGATTTAGTGGACCTAGTCCTAGACTAGCCTATAGATACTGTTGTGTGAACTATGTCAAATGAAATGACTGCCAGACAACGCATCCTGATCCTGGATGCGCGGAGAGCGGGTTTTTCTAGACTACCTAGATATACTGTTGTGTGGCTGTGACTGTGATGTGTAATGAAATGACTGTCAGACCAGGGATAGTTGTTTTTCTTTTGTGTAGTGTTTTAATATGTTTGGATGGATTCCCGCATTTACTGGTAAGCAAGGGATCGATAACCTGTGATTAATCAGTGAAAACAATAGTAGCAATTATAATAAAATTAAAAAAATAATAATAATAATTGAAGCCCTTAGTACGTCACAGATAGTCATGACTTACAATGGTACCTATACCAACAACTCCCTTTGAGTTTGCATTTTACCGCGGTGTAACTTGATTAGCAAATAACTGAAGTTGCGCGGCCACGGCACCACCTTTTGATATACCGCACGGGCACGTGGCTAATGCTTTCCCACTACACCGCCTTGTCTCCCCTCGAGTGCTTTACCGTACCCCGCGCCTCACCGCTTCGCACCTACAACCGCCAATGTGCCGTTCCACTGTGGCGCGATCTCTGGGTTGGAGTCGCGCGGAGCAAGTAATGCCTTCGTCCTCTTAACAGCAATTATAGGACGAAATTCAAGAACGCGCTTTTAGAAAGCGTCTCCCTCGACAATTGAGCGCACCCGTATAGTTGTCCGTGTGACAACTGAGCGCACTCGCATCGTTGTCCGTGTGACAACTGAGCGCACTCGTATAGTTGTCGATGTGACAACCTGAGCGCACTCGTATAGTTGTCGATGTGACAACTGAGCGCACTCGTATAGTTGTCGATGTGACAACTGAGCGCACTCGTATAGTTGTCGATGTGACAACTGAGCGCACTCGTATAGTTGTCGATGTGACAACTGAGCGCACTCGTATAGTTGTCGATGTGACAACCTGAGCGCACTCGTATAGTTGTCGATGTGACAACTGAGCGCACTCGCATCGTTGTCCGTGTGACAACTGAGCGCACTCGTATAGTTGTCGATGTGACAACCTGAGCGCACTCGTATAGTTGTCGATGTGACAACTGAGCGCACTCGTATAGTTGTCGATGTGACAACTGAGCGCACTCGTATAGTTGTCGATGTGACAACTGAGCGCACTCGTATAGTTGTCGATGTGACAACTGAGCGCACTCGTATAGTTGTCGATGTGACAACTGAGCGCACTCGTATAGTTGTCGATGTGACAACTGAGCGCACTCGTATAGTTGTCGATGTGACAACTGAGCGCACTCGTATAGTTGTCTGTGTGACAACTGAGAACGATTCCACTGAACGTGACTGCGACCTGAGTGGACCACGGAGAGTCCGACCAGACAGATGCGCGGGAGGAGCGAAACTATGTCCTCCGCGCGCAGATACGACACTGGTTTTAGTACTGTCTCGATACGATTGGGCGAACACAAAGAAAGTAACGACGATGGGAAGAGATACAAAATACGATCAATGTAGCCGTTCTTGTTTTCGGAAATGATTTGTACGTTCGGTGATATAGTTCTAGGTAAACATACAATGCATGTATGTATGTATGTATGTATGTATGTATGTATGTATGTATGTATGTATGTATGTATGTATGTATGTATGTATGTATGTATGTATGTATGTATGTATGTATGTATGTATGTATGTATGTATGTATGTATGTATGTATGTATGTATGTATGTATGTATGTATGTATGTATGTATGTATGTATGTAAGTATGTATGTATGTATGTATGTATGTATGTATGTATGTATGTATGTATGTATGTATGTATGCATGTATGTATGTATGTATGTATGTATGTATGTATGTATGTATGTATGTATGTATGTATGTATGTATGTATGTATGTATGTATGTATGTATGTATGTATGTATGTATGTATGTATGTATGTATGTATGTATGTATGTATGTATGTATGTATGTATGTATGTATGTCTGTGTGTATGTATGTATGTATGTATGTATGTATGTGTGTATATATGTATGTATGTATGTATGTATGTATGTATGTATGTATGTATGTATGTATGTATGTATGTATGTATGTATGTATGTATGTATGTATGTATGTATGTCTGTGTGTATGTATGTATGTATGTATGTATGTCTGTGTGTATGTGTGCGTATGCATTAACGTATTTCACCATGGTCTGTACAAGATCGGTACAATGGCATAATTGGAAAAAGCAATTTTAAATAAATATTAAAAAAACATATTTTGCGGCGTTCGCCGTGAATTCAAACGTTAATAATTATGAGTCACACACAGGCCATGTAAAGGCAAAAATCAAAACAAAAATGTTGCGTGTCATCATGGAAACTGTGTAGGAGTCGCGGTACTAGAAATAACATAATTGTTTCTGCCGTATTTGCGGCTGGAAGTCCCAACCATATAGGTACATTAAAAGCTATGACGGGGTTTGACTTGGAGTCGTTTAAATATGAGCTGAACGACGTTATAAGTAATGTTGATAAATAACGTATCAAAATGTAATTGAATTATATACCCGGGACGAGAGTTGTGAATGTGAAGCAGATTGCATCATGGATACCTGCAGGCGCAGCGCACCGCTTTCTGAATAGCAATGAATGCACGTTCCCACCGCCTGTGAGATACCATAACCACGCCTACATCTTTCGTCGACTATCTCGACGAAAAACGTAGCCATTTATCAATACGACCAAAGTGATTCCGTTGATGAAATATTCTCTTTGGTATAAATCATATAATATATTTTCTTCAAATGTGAACTAATATATTAGAAAATTTGAACTGTCGTGCATACAGTATATTCAATTAAATATAGACCTGTATCAAAAAGAAACACATAGACCGGTCGAGCTGATAAAAATTTCTCAAGCTAGAAGAAATTCAAATAATGCTGTAAAAATGTAAATTAGTCCTTATCACTGATTATATAGTAAAAGAAAATGCTGAACTGTTTAGTCTGGTTCAATGCCATGACTGGGACCCCCTGGCTGAAATCGAGAGATAGGGAATTTCATTTCCATGTATTAAACGAAAACAAAAAAAAAACGCTTTAAAGAATCCACGGAAATTCACTCATAACCGCCTTTATGGAGCAGAGCCTTAACTTAAATTAGTTACAATGAATATCCCATGACTTGCAAATAGACCCGATGATGCACGGACGGGCAGCCAACACCCTTTCACTCGCGCGAAAGCAGACAACAGCTTTCTAACGGCGAATCACAAGCAGCTTCTTTCTACACCCCATACGCTCACCAGCACGAGTAGAACAATAAGACTCAACAACTGTTTTATTTTCGTAATTAAAACGAAACACACTTCAGAGGCACTTCGAAGCGACGCCAAATGAGGACGCACTCCGACAAGAAGAGCACTTCGTAATTAATTTTACATTTGTCCTCTAGACTGTCATAAATATTCAAACATTTGGCTAACGTGCATACTAGTTAATAGCGCCCAGTTTTTACACCCTCTATAGTACACGTCAACCTCAAACCGTGACAATAGAGTGTTATGTTCTCAAAGAGATAGAAAATAGCAACATAATTAATCAAAGTGAACAGCGGCCCACATAATGAAGGTATATGTGTCAGCGTAGGCTTATTTCCTGTGAAATATTACGCCTAAATATCAAACAGCCCAGGTTATAAACTCACATTGGTTCTGTATATTATTACTTTTTTCTCTAATACTCAATAAAATCTTGTCACTTTTCGAAATCAGGTATTATTTTAAAGTAGCTCATCCATTTGTAAATCTACACAGTTGGTTGTTTATCAATGTTTTCCCTATTGCTGTGTTATGTTGGGGTATTTTTCGAGGAATGTTTCCCTTTCCGTGTGCGGTATTATTGATTGTCTGGTGCCAATGCCATAGTACATTGTCAAGACAGAACACGATGGACATTTCCCGATCAGTCAGTCTTGTTATGTTTTGACAGACATTTGATGCGCGGAAGAGGCTGTTTGTGTTTGGTTCGGCATTTTTTAAATTTGCAAGTTTCAAATTTGTAAACGAATACCTTGTATCCAAAATACAACGAAGCAACCACACAGTAAAGGGTTGAAGGGTATAAGGGCTCCCCTGATTATCGGTTCTTGCAACTGAGTGTGTGGTAGGCTAGAAATAACTATGTATTTATATTTATTTATTTGATTAGTAAGTCTAAACCTGCCAGCGATGACGTTATTTATATCGTACATGAATGTGATGCATAATCAAAGTAATGCATTAATTATTACGCCTCTTCCATTACGTGGTATCTATATTTAAATATATGCGAAAAACCAACATCAAAACCAGTCATGAACATAAACGCACACTCAAACATAAATGCCTGTTTAATTTATATCTGTCCATCTGTTCATACTATTATTCTGGCCTTGGCAAGCAATATTCAATCACACAAATATAATCATAAACTATCGTTATTTAAAAATAGCAATTGAAGCCAAGTGCGCATTTGCGTCCCACATGTTCCATCTCGCCGTAATAAAGTTTGCTGTAACAGCCACGATGGTTCCTATCGTTTGTAACTCACCAGAAACGACACCGGAACGATCAGTCACATTTAGCACTGCAAGTCTGCGCGCGATATTTAACATATTACTTTTCCAATATCTAAAGCGGACGATCTTCATGACCTGCAACTACTGCTATGACAATATTTAATTTCACTGAAACTTTCTTAGTTACGAGTAGTCTCGCGGGCGAGCAATGTAAGGCACGTGTTTCCGCTAAACTCAGAAACTGTTCTATCGCGCCGATATAAAACCCCGGCTAGAACGTCCCGAACTCCCGAAAATAGAGCGGAAACTTCCTCGGGATTGAATCCAAGAGTTAAGTCGGCATTTGACGCGGGGGTATTTTAATAAACGAACATCACGCGTGATTGTTTAATATAGTTGTCCCGAAACAACCTTACAGATGCTGACGATTGATTCGTGATCGACCAACTAGCGAGCTCTTATTTCAAATATCGAGCGCTGGTTGGGAACGACTTACTCGTCTGTGAGAAACGCATTTGGTATGTTGTTTCGGGACAAGTGTATACATGTATATAAAGCCTCGACAACAATTGTCGGCATCGGGAATGTAATCGCAATTCGGAAATCGTGAAAAGGTCCACTTACATTGGTTCTTATGGCGCTGTTCACAATAAAATAGTAATGTCGTAATGATTTAGCATGAGAAAATGTACGATTGTAATCCCGATCCGGATTACGAACACGATGCCGACAACTGAGTTTGGGCCTTTAGAATGCATTGCGTTCACCGAGGTTTATCTGCTTTCTTCGCAATACTAACAGAATGCGACAGTCCGTCAATGTACACGTAAGTGAAATGTCTTATGGTGTATGTATACAACAAGCATATTATACCACTTTTAAGAGTGTATATAGTAACATTGCATCCTATTGGTGTATCATCTATCTATACCATAACAACGCTATGTGTCACTCCGGTCCCACTGACCTGCCACATATCTCGCTATACCTTAAAACTTACAGACTATTAATATAAATTGTCTCTTTGAGATTCCCAGTCCAAGCTCTGCTCATCACTACATTTCATATCGTAAACAACATCTCAAACATTATTCCTTTCTATGAGAGATTCGTTTATAGTTAGCGCACCTGTCAGGGAAGTGTGTTGAATAACACAAGACATCTGCTGAAAAATACACCACTAAACTATTATTCCTTTTGCCAGCTTATGTTGGGAATCATGAATAGGATACATCGTGATAGAGATTACAAGTTCCACAGAACTGACATTTCAAAAGTTTCCGATATTGAGGGCACCGTAAGATAATAATTAAGAGAGCAAAAAAGCGAACAAACATCGGGACCAGACGTCGCGGATAAGATTGTATAACTATACGACCATTGTGGGCAGCCGGGTACCTCCATCCCGCGCAATGCATGCCGGTATCTAGGACACACCAGTGCCCGCCTGGGCGAGGGCGCCCGCGAAGACAATGCTCGGCACGTGAACATTACGAATTGAATTATTACTGCCGGTTTTCAGAATCCATAATAGATATCTGGTGATGTTTGCAAAGCGCAGGTCCAATGTCACACTTGCAATCGCCGCCACTGCAGTTCGCGGTCGATTGGTGCTGAGTTGAGAGACCGATGGAGTGAAATCATCAAAGAAGCACTACCACACTAAGGGCCGGTTTTACAATCTCCTAATAAGGAAGTTATTTGTAGCAATTAAGCTATTTGGAGGATTCAAGGGTTGTGATTGGTCGTCGCCATGGAGACAACAAGCTATTCGACGAAGAAATAGTTATTGGGACATTGTAAGACGGGACCTAATGGTTGATTGATACCCACACACATAGATATATATATATCTTCATTGATGACATATCTTCGGGTTAGTATGTGAGCTCTTAGTTGTGTAATTGCATTGTTATTTAAATGCTATAGATATAAGTGAAGAGTATTTTAAAATTAAATCGGCATATATAATTATTAGCTTTGCTAAACGCAAGTCTAGAACTTACAAGGAGCGTGTTCTGAATAGTTTGAAATATGGGATACAAGGTACAGAGGTGCAACGTTCACCCAACCAGGAACTCATGAACTAACCCGAAAAGAATGCCAATAAAGAAGAATCTTTACTACCGTCAACCTATATAATTTGTTGGCGAGTGTACACTGCATAGAATCGCTAAGCATTTTGTTGTTTAATGATGCACTAAACAGCAATGTCATTAGGCGTCGCCTGGTCCGAAGGTAGAGCTACCATGGGTCTATGCTACCCTGGGCCCAGGTGGGTGGTTTAATGACTCTCAACAACGAAGTCATATGGCGTCGGCTCTTCCAGTCGCTTCCTACGACGCCAGATCGAGCTAGCCTGGACCCAAGCCCAGATGAGGTGCAGCCTATATTCATTATACCTCCACACATAGTTTTATCATTATATTTTATTCTCTATTTCATCTACGTTTAGATCAACTTCACAAACGATTAGGTACCATGTTTCCCGTGAAAATATAGACAGTTTTAATACCAATAAAATACACACTACAAACGCAAGTGCATTGTTGACGCTAACGACATATGCAATAAACTACAATAATATGCATATCTAAAATAGTATTACACTTATGGTGGAAAAGGTATGGCGCGTAATCATTATCTTCGTCCGTGAAATGGTAAGCTCATTATCTAAAAGCTTAATTTCGACCAGTTTACAATTTCTGTTGAAACAGTCAAGTCTACAACAAAATGCGAAGAATGTTAGCATAAAGGTGTATGCACTGGTTTACTACATCCACTGTCGGTGTTAGTTTAAGAACAACACTGACAGCTAATATGAGGTACTACTGAGTGTAACTGGGCGCGTTTCAACAACATCTCATTTTTATGTTAGGCTCAGGTGGCGAAGCGGCGCACCTCCATTTATACGCAGCAACTATCACATACACAATGGAAGATGTTTCTTTGTTAAGAAATTTCAAATGATTTAAGGAGAATACGAAAGGAGCATTACCCAAATGAAAAAAAAAATATTAAAAAACACTGCTCGCATGAAGAGTAAGTTTCGGTGACGCTACTGAGATAGAACGTTCGTATGAAATGTGGGACGCAATGGAGGCGACAGCAGAGAGATATAAGAGAAAGATAGCCGAGCACCAAGTGTAGAAAGGAATGCGCAAATTAGTGTTTACTGTTTCCACTACAGCTCCCACATACAAACGATAAATAACAGTGACATAACAAAGCAATATTATACTATCTAGGTTTTCTGGATATAACCGTATCAAATAGTGGACATAATTCAACGTTTGCTTGCAATAATAATCGTTGTATTATGTCCACTTTTGACACGGTTGTACCCGCAAAACAAATAGTATAGTTGCCCGTACAGATAGTCGCTAGTATATAGTATAGCCACAGCCACGGTATAGCATAGTAGTTGGCCGTGAAAGCCTCCGAAATAAAGCAACATTATTTCCATGGCAAATAAATTTCTTATCTTGAATATAAAATGTACTTCATTAATTTGTAAATAGCTATCAGAAATGTTTTCAAACTAGTTTTAAAAAGACACACACATCAACACAAATTGGTTATATGTAGCATTTATTAAGTTTTTTTCATTAACTATGCCCCTGGCATATTTATACATTATAATCAACTTTGCACATTTCGTAGAAATTAGCCAACTCGCAACGAGTTTTATGCACGCTCAGAGTTTTTAATTAAGACCAAAAAGTTTTAACTTCCATCAGCCGTTTGGCCTCTTGACTGATTAATAAGGGGCACGCATACTTAAGTAGTGTCTTGTTTCAGCCGATAGAGATCTGCATGGCTTGCGACAGTTGCCACCAGGGGCGCTCCGAGTGCGCGCATCGACTGGCACGACATCTGTACTGAGAAACATCAATCGAATTGCAGTCTGCAGAACTGAACAGAATCGCGTTTTGGTGTCGAAAGCAATCAGGATCTACAGCAAAACGAGCATGGAGGATAAATACATGGGCATTCTATTTCGCGTAGGATCAAAGTATAATGCCCGGTTCGCATATGTCTCTTGCCGCGCGGCAATCTGTTTAGCGTTGACCAATCAGAACTCTTGCATTGCCTTCCAGCACCGCAACGGAAACGCTGTGATTGGTCACCGCGCATAAGCTTACCGCGCGCAAGAGACAAGGGAACCGGGCATAACTCAGTCTTTTCAGTGTCGGTCTTACTGCACTCTTAAATTGAGTGTGACCCTTCAATACATGCCAATTCAATACAATTCAATGAATTTTGAAATACCGATCTTTGATTGGTTATCGCTCACTCGTCGATGGTGTTCGAAGCCTACAGGGTTGGTTCAGTCACTTTCAATTAAAGTCCCCCACTGCAAATCAGTTTAGTTACTGAGTGGGTAGACTCTAAATGTGAATTTATTTATTTTATTTATTCATGTAACCATAATGAGTCTGTATTTTGCTATATCCAGATTTGAGCATTTCATCCATTTGATATCAACAAACTTAGAGATCGTTGTACCCACTCCAATTTATATATGACATTTGAAATCGAAGAAGATTCCACTTATTAATAACTTCAATATGTATACTGCCATAAAATAAGAGCGAACGACTTTTTATGAAATTTTATACCATGAACAATTTTCTGAGAATCCATTTATATCGCAGCTATTTTGAAAGTGAGTTGATAAACAGAACTGTAGTTTTAAATATTATATACGGTAATAGTACTTATTCCATCTTCGAGCAGCGAACACTTGCTTCAATACGTTAATTAATTCCTTCCTAAAAGAAGTTGATAGGTTGAAGCCTCGTAATTTTACCGCCGTTAACTCGTTTAAAAGTCTATAATAACATAAACACAGGCGGGCGTAAATGTTTTATTATCCTCCTGGCGATGAGAATCTAGGAATTAAAATGATGTCAGGAATGTAAAGCAACACCCCACAAACAATTAATTCTGTTTAAGCGAAGCAGAGCAGTGCATGAGTTTCATTACACGCTACGATAAATAACAGCAGCGCGAGGCCGAGCACCATAGGTCACCACTTGTCGCGTGCGCAGACGCGTCATACCTGCAGGTACAGAGTATTGTTGTGTTTGTCCCGACGTGCTACGTGACAGGGATTCAGGTTTAGTTAGTTTTATGACCGAGAAATCAAGTACGCGGTCCAAATAACCGGGGTAAATGAGTTTTGCCGCACAACATGGAGGGGGGGGGGGGGAGTTCTACGGAATTTAATCAATGTACGCAATGAAGTTCAATACCAATTGGATACAGGGTATAGTGAACAATGTTCTGGTCCACTCTTTTCGGAAGAGTATTGTATTTTCTGGATTATGCAACCATATTCTAGGTTCAACCGTCAAAATTTAAGGCTTTTTATCGCGTCTTGTACGAAAAAACAAGTAGAAGGAAACTACTTGATAACACAGCTCGATACATCAGTCCTATTAATTAAGAAAAATAATTCATCTTACTAACAAAAGTGCGTTTTAAGTACGCGTATAGTACACTACTACACGTTAAAATGAAATAAAATATATAAATAGAAACACACATATACTATTTGAAGACGAGGTTCTCTCTCTAGAGATCTGTCTTTGTTTGGGCTCATATGGTCAAAAGCATGGTACTCCCATCACTATAACTCAGAAGTCAGAGACACGAACAAATTGCCACTTTGTCAACAGCATCCTACAAGAAGTGAAACATCGGCAAGTCACGTTGGGAACTGACTAGAATATCTCGCCCTGCGTGTGGGGTGGGACCGTTTAGAGATAACGTCATGCCATACATCTGCCACGTGGACTGGAGTGCATGGTGATGCCTAAACGGGTCGGCGACGACGCCATCAGAGGGGTCAGGGATGGAGTGTTGTACGGCGAGGGAGGGACGTTTTCTGCACGCAAAACATTCACATTTCAATGAAGCCACTTAACAAACCATTAGCAAAGGAAAACATCCATTAAACAATAACGCATATTATAGTTATTCACCAGGCTGAACCGCGTTGATCGCAAACACATCAGCGGGGCAGCATATTTTTCTCTGAACTCATTATTCCATCTGCCCATCTCGTAACCCGAAAACGCCATTTCAAACATCGAATAAACGTAGAACGGAGGAGCTATACAACTCGCAAACACTAAACATGCCACTTTAGAATTAGTGTTACCAAGTTTGAACTGTACCCGCCTAGTTATCTCCATGGATGCGCACTTGGTGTATAAAGGACGCTTAATTTATGATTTTCACGCGTCAAAGAAAAAGAGTCCGTTCGCTGTAACGACCTCATCCAGTGATGAATAGCGCGCTTTCCTGTCAAACTACGATATCAATCACGTTTAAGTTCCGCGGGAAACCCCACAATCCCGCGCGTACCCACACACATACATGTGAGAGAAATATCAAAATTGTGACATTGTTGGTGAGAATATAAAGTTTGAGATTATTGTTAAAATGAATGCGTGTCTTCGTAGCTATAATTCACTTGTAACCCCGATTTATTGCAAAGTGCTCCTGAATATTCTCCCAAACCTCACAGTAATGGAGGAACCATGTATAGACCAACAGAAGTGGGAAAATTAATGGGAAAGTTCTTGGTTCTTGAGAGGCGACGGTCTTTGTTAAATAAAACGTCCCTCTATATACCTACCTACCAACCCACCTACCTGCCTACCTGCCTACCTACCTACAACACTCCCAGCTCATGGGTTTATTACAAGTGCACCCTGCTAAGTGCTCACCCATGACACGAACATTCATTACATCAGACCGAACTATGCACACAGCGCGCACGCTCACGAGCGACGACCAATTAATGTGATTTAATACACTGCAGGATAAATTACAAGTGCCACTGAAATCGACGTAGACCGACATGGGATATTATTAACTTTGGTTCTGATTTACATAGACACATCGATGGGGGTATTGTTTCCACAAGGCCGTGGAGAATTACAGGGGTCTAACGAGGGGTCAACACAGCATGAGAGACGGAGCTAGCGGCGCGTTGATTTACCGACACCGTTTACCGTCGAAGGTGGACTGCGATCTACGGGGGGTGTATCCGACGCAGCTTTATGGACTCGCCCCGTTGCGAGGAAGAGCTATTGAGTTTCGCGAGTAGCTAAGGGACCGATAGGTGGGCTCCGAAGTTTTCTGGGGGGTACAGAGTTTTATGGAATGTTCTCTGGTCTTAATGCGTCACTCAAACTCGATCAAAGCAACGGAGTTAAAAAGCGAAATTTTTCGACAAACTTTCTCGAATAATCACACGGTTCAAGGAATCGCTTTCAAATATATTCGCTCACAGAACGAACCAATGATACCCGAACAAGTTTAATATTTTGTAATTTACAGCTTACTGAACTTGAATATATAATACCAGCAATAAGTTAGCCATTGTTACATAAGGGCGAGGTGAATTCATGCATTCAATAGAGTGAGTTAGTATAAACAAATCAGGTTTTAATGGAGGTTTTAATTAGAATTTACAATTTACTGAAGTTGAAGTTTATTTTTGTAAAACAAATACCTGACAAGTGACAACTCACGGTATTGTGCGTAAATCTTCTCTCAGTCCACTTGTTCAAGTGATATAAACTGAGACATCCAGCATGTCACAGATAGTCTCCCTTTCTCTCGCTAAAGCGACTACGTAATACGAGAGAGTCCAAGGAATGACGGGTCGCATGTCTTACCACACAGATCTATAAACCGACATAAGAAAACCATATCGACAATGTTCACTCACTCGAAACTGCAATCCTGCTATTTGAGAAGATGAGGTGTGATAGCCGAAGATATAGATGGACAATTACAAAACACACAATCATTATGGGGGATTCGAATCCACATCTCTAGGTGGTAATGATATGGACATACGCCCCAACCATATGAGCCACCGTGTACGCCTCAGAACTATGAGCTAAGCCAGAATATCAGCAATCAGCACACCAAGCGCAGGTTAAGACATGATGATCATTATCGTACTAAACTATTTACGTTGTCCCCCCACCCCCCCAACCTCCTTCCACCTCACTCCGTTGACTGACTCGACGAGTGACAATTGCTAATAGATTGCCAGATGTGACTGACATTGTAACTTGTCTGACTAATCACTACCTCCCTTCTTTCCATGAATAATGGCAACTTCTTTAAATTTCCTTTCTACGCGATTTATCACACACTCGTTCGTCGAGTTGTCGAGTGTCCGTCACAAACAATGAGGAAGGGAGCCGACCCTTAGTTGACCGGACGTCCCTATTGTTGCCACTCGTCACTGGAAGAAGTGGACAGATGAACAGATGACTTGGCGCAATATGGCGAGCTGTAAGGGATAACGACTACAACCCTGTAAGCTTATATCCTATTCCTAGATCTAACATCCCTATTCCCAGTATTCACGTGACGTCACACATATAATCAAGCATAAAATACAAGATGAATTGGCATGATTTTTAAACGGCATACAAGCAGTGTCAAGAATTTCAAAAAAATATATGAATTAGAAATCAAAATCACAAATTAGCAAACAAATGAATCATAATAAAAAAAAACACGCGTGATCTTTGCGAAAGGAGGTATTTTGTTTCTCCTACAATTGGCTTAATGAGTTTCTTCACGGCAACATACTCAAACGTTTTACCAAGATGGCCGCCATCCGCATAGGTTTTAGCTCCATGAAAACCATCAATTGTGTTATTATAACCAATTCCCACTAGTTTTGTTTTCATATATACAAATAATGGTCAACGTTTACCTTTCATAAATTGTTTCAGCCTTTTAACACGTATGTTGCCACGTGTCTGATGCGATGTTATGCCCCGACTGTCTGCTTCAAGTGTCTGTGGTGGCCGGACGTGCATCCCACTATGCTGCTGCTATGCCTTACTAGAGCCGAGATACCCGATGGAGCGCGTCGGCTACGCAAAGCATTCAGAAGCCGTCGCAGTATCCAATACACAAACAAGAGTTAGCAAAGAACAGTAGCTGCCCTACGCAACGGTAAGTGGGGAGATAAATTTGCGTCAAAGAGAATACCCAGAATTGTGATGTGTGATCGCAACGCCCCTAACAGGAAACATTAGCAACGAATGTTTATGTCCATTGAAACGAGAAAATAAAACGAAATCAACGTTTTTGTTCCTAGGGCTGATCGTAAGGTGTTAAAATATAATATACCAAATGCTACAATCTGACATTCTTGGTCTAATCCCTAAGGTGATTTCGGTAATGTGTTTGAAGATGGAAAGGTTGGTTCCCTCCGGAATCGGGCCTAATTAAAACAATAACCCTGCCATTTAGGGAGCAACGCCACAATTAGTTTCATTGCCGGGCAACTAACCCCGTTGTGTAACGACGCAAAGGTGGCGGTACTATGACAAGCACCGGAAGGTGCACAATCACGTCTACCTTCTGGTCCGCTGCCAACCAGGCACTGGATTGCAGACCGTTATACAACACAACCTAGTTACACGACGGAATGAGAGATTACGGATATCTCCCGTGATCCGTGGGTGTCACAATGACATAGATGGGAAATCTGTTGACACCATTCGGACATCCATACTCGTGTAAATGCAAGCTGTGATTGTATGTCGGTATTGTACATGTCATACGAGCAAACTAGCTTCTCGTTCCAAGTTTCAATTTACACGCAAGAAATGTAATTTATCTCGTAGTGGTAGAAGTGTTGACGGAAGTCGCACAACACTCTTGTTTGTTGACGGATGGAGAATTATTTTCAGTATTCAATGTACTATGGGTATGAGAAACATTACCCTTTATTCATACAAACAAATCTATAGTCAAGGTAGCCTTTAAGAAGCGAAGTGAATTTGCTTTTTTCGGTATTGGAATCTCTCCCGAGGTAGATGTTAGCCTGGCAGCAAGTAGACTTAGGCCCGGTTTTTTAATCGGTCATTAACGGGGCCGTTAGCTGACGGTCCGTTATCTGCATAAAGTTTGTTGGGTTACGGATTAGGGACCGTCTGCTGTAAGGGCCAGGCTGCTCGATGGCCAAGATGGCCATTCATGTATAAAAATATATTCCTGGACAAAATGGCGATAATTTACATTCTTGAGCCACCTGAAGTTCCTAATTCACTTCGTGTCTTAAATGTAATTAGAATAAGACGCACTCAATGCAAATGAACAGAGATAACGTGGTCTGCAGCTATACGACCTCTCAGGTATAAACTACGACATTAACTAGCTCCATGCAGGATGATGTTGATCGATAACTACTTAACGGTGCATCAACATCTTGGTTGCTTGCCCCAGTTCACTGTGGTGTTGCACACAGAGCTCTACGGAACTAAGTAACGAGCGTTGTATCGTTGTTGTCTTTGTTTATCATCCACTCGAACAAGATACTGAGTCTCGACTGTAGAACAGCGTATAACTTCATATAAACATAGGGAGCCATACCTACAGTAAAGCACGTTTCTCTGCACATGCAATATTTAAAATGAAATTTGGTATCCAGTCTTTATCACTACTACCCTACTAAAAAACCAAATGGCGACAGGGTAGACATTTCGTATTGTTACAATAAGAAATAATGTGATTTTCTTGAGTCTGCGAAGTATCGACTATAAAATGAGTCGATTGCCGCGTGGCACAATTACGTTTGCATGAGACAGACAGCCAAACAGACAGACAGACAGTCAGACAGGCACTTCTGTCACCGGTGACGCGACTACACACTTGGGGGCGCATTGGGGCTCCAGACGACGCAGTGACGCAATAAGCAACCCTCAGGGGCCCGTGAGACACCACCTACACACATAAAACAAACACCACAATGGGTCAGCAACGTGTACGCGTTATTTCCCCGGGGGGGCCCGACCCTCGAGACCCAGCCGGTCATATTGATTGTGCCCACCGTCCGATCTTCAGGAGGGATGGGTAGAGATAATATTGTAATTACTCTCGGTTAAGTGGTATCTCCCGTAAGCTACGTGCATGCTCGGGGGTCACGTTCTGGCGCATTATGCTGGGCTTGCTGAGAGCTGCTCTTGAGAGCGGCAGAGGGGCCACATCACATCTTGGCCGGATCAGGGAGCGACATTCAAAAACCGCGCATTGATTCCGGCTGGAATAGCTAACGTTAAAACGTCTTACGTTATGAACTTCATACATTAAAATTAAGATTTGAGTCTAAGGGGAAAGTTTAGTAGTTGCTATTAAAACCGGGCGTAATTAACGTATGTTCATTATGTCTCGAGAACGCTACACAATATCAATCAAGTGATTATTTATGTAGTTTTGTAAGCACTACATACGGTATGATAAATAAACGGGCCAAAGTACTGGACAAATGTACTGGTTATAATACAAGGCATTCAACGTCATGAAGCGTTCTTGAGATTGGGGGGTTTTGATGTTGGAACTATCCAGTCTCGTTATAAGAGAACAATGAGATTTTGTCTTTCGGTAGAACACAACCATGTGAGCCATGCAACTATCAAAAACCACTCCGTAGCAATGTGTGTATTAATGCGCCCAGCAAAGCGTTGCACAGCACGAAGGTGAAACGATGCTTCTAAAATCTGGTTTCGTTGTACTCCGACGCCATTTTGCACGTTCACATATATTTAACGGAGATTATTTATTCATAGACGATTTACATGAGCGGCGCCTCGTTCCGAACTCAGTCAACAGTCTTCAACCCTACCTGAAGTGTAGACAAAGAGCTATTTCACGTTAACGCGAAACAGTGATTCGTCCGGTTTCACTACACGTCAAGGTCAAAGTTTACAACCCGTCGTTAACAACGCTTTCGACTACTTGGCGTGTGCATACATACATAGTCGTACAACCTGTGATTTGTTGTATTTCATTATTCGCATGATGTTGAAACTAATATTTAATTTTTAATATTTTACCACATCCTTAATTTACTTAAAAATGCAAATAATAATGCAGTAAATACTATAATATTAATGTTATTGAAAAGCCCGCAAGCCAAAGCTGTCTTTAAGAAACAAAGCTAGATTCGTATCAACTATCGTGTGCTTTATAAACACATAAAGCAGAATGCCTGGCAAGGTAAATGCCGTCGAAGCCGCAACGCACTGCGAGTATAGGGGTGGGCCCAGCAAGGCGGCAAGTGAAGTGATATCCCAGCAGTTCCAGGGGTCAATTGGGCATTAACTGAGTGGGACGACAAACACATGACCTTGCGTTCAACGTCTATCGATTGGGAGAAACGCAAGGTGGCCAAGGAGGTGTCCGAAGATTAATAGCCGACAATTAGCCGAACAGGGGATGAGGGGTTGGAAACGCACCGGGAAAAACTGACGTCACAATTAACGCTGCGCAGTGTATGACAAGGCTCCGAGGCGCAGCGCGTGACAAGGCTCCGAGGCGCAGCGCGTGACAAGGCTCCTAGGTGCAGCGCGTGACAAGGCTCCGAGGCGCAGCGCGTGACAAGGCTCCGAGGCGCAGCGCGTGACAAGGCTCCGAGGTGCAGCGCGTGACAAGGCTCCGACGCGTAGCGCGTGACAAGGCTCCGACGCGTAGCGCGTGACAAGGCTCCGAGGCGCAGCGCGTGACAAGGCTCCGAGGCGTAGCGCGTGACAAGGCTCCGAGGCGCAGCGCGTGACAAGGCTCCGAGGTGCAGCGCGTGACAAGGCTCCGAGGCGTAGCGCGTGACAAGGCTCCGAGGCGCAGCGCGTGACAAGGCTCCGAGGTGCAGCGCGTGACAAGGCTCTGAGGTGCAGAGCGTGGCAAGGCTCCGAGGCGCAGCGCGTGACAAGGCTCCGAGGTGCAGCGCGTGACAAGGCTCCGAGGCGTAGCGCGTGACAAGGCTCCGAGGCGCAGCGCGTGACAAGGCTCTGAGGTGCAGAGCGTGGCAAGGCTCCGAGGTGCAGCGCGTGACAAGGCTCTGAGGTGCAGAGCGTGGCAAGGCTCCGAGGTGCAGCGCGTGACAAGGCTCTGAGGTGCAGAGCGTGGCAAGGCTCCGAGGTGCAGCGCGTGACAAGGCTCCGAGGCGCAGCGCGTGACAAGGCTCCGAGGTGCAGCGCGTGACAAGGCTCCGAGGCGCAGCGCGTGACAAGGCTCCGAGGCGCAGCGCGTGACAAGGCTCCGAGGTGCAGCGCGTGACAAGGCTCCGAGGTGCAGCGCGTGACAAGGCTCCGAGGCGCAGCGCGTGACAAGGCTCCGAGGTGCAGCGCGTGACAAGGCTCCGAGGTGCAGCGCGTGACAAGGCTCCGAGGCGCAGCGCGTGACAAGGCTCCGAGGCGCAGCGCGTGACAAGGCTCCGAGGCGCAGCGCGTGACAAGGCTCCGAGGTGCAGCGCGTGACAAGGCTCCGAGGTGCAGCGCGTGACAAGGCTACGAGGCGTAGCGCGTGACAAGGCTCCGAGGCGCAGCGCGTGACAAGGCTCCGAAACGCAGCGCGTGACAAGGCTCCGAGGTGCAGCGCGTGACAAGGCTCCGAGGCGCAGCGCGTGACAAGGCTCAGAGGTGCAGCGCGTGACAAGGCTACGAGGCGTAGCGCGTGACAAGGCTCCGAGGCGCAGCGCGTGACAAGGCTCCGAAACGCAGCGCGTGACAAGGCTCCGAGGTGCAGCGCGTGACAAGGCTCCGAGGTGCAGCGCGTGACAAGGCTCCGAGGCGCAGCGCGTGACAAGGCTCCGAGGCGCAGCGCGTGACAAGGCTCCGAGGCGCAGCGCGTGACAAGGCTCCGAGGCGTAGCGCGTGACAAGGCTCCAAGGTGCAGCGCGTGACAAGGCTCCGAGGTGCAGCGCGTGACAAGGCTCCGAGGTGCAGCGCGTGACAAGGCTCCGAGGTGCAGCGCGTGACAAGGCTCCGAGGCGCAGCGCGTGACAAGGCTCCAGGCGCAGCGCGTGACAAGGCTCCGAGGCGCAGCGCGTGACAAGGCTCCGAAACGCAGCGCGTGACAAGGCTCCGAGGCGCAGCGCGTGACAAGGCTCCGAAACGCAGCGCGTGACAAGGCTCCGAGGTGCAGCGCGTGACAAGGCTCCGACGCGCATTGTGTGACAAGGCTCCCAGGCGCAGTGTACGTCAGAGCGGGAACACTCTACACAACGCGAAACTTGTTGCATGCATACAACACAAAGTGGTGGTGGGCGTCAACCTTATGCTTCTAAGGAGGATAAAGGAGAAGGAAACTCAGAATTAACACGTTGCTTTATGAAATCTTGGGCTTACGTTCAACTTTATGAAACTTCCAGGAGCTAAAGTACTGACAAGTAATTACGCAACATAATTTCAAAGCACCTGAAGAAAATTGCGAGGGCGAATTTATTGCTGCGCTACTGTATACACACGAAACATGAGAATGCTTAAACGTGAAAAATCAATTAAGCTCCTGCGTTAGAGGGGAATCTCCATTTAATAGCGCCATGTAACAATACGCTGCAATTTCCACTATGAGATCAGCGTCTTCAAGCGACCAAAAAACAATAAGTGAAACTTTACATTCAGTTCGCTTGCTTGCTTGCAGAGGGAAAAAATATGAATCAATATAAGCCCATTTAACTTACACCGTGTGAGTCATTATTAGCCTTCCTCTGTTGTGTATTTCTTGCGATTTATCTAAACCTCTTTCGCACTGACAACCAACGTAAAACAGGCAGTTATGAGTCTCAAACGCAAACAGTTGTTACGACTAAGTTCTCGTCGTCAATTCTGAACATATATATTCGTTTTACCTCGGATCTGGCGCGGAATTCCCTGAGCAACATAAAGTAATAAAACCCGGCTTATACTATTCAAAGTAAAAAAACTCACTGCGTTTAATTTGCATGCAGAAAATTTATATTCATGTCTAGGTCGTTTACAAAAGTCTAGTGTTAAAAAATGCAAATATATATCCAACACAATCATAACGATAAAGCCCATTTCGCAAGCATAACGTCTATATCATCCCTTCTTCGCACAGACACCTACGGTTGTACGAAGGGTATTCAATGCAAGTTTTGTGCATGAATGGTCTCGCCAAATGAGCGATCACGGGAGAGAATCTACCTTAGTAGAGGTGCCGGGTTAAAGAAGTCTGCCTATTAGACTAACTGACGTCTGTGACCGTTGCTGGGTATCCAATGTACTTCGTGCATGAATGGTCTCGCCAAATGAGCGATCACGGGAGAGAATCTACCTTGGTGGAGGTGCCGAGTTAAAGAAGTCTGCCTATTAGACTAACTGACGTCTGTGACCGTTGCTGGGTATCCAATGTACTTCGTGCATGAATGGTCTCGCCAAATGAGCGATATGGGAGAGACTCTACTTTGGTGGAGGTGCCGAGTTAAAGGAGAAGTCTGCCTATTAGACTCGTTGACGTATGTGACTATGTTGCCGGGTATCCAATGCACTTCGTGCACGAATAGTCTCTCTAAATGAGCAATCAGGGGAGATAATCTACTTTGGTGGAGGTGCCGAGTTAAAGGAGAAGTCTGCCTATTAGACTCGTTGACGTCTGTGACTATGTTGCCGGGTATCCAATGCACTTCGTGCACGAATAGTCTCTCTAAATGAGCGATCAGGTAGGCCTATCTACTTTGGTGGAGGTGTCGGGTTAAAGGAGAAGACTGACGTTGGCGCCCATTAGGGCAGTGTCCCCGTGTCTTTGCCTAGGGCGCAGCGAGTGACAGGAACATAGTTCGAGATTTATTCGTTCCGACGAAGCTTGGTGCAAGGTGTACCCTACTCTCTTGCCGTGACGCCGGTACCAATTAGTGAAAGGACGTGCGAGTCACGTGGATGACGTAGAGTCGAGCGGCAAGAAAATAACAGGCGTCTTATCTTGTCCACTCTAGTGCATAAAAAAGTAAAATCTCTATAAATCTTAAGCAGTAAGCAATGCCGGATGTATATTATTTATTTATTTATTGTATGTCTATCATATTTAGTTATAAAAACAGATTTACAAAGGAGGACAATAAATAGAACTACGCTTTGCAAACAACTAATAATAATGAAATCATAAATAGCAATAATAACGAAACAAAACAAACTAGTGTACTATATACAATAATCAAGAACAGTAAAAATAAAATTGAGAAATGAAATAAAATGAAATGAAGTAAAAATGCATAAGGCTTATGTAAAATAATAAAAACAAAGTATATAAATTTGAAGGAACATGAAGGTAAAGCGATGACGTTTCACCTAAACACCCATTTCCATTCATCCCCGCCCCTCTAACCCATAATACAAGGTTATGGGAAAGGGAGTTTTCTATTGAATCAGCTTGATGTTATCTCAATACACATTGGCACTTAGGGAAATTTGACCTTGAAAAAAAATTCCGTCCTGAAAACTATTTAAAAAATGTTTGCCAGTAGTGCGACCAATTATATAACTGACCATACAACGTTCATACGGCCATTGTCGAGAGATCATGAAATTAAGCTTTAAATATTGGAATCGTGCAAAGTTTCCTTCCTTTAGCATCTACGTATCGTGAACATGAGCATATTGATTATCACTCTACCACCACTCATTGTCACTTTATTAATCTGTATAATGCAATACTTCAAACATCGTCAGCCAAGTGTTAAAAGTGAGCGAAAATGGTGGAGGTGCCGAGTTTAGTGTTAGAACCCAAACCTGTGCGTGTTAAAAGTGAGCGAGAATGGTAGAGGTGCCGAGTCTGGTGTTAGAACCCGAACCTGTGCGTGTTAAAAGTGAGCGAGAATGGTGGAGGTGCCGAGTCTGGGGTTAAACCCCAAGCTGTGAATGCTAAAAGTGAGCGAGAATGGTGGAGGGGCCAAGTCTGGTGTTAGAACCCGAACCTGTGCTAGTCTCGTCCATTGAGCAAAGACGCAAGGATTTGTGAATGGGCCGCCCGACCGATGATGAAGAGCTGGTACGTCGTTGTGCAGCGATCAATGTTCTCAACAACATATTGAATAAAATATCACCCTCCCGTAGGGGTTGACAAACCCGTTGCCTCTAAATAATCTCACCGCATCCACGTCTCCTTTGTTTTCCACTTTCAATCGCGTTTGAAGCCATTTTCTTTTTCCTGGTTTTTAGTGTTCCCTGTCTTTATTCAATCTGGCACTCTGAACTTTGGTAATATTGTTTGGTTGGCTGCGCGTTTGTTGGTTATCTAATCACGGGGATGTTGGCTTACATTCCGTTTCGTAGCAACCCCATAGCAAATACACGACCTCGCGGTGAACTGAAGACGTATTTAGCAAGCGGGTAGAGGTGGGCAGGTTGAGAGCTATTCAATCATACAGTCAACGCAATACATCCGTGAATGCCGTTAGAAAAGGTCTGAGTTGTGTAAACGTGTAAACGCCCGCGCGAAAAAATACCTGTTCAAATATGCATACACGATAAACCGTGTCTTATACCCCGCTTGACCAATCCACCTCCCCCGCCACACCCACCCAAAACGAAAACTCGCAGATTTTCCCGATGTCACAGCTCTTCGACGAGCCGACGAGGCACAACTTTAGTATGTGAGTCAAAATGACTGTGGACATTTGGACACACAGGCAGAGAATATAATCAACAACGATTAAAAATAAATCACCAGTGTTATTTAGTTGAACATTTTTTTCCGCGCGAACATTAAGATTAATTTTGTAGAAATCATTTTGTGCACAGGAGGGGTGTTACGTTCAAACAAAAACGAAAAAATGAACGTTTACAAAATTAAACGTTTTCTTTCAGCCTTACTTTAGGGGTTGCCGTAGACGTACAGTCGGTGAGCGCTTCTCTAGTACACATCCTAGATCACTTCGGGCGGAAACGTGTAAACATATCCTGACGAGATCTGTCCGTTTACTCCATTGTTTTTTTTTTATCGTGCTTTCTCGATATCCAAGCGGCAAATGGGGTGGGTAAACAGAAAACTAACAAAAATATCGTCTGCTACCGCACAATACAGTAAATAATGACACTATAGGCGAACATAACAAGAATACGCCCTCAATGCTGGTAAATCACAAATTCGTCGCTTATTGACATGTCTATCTGACAGCGCCTATAAGGCTGACCTCCTTTACATACTGAAGATATATCTGAACCTAATAGATACTGCTCCAGACTACAAAACTGAAATCCTTTACTTATAGTTCAGCTTTCAGAGCGATCAAGGTTCCTCATGTCTACCTCAAGTTAACGCGATACAAAATGCATCTTGTTACTGAGTGGGTATAGACTCTAAAAATACGAATTTATTTATTTTATTTAGTTTTATTCATGGACAGAGTGTCTGATGTTCGTCGATAGTTAACCTAGCCACACGTAACGTCATCTCTTGAACGCCAAACTCAACGGATTCACCCACTGATCGTGTCTCGTTGATGTGTTCAGCTTCAAATCGTGTTTTGGGCGCGAAATCACTGTGCGAAATTCTCCACCAGTTCGTTCCGAGTTTGAAACTGTCGCAGTGTTGTTAACACGGGAATAAAAGTTGAAACCAAAAAATGTTTCCCAACGTTCCGAGTTGACAGACTTACATCTCTCATTGTGACTTCTTAAACGCACTGATTGTTCGTAAAAAAAAAAAAAACACGCACACACACCGAGTGAATGTTCACTAATCAGCATGCGGTGTAATTCGCGTTAGTTTAATCACCCCTGTGTCGGGCGAGTACAGCAAAAAGCGTCTCCCACTCAGTGCCGGATAAGCCCAGCCGTAAACCATGAGCCACTCTCCCATACGGAGCGGCGGCCAGCCACAAGAGATCAAAGACCGCCCTCTAATGGATATCTAAGACACCGGGGGTGGGCGATTTAAGACGCGCCCACGAGACCTTCAAGTACGTAACGTTCGTTCTAAGGGGAGGCAATTAACTCGGCAAATATGCACACTCGGATTCGTAAGTAGATCAAGTTGCTTTCTGCATTTTATGTTGAACTTTACTCACAAGTATATCCGACGAGAGACACGCAACATTCTAGCTTTGATCTTTTCAATTAACTGTGCCATCACAATTACATTAAAATCAAACAAGGCACGAACGTACTGTCCACAATTTAAAGATAATCTTCTTTCCACCCCTGTAATCTATGGGACTCAAGCGAAATTGAAAACTTAACTTTAAAATAAAACACAACTGTTCGTGTTCAGTGATGTGAGCAATATTTTTACTCGTTTCGTATGCTGATAATAGAAAAAATCCAATTTTTAACGAACAATGACTTTGATTACAATTTCCAAGTCGTGGCTGTATTCACAAATGCACATTTGTAGGGCAACTTCCAAACTTTCCGGTATGTACAGTGACAAAAAGTTGAGATGTTACACATTCCGACAGAGCGTATAGCCCAGTTCAGGAGCAGCGTACATTCCTAATACACGAAGGGATATTTTGAAGCACATATAGCAAAAATTTTATTTTTAACAGCATAATAGAGGCAAGGTCACACTGCGATATCCAATATTACATTCACGAAGTGTTTGCATAATGAAATAATACCTCAAAATAAACACTTGTAGGTGATATCTGAATTAATAATGAGCACTTACAATATGACACACTGGTATACTTGACCATGTGATGTGTTAAAGTAACGTCACAAATGCACAAATGGAAATTTACCACCGCGAAGAACTTTTCTCAGTGTTTTCTAAGCCTCCAGTGGTCGACTGTAATGTATGATTAATAATTACCACGTTTCGTTAGAAGAGTCAAGTTTAAAACACTGTTATATCAAGCTATGTAAATTGTACTAAAATGTTTGCATACAGTTGGCCGTGTAGGTTTATTGGTGCGTTCAATGCAGAAGGTCCAGAGTTCGATTCCCGATTCGGAAAGGGTTTTTAACTTTAGAATCTGACAAATGTGTCTGTATGGTGCTCGTGTAGGCCTATTTGTAAACGGTGAAATTAAATAAGTCATAGCAACAAACCACACAACAAAAAACACGGTATCATGTCCTACACTGAAAATCAGTGGGATAGATAATAAATACATTAATCAAAGCAAATAATATAATTCATGATTGTGTTGTTAAGAAGAAAAAAAGCAATTTACCGCACACGCAGAATATATGTATGTATATAAGGTTGAGAAAGCTAACGAGGTAAATAAAATAAAAGCTCGAACTGAACGTACAGTATTTTCACATCTCATCAATGAAACTTTCATTCCCGCTAACAGAGGAAAGCTTTACCGAGCTTACCACGTCACTCCCGCCTCGCTAACGTTCCACACTTTAATATTTCACGCCGGCAGGTTGGTACGAGAACACGCCCAGATTCCCACGGCGGTAAATACTGTCTTCGACTCCACACACTTGTAAATTGCCTAATCATAAATATAGACACAATTCTAAGTCGGCTTATGCGCACTTTATGTGAGCACGCACTAGAACCGCCAGTCACTCTAACAAGCCGTAGATGCGTGCTATACACAAATCCGATAGAAGCCAAATACACACACACATATATTGGAAATATCAAACAAGGTTACCTCCCGCGAGCCTATCCAAATCAATATGCTGAGCAAGATGTCTGGGAATTTACGTACGTGAGGGATCCATCGCATTCACTTCAAAGAAACATATTAATGGTGATCCCACCCCCGTGGCTCATCCTAATAAGAAGTGAGATCCGACACGTCTTTATACGACGGGGATTGGAGGAAAACTGCCAATAATAATATATATGGGTAGAGAGAAACACGTAGGCCATGCACGGGCACGTACCGGCTGGTTTGCTTTGAGCTCGCCTGCTTTGTTCCGCACAAGGACACGAATAAAACCACGAGCTCATGTGGTGATAGAACGGGGAATTTATGTGCGTTATGTGAGTAGGGCCTATGTATGTATGTATGTATGTATGTATGTATGTATGTATGTATGTATGTATGTATGTATGTATGTATGTATGTATGTATGCATGTATGTATGTATGTATGTATGTATGTATGTATGTATGTATGTATGTATGTATGTATGTATGTATGTATGTATGTATGCATGTATGTATGTATGTATGTATGTATGTATGTATGTATGTATGTATGTATGTATGTATGTATGTATGTATGTATGTATGTATGTATGTATGTATGTATGTATGTATGTATGTATGTATGTATGTATGTGTGTATGTATGTATGTATGTGTATATGTATGTATGTATGTATGTATGTATGTATGTATGTATGTATGTATGTATGTATGTATGTATGTATGTATGTATGTATGTATGTATGTATGTATGTATGTATGTATGTATGTATGTATGTACTTATGTATATGTAATTCATTAAAAATGTATTTGTTGTAGGCGTGTTTACAATTTGTATATGGTCATACTACTGCACAGCGCAAAGGTTGGTACAAAATTAAATGAAAACAATAAAATATATACTTAACAAAAGATTATTACGAGCATTAAATTCTGTTAAATTGTTTGGTTTACATTCGAAAATTCAAAATAATAACTGTATGTTTTCTAGAAAGTTCTCTGTAAACAGATAAATAAATAATAAATAGGCTGGTAAAATGTTCACACCTATTTATTTATCTGTATAAGTGGGATGGTGTCCCTGATACACGAGCATCAATATGTGTGAGCTGCTATACGCACAGTAGATTGTGCGCGTGTAGCTCAGAGCTAAGCTGCGGGGCTTCCAGAGGAGATGTCGGCCAACAGTAATTACCCTCTCGTTTGTGTTTTATATTTGTATAACAACTCTCGTTTAAATGAAGTCACAAGCGCAAAAAACGTTTGAATTGTTGACGGATAAGAGTTTGACCCAAATTATTTGAAAGCAGAAATTGAACTCCTCTTTGGTGAATTTCGTTACATAACTTCGACGCAATTTTCAAATACGTTCACTTCAAAGTAAATTCCATCGTTCTAGCTTAATCTTCAACGATGCGAGTTTAAAGCTCGAACTTTGAACGCTATAGTTAATTCACGATGATTACCAACCGGTTCGTGGAGTGGAACATTACGAGGTAGCTAGAGTCTGTGATTTCAGCATCACGTGCAAATCTACCTACCCAGTGGCGTATCCAAGGGGGGGGTTATGGGGTTCAAACCCCCCCCATGCCCAAAAAAAAATTACATGCGGAGAGAAGGAAGGAAAGGAGGAGGGAAGAGGAAACTACTATTTTGATTATTGTTTAATAACATACTCAACCGTTAAATCATACGACTTTGGGCTCTTGGTCGTCAGGAAGAGCTGCCTTTAGGACCTATTGACTTCCGGGGACTATCGGGAAGGAAGTTTGAGGAATTGGACAAGTTGGAGGAATATATTTAAAAATGCTAATGGGTGCTAGGGGTCAGGGGGTACTCTTCTCTCTCCTCTGACGATTGGCACTGTTTGTGTATAAGAAACTACATTGAATCCTAAATATATTGAATCTTCTTATACCCTATGCCAAATACACCCCGGGTTTTGTAAATTGTATTTCAATGCAAGTTTGTCTTTATAAAAGGTGTATCTATTGTATTTTTAGTTCTAATGAAAGAACACATGAATTAACAGAACTTAATGATAAAAAAATTCGTCAAAACATTAACCAATAGCTTTTTGCATATTTATAAGCTGGCTACAAACAGAAATTAACGCAAATCAGTGCTAAAACATTCGTCAGAAACGTGTACAATTTATAGATATTACCACAAAATACAACACTACCAGTTACGAGGAGACTTGCCAACAATTAAAAAAAAATATAGGAAAGATATTTATTTTTGCAGTAATTTTGTTGTTCTGTGACTGGTTTTTTAATTTTCTTTGTAGTCATTCTTACATTCTCTTAAACCTATTCTATGACATTTTCTTATTCTGAAACGTGTTTCCAGGCGTTTAAAACGTCATATATGAAGAAAAAAAATTTCGCCTTCGGCGAATTGGCCTCCGGCGGCTGGGGCTTTCGCCCCAGACCCCTGCCTGCTTGGGATGTTCGACCCCCCCCATTGTCAATTCCTGGATACGCCACTGTACCTACCTAATTCCGCTTTGAAGGTTCGACATTGAATTGAGGCCAGCATCAAAGTAATTCGATATTCCCGTGAACGCAGTAAAAGGCATCGGGCATCTCCGATTGGTTTGTGACGTAGTTCGGGGGCCGGGGACTCGAGCGCTGGCGATTGTCCGAGTGCGACTTACATCGATCACTGGACGGTCGAGCTTTTGTCGCCCGGTCTTGCGCGCGCTCACTCGCTCATCACGGGGTCATTTTAAAACAAAACTTTCCAAAATTGAAAACGTGAGCTGGTTTCGTTGTTAGTTAGATAAGGGTCCCTCACACTCCGCGTGCTAGGAACACTGTACCCTCGCAACACAGACATCAAGACGTCGGCAAGCACACGAGTGGATGAAAATATTGTTGAGCATCTCAATGAAATATCATTGACTTTTAAGGGGCTCAGACCAAATTGCCTCCAGTAAATAGGAGACGAGTAGCTAAGACGAAGCTCACTAGAAAGGTTTTAGTGGAAATCGTTTTTATTTTATTTTTTAAGTCAAAACTTTCGACCTAGTTGAGAATTGAACGCGCAAACTTTCGAATTGAAGACAACAAAGTACGGAGGTATAAGTTTTTAAAAGTACGATGCTCGGTAAAAAGGGATTCACTATTTCTATTGGGTGTCCAATACGAGCTTTTAAACTTTCGGGGAAGAACTTTCTGATCTCAAAAAGTACTCGAAACATCAGAAATATTTCCTAGGAGCAATTGTACACCTGAACGTATACATGAACAAATACATAATGATATCAATTCCAACAACAACAACAAAAAAGTTTTATTTTTAAACTACAGACGGAAGTAACGTTATTATTAGTTTCTCACAACTTGTGTTACCATTAAGAAATATCCACTTCACGATAAAGGTTTACAGACAACGACGCATCAGCATTTAACGATTATCAACATCGTCCTATACAACTTGAATGAGCCACATCCCGCTGAAAGGAGGGATCCTTTCACGAATAATTAGCTATAGCTAGCGAAAACAACGACGATGTATATCAATATATTGCAAAACAGGAGTTCGAACTTCGTACAGCCGGCAAGGGTGTATTCTTATATTTTTGCATGATACGATATAGGCCTGTCATTTTACAACGCCTCCTAAAATCGTATTTATTTTTTAGTATAGTTATAGCACCAATAAAACCCACGTATGAACAGATCACTGGAATACACGCACAGGATTCTTGTCAGAGATATTTACTAGAACCGTCGCAATGTGAATATGTAAACACAACGAAGCACACCCTCTTAACACGCTGTATATTCACAGCGAGCCACAGCTGCACACCGGGATGTAACGACGACAAAGCATCATTATTTAAATCTACATTGCAAAAGTTTTCTTTGCTCCATTATGTATCTGTACTTGTCCTTCGTGTACGATAAATCATCCGAACAGACGTTTCGTTAGTACAGCGTCGCACACCAGAGCATCACTCACTATATCTACAAGACGCGCAAACGGGCAAAGTGCGCCACTTGTCATTTATCCGTGGGCGCTATTTCAGAGCCCAAGGGGCAGCGCCCGTTTAGTAACTTCAATTACCAAACAGACTAAGATAAGTGATGGATGAGGAGGGAGGGACGGGAGGGGGGACACGCAAACGATGCTAATCAGAGAAGGCTGCAAGTCCGACGACCGTACAAGATATACCGCGAACAGGCCACCGCGTACACCCGTCCACAGCCTGCGCGGTAAATGTTGAGATACAAACTTTGTCCATCCAATTAGAGACCGGTCAACAACCACAGTTCTAGTGCAGAGAAACTGGCGAGCAAACATTACCGACAAGTTGAAAATGGCGCCAACTTATCCTTTGTTAATTTAAAGATGTTTTATTTTCAGTTATACAATTCTGATTTACACATGTGAGAATATTATGTTTCTTAATTCTCAAGAGCACGACCTAATACTGTAATGACATAAACACATATGTAATCTGTTTAGGTTCGTTAACAGAACAGATACAATAGCCGTAAATATGCGTCTCGATTGAAGTCAATAAAAATAAAAATAATACATTGTTTTCATAGTCAAGTTTAGAAAAGCGTATGGGGGAGGGGGGGGGGGGGGCGCCGGGGATTTCAAACTGTTTTAATGCTGTGTAGTGTTCTTGAAATGTGGCTAAACACGTAATATTTCCATTGCCGGTTGTTTGCTCCCAATGTCAGGGTAGAATTGAACAGACCAGCCTAGGCACTGGAAAGCGGTACAAGTGTAATGTCTCGCATATGGTGAGAGCTAGGGTTCTATAAGCAGCAGATTGACACGACATTCACACAGTGTAAACACTATTAAAAAGAGAGTAGGCTACGTGCCGTTTTCATCCACCTTCATTCATCTCATTCAAAATGATTATCGCTATTCATCATCATTCCGCGTGTATATGTGCGAGTCCGCCTCGTTGCACGTAGACAAAGTTATCCCGCAGATAAGTCCTTCAATGAGGTATGCTCTACCTACTTTCACGGTCGGCTATGCAGGCTTCACAATCCACGGCACTCGGCCTTTGCGCATATTACACTCGCATATAACAATACAATTGTGCGTTCTTACCTCTTGTGATTTCACTAGCGTGCATGCAGCATCATTAACGTCCTTACCTGGAACAAAGATAGAAACAGTGTTAATGTAGCACGAAACGCACCCGCCATGTTACAGCAGAAACCACTAAACATAGTCGAGGTTATGAAGACACTCCTAGAAGATATTTGCACAACTCAACTCTCCTACTTTCTACGTCGTTATACACATTAGTTGTAGAACTCATCAGAGAGTGTGCCAGGCAGGTGAAGCGGCGTTGCCGAATGTTCATCGCACTCGGGCCAGGTTGCCACATTAACCGTCAAGCGTGAAGCAACTTACATATTATCCTATTATTCACTGACTGGTAGAACTAGATTCAGCTGAATGTGAGGAAATCTGTCAAGGGGGAGCGCACGGGTAATTGCTAAGCGTTCGATAGGGATTGAGGAGGAATAGAGATTCGACGCAGGTAATGAGTGATTCAATAAAGAATAACAATAAATGTGGAAATGTCTAGAAAGGTGTTATAGTACCCGCAAAGAAAACCACTCAAACATGGTCGATATTTTAACACAGCTTTTCAATTTCAAACGGTCCTGCCTTTGATGTATTGAGCAATTGCTCATTCAAGAGACGAGAGCTTGTTCACCGCGAAGACAATGAGATCCAGACGCAATTCTAATGTAACTTGTACCAACTTGTTTACAGAACACGACTGGCAAACACAACTTTTCCACAGACACGATGAAAATTGTATTCTCTTTTGAATTGCTGCTGTTCTTTACAAAGTTTCCTTCGGCAATGCGATAAAATAGAGTTCCACGTTGTGTAGAACATGATATATAGTCGACGAAGAAATACTTCCTCTGCAGAGGGTCGCGTCGAACCTCATTCCACATAAAACGGCAGCCATGTTTATTTACGGGCCATTTCACAAAGTGGGTAGAAGGTAGATTGTTTCCTTGCGTAATAAGACGGAATCCACAGTTTGATTAAAAAACGTGCAAAGGACAATAGGGGGTGTGAAATATGGGAGTGAATACATCAGCTACTCGATATAAAGCTCCCCATTCGTATAGCGGGGCTAAATTGCCCGCCATGGAACTAGCCTGGGTGTAGAGCATGAAGGAAGGAATATAGGATCCTATATTCCTTCCTATATTCCTTCCTTCATGGTGTAGAGCTTTACCTCGACTCGTGCATGGGCCCCTATTCGGGTAAGCTGGGGTATACGGGAGGGCACGATTCGAGGGTCTCAATCCCAGTATTCACCGAATGACTAAGAAAACGTTAGAAAAAACCTTTGTCAGGTTTTCTCCCGGCAACCTCGTCCAACCTTTCCTCTCCTGTATCTCTCGCCGGAAAACAAAGAGCCGCCTATGTTGGTGAATTTTAGTCCAAATAACGAACAATCGCGGGAACACATCACATTTCTATACACAATGCACGAATAACCATTACTGATACTTAACAGTGTTATCTTTCAATGTATCCTAGCTTGATCAGACTAAGCTCACAGAGGGACTAATCAAAGACAGACAGAGCTAACCCACATCGCTATGGGTTACACTTCAGAGCTTCAGAGCAGTCTATCAGACCACAACTTTTGTAAACAATATAGATATCAACTAAAATTGTCATTATAAATAAAACATTTCCTTCCTTTACACCAACCTAGAAAATAAGCCTGATGTTATTGTGAACAATACGAACGGTAAATCTGCTCGGTAAGTAATCTCAGTCGACGATCTCCAAGCCAAGTATGACCAAACGTACAGATTCATGTAAAATAATAATTATTCCACCTTTACATTGTTGAATGTTTCCAATATAAACAAAATCAGCCAGTCTCACCTCACTCTAAAAAAAAGCAAACACGCTTTAAATCAGTATAGTAACAATATAAAAATGTGAGGTAACAGTGGTGCGAGCTCTAATTGTATTCGGCTATTTTATGGCTATAGCTATAAAATACTCGGGTAGGTATGCACATCACAAATCACAACACACAAATCAAAACAACAAAACTAAGCATAAATCGGCTCAACTGTGTGTTTTCAATGTAAGCAAAACTAATAAAATGCGTTAGACAAACAGGCACGAATGCACACTGACAGCTAGATCGATTGATACCGTGTTGTGCACTCACCGACCGTGGTTGGGTTCAGGGAAAACACGTGCTGAAATATGTGCTTCGACCACACAGACACGTACAGGCAAACATACACTTTGTATCAGTCACAACGCTGTGTAAACAATGTGTCCAGATAGCATCATATAAGATAGTGTTGGGAATCAAATCGGATATATCAATAAAGTGTTACTTCAAGGTCGACTACGAAGAGTCAATAGCTGCCTACATTAATAACATAATACATTTCACATTTAATAAACTTGGGCTATGATCAAACGTCAGATCTCAACGCCCTGACACACAAACACACATCTATCTTTGCACTTGCAATTATTAAAAGACACAAAAGCACATAAAAAAAATGCAGACTACTATTTGATTTTGTATTTATTTTTATAATCACTTCTTAACAAATGACAGTCAGATCTCGACGCTAATATAATCGTGTTAAGGATATTCTTAAATTATTCATTAAATCATTAAATCATTATTTGTAATATACAATTATCAAACTACAATTATTAACGAAAAATGCATACTGGAATCCTTTATTATAACACGCGCATGTATTTACACACAGTTTCCATCCTCCAAATATTCGACACAGAAACAAAAGTGGTTTGTATGTTTTATGTACTAATTTATTTGTGACAATCCTCTAATAAATATTTAATAAAATTGGGTAAGAATACACAATATCGCAAAACGTATTGTGCATAATTACACTAGGGATGTATATATATATATATATATACGGCTCAGTTATTGACAATTTACGATGGAATGTTCGGCAACCATTGGAATAACCGCAATCCAGTTGGTCAATATGCGACATGTACGGCCAGTATAACGTGATGCATAGATACATGTTGAATGAAGTTTCTTCACCGGGCGGCGAGGTAAGTTACGTTCCTTACTTCATCCCATGAGATGTCACAGAAACGCGATTCTTCACACGGACTTTTAGAAACTGTCAAATAGTCCCCTCTGATGCTCTGCCACTTAACCATTCACCCTCGGGCCTAGTTCAGAATCATTCATGTAGACACAGGCTTCAATGGATATTCACATTAAATACCTGTAACGTTTCGGTAATAAAGGAGATTCCAGTTCGTAAACTTGGAGTAGCTCATCCCAGATCTGCCTATTGAGAGAACATCACAGAAGGGGGAAGGCCGGATCATTACCACAGTCTGGTACATCACATGGCCTCAAAAGTACCTTTGAATTACGAATTGAAATAATAACCTTAAGGCGAGGGATGTGATTGGAGTTCAGAAAGCTTTTCAGTTTGCATTTTTTGAATTATAAACCAGAAAATATGTTAGTATGTTCTATAACTAGAATGAATTACTGTACAGGAATACGCCAGTTGAAACTACTGATGTTTGTATAAACGGCAATAACAATAAAAGCTCACGATTATGTACACAAAATGCGTTTTATCGTAATCATTGATAAATATCACATTTGCAAAGGCAACAAGAGTAAGGAGAAGAAACCTGTACATCACTGAGCACGCAGCTTATATTTTATAAGCGCACCCTCGTCACCTACTTAGGGAGTATTGCAACGGGCGTGTACTACTCAAGGGGGCGTGCACATAAGCGCAGCCTCGTCACCTACTTAGCGAGTATTGTAACGGGCGTACTACTCATAGAACAAGATATCACGATGCAGTTGCGCGAGTCTGCATGTCGAGGATTCATAGCAATAACATTGTCAAGTTTTAGCTGTGCAGCTGTATTGTAATTTAAACCAATTAGGGCGGATATTTGTGTATACTGTATTAGTAAAAGTGATGTTACCCTGATTTAATACACAATATAGAACTCGACATTTGAACAATGTAAAAACAAGTTAATTATGGCTTCACGAAAAGAAAACAGTATAGTTAGTTTACTCAAAATTAATAGTTTATTCCGATAAAACATGAGGGGTTGGGATCAACCGCGTAAACAGGTTACGGTAAATATATTTTACTCTAGTGCGAGTACAATGGGTGTTAGGCAAGAGCTAAATTTCAACAAGAGCCTTCCCATTCAACAACACGGCAAGAACTTAAAAGGAGTAATGGACAAAAACGGCAAAAACTAATGATACACAAACAAAGCGGACGATGAGGTGAGGATTTGTTACGAGTAGGCCTAAGCTACACAACGCTGAGAAACTTCCGTCGTTATACCATCCAATAAATTTAATTCTGCACCAATTGATTTTGCGGTCAACTAATCGAAGTTATTGAAGTTATTGCCTCTGCGTTGTTCCACTAGCAAAGAACGTTAATCATCTGAACCGTGATTCAAAGTCTAAAATTTCTGTTGAAAAATTCAATGAGAAAAACTCGATTTGGTGCGTTCGTATATCAAAGTGGTTATGGTTTACGGAAACCCCTCGAATTTTTGAAGAATCGTTATGAATATATACAGATTATAATATAAGGTTTGCTGTGTACCAACATCCTTCACCAATACTTTTCGCAGCATTAAAAAGAAATGAACATAACAAGTAGCGGAGACCGGGGCTGGGTGGCCCAAGTGCTGATTGGGCCACCCAGACAGATCTTGATATCTAAAAAGCTGTTATCGCCTAAATTTGAAATGAACATGTGTGGTCACTACTTGAGATGGCTGTGAACATTTCAAGACGCTAGGTTTACAGCACTGTGTCTTACAGCAAAATGAATTTTTGACAGCTGGTTTTAACTTTTAACCAAGCTACGCATTGCATTATAAATCACACTATAATAAATCACTTGGCCCATACACATTCAAACTTAATTTTGTTGTTTATTGTATTAAGCTAAGTAAAATGTTAGAATATTTTTTTTTGTATTACCTACAGATTGAAGAATTTATTTCAGAAAGAAATATAATTTATTTAATTAGATTCCTTTCTAAAATTATAAATGTAAAACCGTGACAAACCAGCGCCGCGGTCTCCCCTAACAGACAAAATGTGAACAATACAATATTGAAACCTCTGAGCAAAGCAGTCATTATAGATCCCGAGCTATCTTTGGCACCATTTTGAGCTCATACATCCATTCTTCCATTCAACTGGAACTAACAAGACAAGAACGAGGCCAGAAGTTCATTTCCGCGAGCCAATACAACTTCCGTAAGCAGCCGAATCGTATCGTACAAGTAACACAGGACACATCACGTATATTGAGGGCGAGTCAGTGTTTGAAATACGTTGATGTTGCGGCGCATTCGCACACATCAAAATGGCGGTTTAGTCGTAATACTGTCATCATCTGTTGACCTGGTTTACATTCGTCTCGAGATATTCTTAACGAAAGAGTTCTGCACAATTCTCTGATTGAAGATCGAGTTTTCGTTTCTTGAATTGCAGATAAGTATCTCATTAAGCCGAGGGAATCAACGGAGAGTAACGAATTGTTAATTAATGCACAAGGAAACAAATAAGTAATTATAAGTTACTGTTATAATTTGGCAACATTTGGAATGTTTGCCTCATCTTCAGCACAATACCAAAGTTACAACATTAAGTAATTAGAAGAGAAGTGTAGATGGTAAGTACGTGGGGTGGGGTAAGAGGGGTTTGAGGTTGGAGGGGGGGGGGGGAGGAGGAGAAGGCGGAAGATTACATCAGATTCCGTTTTTAAATTAAACTTAACAGTAAGTCAAACAATTAAAGCCTATAACAACAGCGGTTTTATGAAAACGAAGATGGTCACATGCATTGCATCTTAGAGAACATGTCTTCAAGACAGCCGCATTCAAATTAAGTTGTGATCTCGTAATTTAATTAAAAAATTCCTGATTAAAATCGACTCTTTTCGTTCGGGAAGAGCTTTTTTGCGCTGCTTCCAGGCCAAACCTCGTTAATGGCAACACTGTCACCAAGAAGGCGGTGTTGACGCAAGAAGTAAAATGGACGCGGGTACCCGGCACCTCCACCAATACTAGGGTATCATGCAACAGAGCGGCTAGATTGGACAATGGTGCCTTGCAGATTGAAACAAGTGAATGCGACTGATTGCATCGACGGTGGAGTTGACAAAATAAGAAAATGGACGCGGGTTCCGGCACCTCCCACAATGCCAGTGTCTCTTGCAAAGGTTGCAGATCGAAACAAGTAAACGGCGCCGATTTCAAGGGTGACGGAAATTACCAAGAACACTTAGCACCGTGGCTGCTTACAGATTGGATCCGGTCGCGGGAAATTGTTCGTAAACTACATTCGATACACGCCCAAATCTGTGTTCGCTTATTTGCCCAAATCTGTTAGCGCATTGATCGCATCAGCAGATCACTCTTCCGCTCCAGCAGGCGGTGAGATCACCTCTACTCGACAAATATTGCAAACGGGTGTGTGTGAAGAGAAGCAGCGGGTCGGTACTCCAAGTCGCGTTTTAAAACACTCCATGACATAAGAATCCTTCAGAACTTAGAACTTAACTCATTCTTGAAATGGGCGTAATACATTATTTAAACGTGTAACTCAGTCCAAAAAAATATCCACATATGATATGGATTTAATATTTGCTTCATTCGATTTGCATTATTTGCTACCCAAAACCATGTTCATATGTTTGCCTTTCTTGTTGCCAATGCAGAAATAAATCACCAAATGGCAACTGTGGCAGCCATTTTGGGAATTACTTTATGCGAAGGCTCAAACACGCTAAACATAACGCGAGTGTTGACCTTTGAATGAAGCCGAAAACTTAACTGATTCACTTCTTGTAATGGGATGTTATTAACAAGTATAACACTTGCCAAGAAGACGACTAAACGCAATAAAGTCAAGGTCTAATTTGAACAATGCTTCCCCCAAGGTAGTGCACAAATCATAAAGCTAACGTTCAGTATCAGAAACCGTGATTGTGTTCTAGTGTAACAAAGGTACTGACAACTTACAAGTGCCTGATCCGAGTAACCGGATCAGCTGCAATCACTAGATCCTGTTACCAGCTCTGTGTCCGCTCTCCCCTTATATCTTCTGCGAGTGAGTTGGCTGAGATATGATGGGATCACTCCGGGTCGTGTGTTGCGGGTAAGGTATTAGTCGGGGCCACGTATACGGTCGAGATAAGTCCATCAAGAGATCATAATAAGAAGTTACATTTTTGGATTTGTCTCCGGCTTCTTTGGAGTTCGATGTGACGAAGGAAGAAACTTACAGATGGCACAAGATCAAGATCATATGGTCGATATACCAGAGACAAATTCGGCGCCCCTTCTTGTAAAGCGACCAGAACAAATCCGCAAAAAAATATTTGATATTAACGCTGGTGAACGTAACTTGTGTTAAGAAATACTTGGTGTAGAAAAGCTTTAACATATGTCACGGGTACAAACATAAGCACAATCATCAATATTAACACGCAGAGCATAGCTATCATAACAATAAAGTTAGACACATCTAAAAAATGCGTTAAAAACGTAAGCTGTAATAAAAATAGGATGAGTAGGCGTGAGAAAATGATGGTGATATTATGCCTTCACAGGATCACATTTCTTTATGTAAAGTAGATAAACGCCGCCTAGTAGAGGCGAAGCCAAGGATTCGAATCTAGAATGTACAAACAATGATTGCATGATCCCATATTGTAATACTATACTACCACGCAGATAATCAATATTGATATAGATTCTAATAGTGACAACGAGGCAAGTCATGATGTATGGCTTGAAGTAAGTATATTTACTCCATATGGAGCGACCACAAATCCATTGTTCAATTAAGAGCAACTCCTTAATATCAGAGTAAAGTGGTTATTGGAAGAATAAACTAAAAAAGATAAGTAAAACGAAGGGAAGCAAAACAAGTGTTACTCGCTCAAAGTAGGTCAACTGCACTCCCACATTCTTTACGACGACGACTGCACCTTTCATCGCTCAGTTGCTAACAACAAAGTATGTCGGAGACTCTGACTCAAACACTTGATAATATATCACCCCAGTAACACTAAACGTAAGGTTGGACGTTGTGTGACGTATAACGTGACGACGTAACGGTAGTTCCACTGTGCAGCTAGTTGACCTACTTTACGAGACACTCCTACGACCTCAATTCAGAAGGTTTATCTTATGTCTTCGTAAGCCACTTAAATAACTAGTCGCTCTGTCAAAGGGATGAATAGTAAGGTTGGTAGAATGATGCTGATTTAAAGTATATTACATTTATGGGAAGAGCATACGCCTGTAAGGTAACAGAGCAGCGGTACATCGAGGTGGATACATGTATATGTAGCATTGTTGATGTACACCGTCACAGACATTGTACACATGTACACACACACATGTAAACCATCACCGTCACAGACATTGTACACATGTACACAAACATGAACACCATCACCGTCAAAGACATATCATTAATGGATTGGCTTTTAAGGCTGAGTCCATGTGTGCAGGCTTGGGTAAATACCCGGTTCGGTCCAACCCCCCAAAAGTAAATTGACATAAATATACATATTCATACTATTACCATGATTGTTCAAATAAACAAGAACACAAACACATTATTAGTAATGTGTATGGGCATGAATTGATTATTTAATGAATTACTATATTGATAAATTTAAAATAACATATAAAATGACACATGACGATCCCATGTCTATATATTTTGAAATGGAAGTTGTTTTGCCGGTAACACGTGATTGTTTAAGCATCACACTAAAACGTAAGATAAGATGTGTATGTCTCCTTCAATATGTAACATGCAAACTCGCCGACATAAACAAGTCAAGGCTCTAGGGTAGTATAGAGATATCTTCTTTATTATCAACCGTCGGGTGTTTTTTTTTTTTTTTTTTTACTCATTTAGGGTTTCTTCCAAGCATACTATTACATTGATTTGGTTAAATAATAGATTGAATGCTTAATGCCCTTTACTGCCCGTGACGTCATTACGCGATGTCTGTTTTATTATTATTATTATTATTATTATTATTATTATTATTATTATTATTATTATTATTATTATTATTATTATTATTATTATTATTATTATTATTATTATTGTGTTGCCTACTGATATTTCTAAATACTTCGACATATGTGTAGAGGACATAATAACAAGTTTGGCTTTGCCAAGTACACTCAAACTGCACTCACACTAAAACTTTTCAATAACTTACAAAGAACGTGTTATTTTATTTATAGTTTGAAGCACGCGAGCATGCGAGTTTGAAGCTACCCTGTTCCCTTGGTACACACGACCAGGTACTCACAAACTAACCCGAAGAGGTATTCTTAAAGAAGATATCTTTACTACTCTTGATTTACAAATGTCGGCGAGTATACGAACGGCAATACAAACATTCGTCAAGAAAAAAGGTTTGTCACTAAGCTCCTATTTCAGTGGCATTTGTAATTAGAACAATGAAGTTGCATGAACGAGCCACTATTTGATTTACGGGTAAGTAAACATCAGATTGAAACAGCGCATATCGACAGCCAAGTTTCGACAACACCAACACCAGTAGCTAGAGGCAATAAGTATTTCATAACACACAGTTCTGACAACCAATTCATGGGATTTAAACCATAAACTAGGCATGTTTACAGATCCACAGATTCGACAACAGCTGAATATACGCACAAGTTTGATCATCTCACTTACCAACTGAATAAATTGAGATTAACCACAATTCCAATTTATGGCAGTCGGTGGAGTTGTCAAGGCTAAAACGATGGTACGTTAACATTTGACAAAACATTCAACATTCACACCATAGATGAACCACGTTGTTACAAGGCGAATTAAGTGGAAGATGGGAAACAGCATCCAGTCAACCCACTTTAAATAAACCCACCGAGCTCGGTTTGAGAGATGTAGTTCAGTTATAACATTATGTACTAAATGCCAGATGATCGGGATGTTTTTTTTAACGTTTGCTAACATACGCATTTCAGTTGATAAAAGTTGCTGAAATCCGAGGGGTGTCAGATAGCCCAGGGCCGGATTTGCTTTATCATTGATTGAAATCTTAATTGTTTTCAGGACCAGTTTCACCAAACTTTTAGTCCTGAGATTACCCGTTATCGGGGATTGTCTTCTAACAAAATGGCGTCTTCTAACAGCCAGCTATGTTTGTTGAAACCATGGTAACAGATCCGAGGTTATCAATGTTTGGTGAACTCAGAACTCATACATACAACATGTATCTCATATTACCGTGCTGAGCTATTTGAGAGTTATGATACAAACTATCATACATTAACAATGCAGATATAAATATAATCAATTCCATATTATACAAGGTCATCATATAAAAACACGTCAGAGAAACACTAAGCCATTCCTCACAATTAGTTTCCCCTCTGGGACAGACATAGGGGACATAATTGGTGGTAACTGGATATTTCGTCCAGTTCGTTAGGCCTCAATAGCCTCCACACCATAGCCTACCCTGACCGCCTCAACAATGCAATTTACTGGGACACAAAGGAAAGCACCAAGCATAACAGCCTTGCTTAGAGGCACCGTGTGTTAGAACATACAGCGCTATATGTGGCCAAATTTAGCAACTTATTGGTGAAGATTCCATTCCGCGGTTGAAAATAGTGCCGGATATTATTGTGAAATATCTTGTTTTTTGTTTTGTGTTTGTTGTTTTCTTGTTGATGTGTATTTATTTTGATTTGTTGTTTTGTGTTGTTTGTTGTTTGTAAGTCTCAACCGTGTCCTTATTAAAATGGCGGCTTGCCTTTTACGATGGACTGATGGGATTCATATTCTGCCCAAAATATTTAAAAGCCATATTTAGTTAAATAATTTTCACAATTTGGTCATTATCGACGTAGAAAGAACGACGCTGCTTCATCAGCAAGTTGCGTGACATTCTTGCTACTTGAGCGCTTCATTCGTTTCACTAGTGCCCTCAGTGGCCAAACTCGGTGCCTATAGAGAGAACCTGCATTGATTGCATCCATTCGTCTCCGAAAACGGCATCGTGTGTCGCGTGCATAACTTTCTGCATCGTATAACCTATAACTATAAAGTATCGTTGTAAAAGACTCGCGTTTCCACTTCTTATTTTAAATAAATTAAGCACATTGTGAATTCCCACCCATGACCTCAACAAGCCAATGAAGTCGATCAACCATACGCATTAGCATGGATCTCTACAGTCTACACGGCCCAAATACCAGCGCCTTCGTTCTTTTAGACACCTACTACGTTGGAGCGTCTGTTTGCAGGGATAAAGGTTTGCACTTGCAACGCGTTAACGTTTACTAACTACATCGTAAATGCGAGTGAACCCGAACTTGTGTCATAAATGTTACTCACGAAACATTTCAAAGTGTGCATATTGCGCTGACAAGTCTACGTGCTGACCGTCTCTTTCAAGCTTTGTATAAGCACGTGCATGAGACCAAATGAGTCATTAACCTCAATTTAGGAAAGAAGTTCCTAGATTCGCACCAACCCATCTAGCTGCAGTGACTTAGTTGCTTAGTTATGAGAGCAGACACGAGCCCAAGTTGTGAATGCAGCTCCTGTATTACAACCAACCCATCAGCTGCAGTGACTTAGTTGCTCACCTATGAGAGCAGACACGAGCCCAAGTTGTGAACGCAGCTGTATTCACAACCAACCCATCAGCTGCAGTGACTTAGTTGCTCACCTATGAGAGCAGACACGAGCCCAAGTTGTGAACGCAGCTGTATTCACAACCAACCCATCAGCTGCAGTGACTAAGTTGCTTACTTATGAGAGCAGACACGAGCCCAAGTTGTGAACGCAGCTCCTGTATTCACAACTAACCCACACTGTACTGACAGTTGTAAACTCTTATGGAACGAACATTTCGAAAATATTGTAGACATATAGTCATTGGCGACCAAGCTTAAGCATACCTTAAAAGTCCATTGAATCATGAATACAGGATATACCTAGGCCTACTATAATGGGCTGCTTCTACGTTGAAATGCTAGGAACGTGGAGAGGTGTCTAATTATCGATACAAGATGCAGAAGGTGGGAGAAGCACAACAATTGAATTGTTTGATTTTGGTCGATTCTCGGAACTACTTCTTAAGACTCGTTCAAATTGTGTTTCAAGATGGTGTGGAATAATAAAATCCAATAATGTTGACACGACTGAAATTTCGACACCTAAATAACAATGGTAGAGTCGTCTTACAATAACTTCGGTAATGCTTTCGTCATCAATCAATGACGTGTTTACGGTCTCGACCAACCCGAGCAGGTATTTGAATTAGTCACGGCCGCTGGTAGGCTGCCGCTCACCCACCCGTGATGGAAGCATTACTGAAGTTGTTGTACGACAAGTATAACATCCTAATATGTGCGTAAAAGTAGAGCAATTAATTGCAAATCACTACAATGAGGGCTACAAAACACAAAGGACCAGTTATATATTTTTTAAATTTATATTAATACGTCTCAATGCACACAATGAAAACAAAGGAGGGCGCCAAAACACGTGGCACACATTCTCTGTTTTGTACTCAAGGCATAGATTGTTTGGTTATAATGCTGTGTTGAAGTCATATGTGTATGTATCGAGACGATATGCGACTAATGTATATCTGAAGCTCTAAGCTACAGGATTGATACAGTCAACGACGCCTTATCTGTCTTGGGCCATTACCCCATGCTATTGTTGCTGCCACAGTGGAACATAAATAAATAAGATGCATCTCAAACGAAGATTTGATCGCTCTACTGCGGAACGCTACAGCAATGCAGTGATTAAGAGAGAATAGTATATACCTGGTGGTGGTGCGGGTAGTACTCGGGGCCGCCATTGACGAAGCGGAACCTGTACGGACTATGAATAGGACACGTGGCGCGACTGTAGGACCGCTCCATAGTGTGGTAGGGACTGTCGCCCATCGGGGGGCTGGGGGCCGAGGGGCCCGGCATGCCCACCCATCGGGACCCCGAGGAGGGGGTGGGCGGGTACCAACCGCCCGACCCGTACGGATCCAGGGTGAACACAAACAGTAGAACGACGAACAAGGCTCTCGGTAGACTTAAGCCGCTTGCGCATTTGCCGAGATCACACTGAAACGCACTTAACGCCGGCGTGTGCCCCAAATGTCTGTCACGCAGAGTTCGTCAGAGATTAAACAGCAAAACGAGTGAAAACATTTTCAAATGTAGAGATCACTTCGACGAGACGGGTTCCTGCAATCGACAATAATTTCCCATCAGTTTCCATTCGAGGAAACTTTCTACCCCGAAGTGAGAAAGACTGTGTAACGCAGACTAACGCCCCCGGATGTCACAGAGCAACTTGACGCTCGCGTCCACGTCCTACATCATGCAAATGACGAGGAGAGAGTCAATTTGCTGTGCGGTCCGTATTTGTTGACGGCGATCGCATTTCAATAGTAAACAGGAAGTTTCCCATTGACAAACACGACGACGGGCGTAGTTGATTGGCGTAACACACAGTCCACGTCACTCACGAGCGTGAACAGATGAGAAGCCATATCGAAGGCACCGCGACGACGAGAACAGAACAGCTGGCCGGAGCACTGTCGCAACACTGAGCGGTTTCCCGCCATGCACGGCGAGGCGTCACCTAACGCTCCATGCCCAGCACTGAGCGCGGCGCGCGACGGCCACGCCGTTGCCTGGAGACGGCGATCCCCGCTCTACTGCCCCGCCAGCCACCCGACCCACCTCGTTGCCAACCAAATTAAATCCCGAATAATGAATGAAATGCATAACGTTAAGTCGGTAATACCTAAACTGTGCTGACGGGCACTAACAAGATAATCATTTCTATAATGTGTATCACAAGCTTACCAACCTCGAAAGAAAACATTACGTTCCAAACGAGCTGTTCTGATCGTGCGAGCTGACTGTGGGGGAAGGGGTAACAATTTCAGCTGCCATTGTTATCGTCAAAAAGACATATTATAGCCATAGAGAGGCGCGCCGTTGTACTTTATCTAATGGTAAGGTTCTCGTTATTAGACGTTATGAGAAAGGTGCGTTATGGGCTGCAATATCGTTACTCACGTTACTTTTGAATGCATTCTATGACACTGACATATTGTCAGTCCACGGGAATTAACCTCATTAATGCAGTATTTGCTTCGTTACCAGAGCTATTTCTATTTAGATGCATGGTTGGGAAGGCCTGGCCACCAAACATACACCGACCTTTAGCTTTCATCTCAAATGAATCCTTTATAACAGTTCATATTCTATTAATAAAATGGGTTTTGGAAGTAGTCTGTTAGATTTAATCTTAATCACCTAACGAACATTAACTTTTGCGAGGTAGACAGGGTATTAAAGAACTGGCGAAACGTTTTTTGTTATTCTATAGAAAATCACTAACTAGAGACTTAACAGTCCAATGACAAGCAAAAATGAAGTGAAGCATGCAAATAACTATAAACGAATCTTGTACTACTTTATATTAATGTTTAACGTAGCAAATTAATGGACCGAAGATGGCCTATCAGAAGATGATTTAAGTGAGAGATATAAACTAAGCTGAATGGATTACAGTGTCCCTATAAAAACAGAAAATAATCGATCCTTCCAGTGATTGTACGTAACGCATAGTACGTTTATCGGATTATTCAGGTGTTCGGACAAATAGAAAAAAAAAATTTCCCACCATTTTATGACTAGAATGTGATTTTAATAGACAACAAACTAACGTCATTCATACAACAAAATGCAAATCACACATTCAAACTTAGAAAAATAAAAACAACAAAATCAATTTTGTTCGCTACAAAGAGAAAATTAAACGAGAATTTGTTGATCGAATTTGTTAAAAGGTGGAACGAGTATGTGTTATATACTATTTATTCGTTTTGTTAAAGATGTCGTTCCCAGTTCTCGTCGTTCAAGATGAAAGTAATATATATATATTGACACTCATTCCACCCGATCAGTTGCATCTCTGGCGAGCGAAAGATCCGCCGCTCCACGGGACTGTAGTTCTCATTGCGCTGAGGCCTCGTAAACACCCACCCGCTGTGCATGGAAACCAGGCCCGAGCTAAGCCTGTGATTCACTACGGATTTAATCTATCGCATGATAGATTTGTCGGATTACACAGAGGTATCCGCGCGTGTCGCCGTTAAGCTCGCGGATCATCAGGGAGCGGACAGTGTGATATTCTGAAGGTGGACGACACATTATTAGCGGACAGTGTAATATTCTGAAGGTGGACGGACACATTACTAGCGGACAGTGTGATATTCTGAAGGTATACGACATATTACTAGCGGACAGTGTGATATTCTGAAGGTGGACGACATATTACTAGCGGACAGTGTGATATTCTGAAGGTGGACGACACATTATTAGCGGACAGTGTGATATTCTGAAGGTGGACGACACATTACTAGCGGACAGTGTGATATTTTGAAGGTGGACGACACATTATTAGCGGACAGTGTAATATTCTGAAGGTGGACGGACACATTACTAGCGGACAGTGTGATATTCTGAAGGTATACGACATATTACTAGCGGACAGTGTGATATTCTGAAGGTGGACGACATATTACTAGCGGACAGTGTGATATTCTGAAGGTGGACGGACACATTACTAGCGGACAGTGTGATATTCTAAAGGTGGACGACACATTACTAGCGGACAGTGTGATATTCTGAAGGTGGAAGGACACATTACTAGCGGACAGTGTGATATTCTGAAGGTGGACGGACACATTATTAGCGGACAGTGTGATATTCTGAAGGTGGACGACACATTATTAGCGGACAGTGTGATATTCTGAAGGTGGACGGACACATTTCTAGCGGACAGTGTGATATTCTGAAGGTGGACGGCACATTACTAGCGGACAGTGTGATATTCTGAAGGTGGGCGGACACATTACTAGCGGACAGTGTGATATTCTGAAGGTGGACGACACATTACTAGCGGACAGTGTGATATTCTGAAGGTGGACGACATTACTAGTGGACAGTGTGATATTCTGAAGGTGGATGACATATTACTAGCGGACAGTGTGATATTCTGAAGGTGGATGACATATTACTAGCGGACAGTGTGATATGATATTCTGAAGGTGGACAAGATAACACATTACTAGTTGAAGAGTAATCGCAGGTAGTATTGAAGAGAACAGGTCCGAGTATGACGTTGAAGGGGTGGGTCAATTAATCGTACACTCACTCAACATACTTAAGTCAGGAGGTAGTACAGAAACCTACTTCATCAACTATGTCGCTGTCAACATCGGGGTGTAAATACATCAACGTCGACAATTCACGACAATCTATAAGTCCGATATTTTTTTGGTTATCGCATTGCACATTGAAACTTTAATAGTTAGTCCAACATGAGAACGAGTTCGTAACCTATTCGCACATAAGCTGACGCTTGTAAAATACTATAAAGCCAACTCATAGTGTATTGCGTTAGTATAGCGATACTTAAAGGGAGGTCGTATTTGGCCGGACTGTAAACTTAACTATAAGCATTTTTATGGAAAAGTTATAAAATGTAGGTTGGTAAATAAGTCATAAACTACCGTATATGACTGCAACAATGTTACAATGCTTTAGTTCCGGGTTTAGCGGAACCCCATCTTTTATAGACGCAATTCGAGTTATTTATGTTATGCGGGAAATTTATCTTCAGTGGTTAAAAACAAGTTTCTATGCATTCGCAGAGTATGTAAAATATATCATTGTACAGTCAAATCAAACTATACAGTATAAGCAAAATTGCAAGCGACACTGAAATCTACTAATGAAACTGATTTCAAACATTGTGCAGCTAAGTTACTTGCTTACATTAGTGCATACATAGTGATGATTACTTCAGCTGCACGGTAAAGCAAGTAATCCGTTTATAATACAAAGGAACTTGATGCCGAGCTGCATTCTTCTCACACTGTAATTTATAAACCTATCAGGCTAGGTTCGACTTTCTTCCAATAGGACCTAAAACAAGGGCCTCCCAGGAATAACAAGCGCCGCTGGTCTCATTTGCTTCGCCCCTCACGCGCGCTCCAATTACAAGAGCTCTCACTCGACGCTCTAGGAGATAACTTCAAAGAGAAACTCCAAACTCAGTTATAGGTCGGCACTGCGTACTACGCAACAAACGCATGGGTCCAATACTCAAGTATAAGTCAGTCATAACTGTTGGCCGGGCGCTTCACAAAGGATAAGTTAGGAAATCGTGGTTGACTTAAAAGTAAACCTCGATAGAAGTTTCCGTTTGTAGATTATTATCAAACTCGTTTTTGTTGTGTTTGCCTCGAACGGAGTTCACGAAAAATGTGTTAACAAAAACAGTGCGAAACCCTTTGGTCATGGGAGTCGTCGTTTTAGAGTTCAGACGCCATTCCTTTGCACGTGCCAAGCAGCAAGAAGGCACAGTTACACTAGAGATGTAGAAGGTGGGCATAAGACACAGAGTTGAATCAGGAGCCGAGATAGCAGATAGAATGATTTCAAACGAAAGATGCAATATATCATTATGACGCGAGAACCGAGTGTAGATGTCAGAACAGATTCGTTATACGAAATGCGAAACCCGAACAAAATGAACGCGAACACTAATTGCAGCTGGTGACATTCTTTTTAATATCACGTCTCTTCAAATTCAATACCGAACACAGATCCTAATTAGTTGGGTAAAATCTGAGATGTGAATGATCTCATAGTCACATCTCATGACCGGATCCCGCTAGGCTGTATCACGTGACTGCAGAGCGCGCGGCGGGTTGTCGCTCGTACACGCATCTCGCGCACTAATCATCACATCGTAATGATGCATATCAGCCAGGCGTAAGGCACTTCCCGCCCTCGTGGATCGAACACACTTCCACCTGGTCATCACATCATCACTTTTAAACTCTCTAGAGCTTCTGAAGAAAATCTTGTCGGAGCTTTTATTTTCAATTGAAGCCCTTAAGCGATGATAATTGAATCTTTCAATTATCTGTAAACGGAACCACGGGTATTGTTTCAGGCTCGGGCCAATGAGATTTGTTGTGATTTCACGTTCACAGATGGCGCGCGGTGTTTACATTTAATACGCAACTTGCGTTTCTGAATACACAACATTCAAAATCTGACAGTCAAATAAACAGCAATTAGGACTACATACAACGAGTTACATTACATTCAATTAAAAGTAATTTCTCATTACTTCAGGTGATTTACACAGGGCGATTATATAACTTAATGCTCATATAGAATCAACCTCATACGGATAATCGTGTGTTTGATTTATGAAATGTACATAAATCAGTCTTCGTTTATTTAAGGCACCTCGATCGGAAATGGCTCGTTTCAAAGTTCACAGTTTTCTACACAACTGCAAACAAAAGAAACGCAAAAAGCATTCAAAGTTTATAAACCGATCTCTCTTGAACCAATACACAATTCGATTAAACCCAATCATTTAATAGAAATAGAGTGAAACCTAGAAGTTACTTCTCCGAACTTATTCATTCACCATTACTTTGTATACACAGATAATTGGACTTTCATCAGATTTTTAATTTTGAAGTAAAAGACAAAATATAATAGCTTTAACTCGTATTCAAATATTTAGCTCGTAGACGACTTGGTTTTGTTTTATAATCATATTGCATCATATCTCCGATAATTAATGTAGGCTATATATATATATATCTGCGAATATACGGTATTCAAGAACGGCCGAGTTGAAAATAGAGCAAATTTACGCATGTAACCGGCACCTCCACCAATACGGGAGTACCCGGCCCCTCCACCAATACGGGAGTGCTGTTCAACAGACCCGTTAAACGCCTCAATAAATATTTTAAACAAATTAAATACACATACATACTTTAGTAAGAACAACATAACTACGTAACTACGATAACTACGCTGTACTTATGCTCGGTTGAGTTATTTGTTCAATATTACATTATTTATTTTTCTGCCCTACTTAACTAAATTAAGATTAGTAGATAATGTTCAAATTACTGACTGAATAACATGATAGTATAGTTTCAGTAGTAGCCTATCTACTACACTAGTGGTGACACATTTGACTTTGCTTCAACACGTAGGCCTATCTCAGGTGAAAACTGCAACGACACATTCACAACGTTACACTGTTGGGGCAGTCACCGTGACAAACGAGGCAGGCGTCCCTTCAGGTCTCTCATCCTGTACCGCACAGACCTACACTACACACTCTCTCACTTTGCTAGACATTATGTGAATATGCTCACTAATGAGAACCATTACAACATGACTACGATGGAACTTCAACAGTCAACCACTTCGGGAGGGGTAGCTCACGTACATTATGATTATGTCTACAAGTGTGTAAAACGTCGCAAGTATAATTAATTAAATATAAAAATGTTCATTTTTGTGGAGTTGGAACGAGTGTTTATCAGTGATGAATTTCGTAAAATATAAATTAAAGTGGAACCCAAATAAAAACTCTATGGAGTAAATTTCGATACGTATCATATACGACAATTTAATAGATTACGCAACGTTGGTTTGATTGCAAGCAACGACAATTCGTTCAGAGATTTATTTTTAAATATCCAAGTAGACGAAAGTGGCTGTCGAATCGAAAAGGACAATCAGGTAAACATATAAGTAACTCGTGCCATATACATCAACACAAACCGTTTCATTTTCACTCCCCCTTTGCGTAAACGTGAACGTAATTTATAATGTTTATCAACCAAACAAGGCTTTTAACTTTCCAGAGATAAAAACAACATTGATCTAATATCATGTAACTTCAAATACAAACAGTGTGTTATGAAACCGAATTTATAACTAAAGCTAATATTCAAATTCGACCTACCGAAACAAGCCTCGTACATTTTCCGACATCGAGTCCATTAGCGACGAGCACATTGTTTTTACAAGGATGTGTGTAGGCCTACTCTCGGCTATCGACCGATCACATACACACACAATGTAATGAATGAATGAATCCATGCATGATATAATGTTTAATAGACATCCATTATTCATCGAGTGCTACACCTCATGTAAGCCTACACTAAAAACGTGATTGACACGGAAGGAAAAGCGACCGAGGCCAATATCCACCGGGGCCCCGAACGTCCAACGGGAGATAATAGGGTGCTGTTGTTCCCGCGCCATCAGCGGAATATGCTCCATGAATACCTGCCATAATAAACTGACTTGCAAGCGATGAACAATTGGCTGGGAGCAGAACATTTTTCAACCTCGCAATCAATCCAGAAAACATTGAGCGATTTGTGTGACGCTCGGTGCATTCATGGGAGGGATTAATATCTGACTATTACTGGAGTAGTGAGCGAGGCTTGAGAACGCATGAGCGAGCGGATGTGTAGGTCTGCGTATAAACTGTAAGATGGAAACCTAGGAAATGCTAGCTTTACAATGCGCCTAAAAGCCGATAGAAATAGCTCCACGGTAGGGAGCGAGACTCAGGCGGAAGATCACCAGATCGATCATGGTTACAATCAATTCTGTCTGTCGCTGTCACAACAGCCCTAGAACAATTCTACTTTACTATAAGTTATCCTTATATGCCTAGTTACTCGCCTAATGAGGGCACATTAGGTACAGCCATAGTGAGCACACTACGGCAGGGATTCCTACAGAATATTGCTTGAAAACGAAGCGTTGCACGAGTACAGTCATAATAATATTGTGATGTTTCTTAGGTATTACACTAAGTCAACTGTAGGCTACTCAAGAAAAATATCCCATGATGAATAAAATCGTTTTCGAAACAATCCCAGTTGAGGAAACTGGCCGAAAATGTGTACTTATGAAGTGAAACTTTTGACACTAACGAAGTTTGTTCCGATTAAAAATAACAAACAACTACAAATTACAAAACATGTGACTTCAACGAAATAGATTGCTCGAAAATTTAAAAAAAAAATCGCCACAAATTAATATTGATGCACCACCAACTTTTGACAGTAAATATGTGGAAACGCCAGTTCAAATATGTTTTATAGGCCTACTCACTAAATACGCTTGGGCAAATAATGCATTGCACTATGCATGAATTCATATGTGCAAGAAGCCACTAAATTTCTGAAATACGGTCTCCGTAATTGAGTGTGCGCATCTGTCGCCAACAACACCTAATACTCGCCCGACTACCTTCTTAATCTTAACTTGTTGATATTTCAAAACAAACAAGTATCTCCCCCTTTCTCTGAGCATCAGCCAACCCACGCAAATCACCCGCGGAAAACATTACGCTACCAACTTCTCTGAGTTGAACACCAACTTCTGAATGATGAATAAGACGACACGTGTATTTAATTAAAGACAAGATCTCAGCAACGCGGAACGACCCCCGCGCGCCTGAGACTATGCGGAGACAATGTGGGCCCTCGGTTAAATTATTCATTTAATTCCCAATATGGGACAGAGTGATGAAACGAGGCTGCGACGGGTTTAATTCTATTAGAAGGGGAATCACGCAGGTCAGGCGTTACGGGAAATAAGCTAAATAAAGAAAATTACTCGGGGTGAAAGTGCGACTTCTGTGAAACGACGCATTGGGTAAGAAGCGATGCAGCAGGGGAGGAAAGTTAGAGTCCCGCAGCGGTTGCCAGTGTGAACCAATAATTTCGATATTAAAAAAAAAAACGTGATCGTGCTGATAAACGTCAGCGGGCTCTTAAATGACACCTTGAAGTGATTGATTGATGTGGCAACGGAATTGATAACGGCAGAAAAAAAGAAAAGTCTCCTTAAGCGAGAACATTGGCTGAAGATAATCAGCCCTTGATGAAATTTATAAAAGATGCCAAGTGATCCGTTGATTCAAAATGCTTTTAAGTTAGCATAAGAAATAGTATCCATCTTACGAAATGATTTTCTAGTAAGAAACTTTTTCCACTCGACTTGCATTTGCATAAAGCGTTTCCATTTGTTACGAGAAAAAAGGAGGAGAATACGGTTAAGAATTCGTTTTGATTCGGGGACAATTGCGGAACGACGAAATGGTGCAGCCACGTTGAATCACAGTGTTCCAGTGAATGGGTCTAAATTGACAGAAAAAGCAAACTTACTGTAACATTCGTCTATATATCACCAACTCTCCCGAGAAGGAAAAGTCAGAGGCCAACGTAAGGGAGGATCAGGGCGACATCTGACCATAAAATATCAACACCGTTATAGTTCAATACCCTATACTAAACTATGTCATCACAACACATGTCTACATTTATTTATTTACGTAATGTCTAACCTATTATAAGTATTAAGTTATAAAACTGTATTAAAAGAAATACAATAAATACAAATATATACACAAGACAAGAAAGGAAAAACAACAGGAAAAAACTAGTGTAGCAATAAAGATAATCCAAGGACAAGGAACAAATACTTAAGAAATTGAGAACATAAAAATTAATAATTAACATTATAATAAAATAAGAGGTTGGTCTATTAAAACGAGAAATATATAGTCCATTGATTATAAAAAATACACACAACTGTGAAACGATTGATATAAAATGTGACGAAAATGAAAATGAGAGAGAGAGAGAGAGAGTGTGTGTGTGTACAAATGGATGCGGGTGCGGGGAGGAAAATCAGGAGAATTAAAGAAAAAGGTAAAAAAAGGAACACTGTGAGTTAAGGAGCAAATCGAAATTTGATATTTTAAGTCGCTGCAGTTCACATTTGCACCAGGAGAACGTTTATGCAAAGCTACGCCAGCAATCCTCCTAATACCGTGGAACTCTAAAACGTTGCATTTATGTTGGCCTACATTACCCCACCTGTGAGGGAGAATACCCATACATACGTTCCATACAATTAAGTTTACAATCTTAATTAAAACACTTTCCCCCGTAATGAAAGCAGCTGTCATTACTAAATTTCGAGAAGAATATTGCGGTAGCTGCATTCACCAAACAAATGAAAACTGTCCGCATAATCGGATTACGTTCATAATACATCATTACGAAGCGGCGAAAGATAACCACTTTGTTTGTTCACTATATTTCGAAATGTGAGGTTTCTAAAACTGAATTACAAGTGCGCGGAACACAACTACCAAACTTCCCGGGCAAAGGGACGCTGTATACGTCGCAGCACATTTCACGGCAATTACGTCCGCCGTTACAAGCATAGCCTCTCGCTGTGCCTACATGGTTGTCCTCGATAGGCTGGTGCATAACTCGGCCGCTGGGGGCGACACTTGCGAGCGTCCAGCGGGACAATAGACCTACGCATGAAACAGAACGATGATATGAAAGAGAGTGTGACAAGTGAGTACTTCGTGTCGTCATTATAAAAGTGCCCTTCTGTTTTGAAATGGTAATATAACGATAATATTAAAAGGAGCGATGCTTGCCTTCATATAAGATGTTAAACACAATAAGAGTAACGACGATTACCCCCAATATTTAAACGGGGCGAAATTGTAGATTTAAATCTCAGTATTGCAACACCATATCGAAAAAGTGAAAACTGGACTCAATTTGGATTCGTAAGGAGCTAAATACCAAATACCTTAATAGTAATAATAATGATAATAATAATGAGTCTTTATTTTTAGTAATAGCTTCGCTATTACTGCTACGGTATTTGTAAATACTATGTGAAACATGTATGTAATATTAAGAGTATCAGAGTTGGTATTTAAATTTATTTGCAGTAAAATGCATTTTGAAATAAATCCGTCATAATTATAGTGTAAGGCAACTTTAAAGAGTATTTATTTTTTTGCATCCGTTTTCAGCTTTTTGATGTGGTGTATAGCATTATTGGGATACGATAAAATCAGTAATTACATAAAGTTTTTTTTATATATTGCAGGTACTATTTTCTATTACATTTCGACACGGGACTCGGCCCCATGTCAGCGTAGACGTGAAGTGACCGCGGTAAGCTCGTTAGCATGACCTAATAACATGCCACGTTCTGGCGGGACTCGGACCCAGGCCTGTCACCACTCAAGTGTCGCTTGACGCAATGCAGGGATACGCGTGTCCTTCTTGTCAGATGTCCTGGCAACCCCCAAGGGGTCCTGCAGGACGACAGACATTTCTGGAGCAATCGCGCGGGGGGCATTAGCACAGCCGGTGAGATCGGGATCAATACCCGCCCACTAGGTTCCCATCATTATAGGCTGGCAGTGCATCGAGTCATAGCGAGCCGGCAGGTAGCCTACTCCTGTCGGACACACTTCTCATTAGCACAGCCGGTGAGATCGGGATCAATACTAGCCATGCACCGCTCACTAGGTTCCCATCATTAGGCTGGCAGTGCATCGAGTCATAGCGAGCCGGCAGGTAGCCTACTCCTGTCGGACACACTTCTCATTAGCACAGCCGGTGAGATCGGGATCAATACTAGCAATGCACTGCCCACTAGGTTCCCATCATTAGGCTGGCAGTGCATCGAGTCATAGCAGGTAGCCTACTCCTGTCGGACACACTTCTCATTAGCACAGCCGGTGAGATCGGGATCAATACTAGCCATGCACCGCCCACTAGGTTCCCATCATTAGGCTGGCAGTGCATCGAGTCATAGCAGGTAGCCTACTCCTGTCGGACACACTTCTCATTAGCACAGCCGGTGAGATCGGGATCAATACTAGCCATGCACTGCCCACTAGGTTCCCATCATTAGGCTGGCAGTGCATCGAGTCATAGCAGGTAGCCTACTCCTGTCGGACACACTTCTCATTAGCACAGCCGGTGAGATCGGGATCAATACTAGCCATGCACCGCTCACTAGGTTCCCATCATTAGGCTGGCAGTGCATCGAGTCATAGCAGGTAGCCTACTCCTGTCGGACACACTTCTCATTAGCACAGCCGGTGAGATCGGGATCAATACTAGCCATGCACCACCCACTAGGTTCCCATCATTAGGCTGGCAGTGCATCGAGTCATAGCGAGCCGGCAGGTAGCCTACTCCTGTCGGACACACTTCTCATTAGCACAGCCGGTGAGATCGGGATCAATACTAGCCATGCACCGCTCACTAGGTTCCCATCATTAGGCTGGCAGTGCATCGAGTCATAGCAGGTAGCCTACTCCTGTCGGACACACTTCTCATTAGCACAGCCGGTGAGATCGGGATCAATACTAGCCATGCACCGCTCACTAGGTTCCCATCATTAGGCTGGCAGTGCATCGAGTCATAGCGAGCCGGCAGGTAGCCTACTCCTGTCGGACACACTTCTCATTAGCACAGCCGGTGAGATCGGGATCAATACTAGCCATGCACCGCTCACTAGGTTCCCATCATTAGGCTGGCAGTGCATCGAGTCATAGCGAGCCGGCAGGTAGCCTACTCCTGTCGGACACACTTCTCATTAGCACAGCCGGTGAGATCGGGATCAATACTAGCCATGCACCGCTCACTAGGTTCCCATCATTAGGCTGACGGTGCACCGAGTCATAGCGAGCCGGCAGGTAGCCTACTCCTGTCGGACACACTTCTCATTAGCACAGTCGGTGAGATCGGGAACAATACTAGCCATGCACCGCTCACTAGGTTCCCATCATTAGGCTGGCAGTGCATCGAGTCATAGCGAGCCGGCAGGTAGCCTACTCCTGTCGGACACACTTCTCATTAGCACAGCCGGTGAGATCGGGATCAATACTAGCCATGCACCGCCCACTAGGTTCCCATCATTAGGCTGGCAGTGCATCGAGTCATAGCAGGTAGCCTACTCCTGTCGGACACACTTCTCATTAGCACAGCCGGTGAGATCGGGATCAATACTAGCCATGCACCGCCCACTAGGTTCCCATCATTAGGCTGGCAGTGCATCGAGTCATAGCAGGTAGCCTACTCCTGTCGGACACACTTCTCATTAGCACAGCCGGTGAGATCGGGATCAATACTAGCCATGCACCGCCCACTAGGTTCCCATCATTAGGCTGGCAGTGCATCGAGTCATAGCGAGCCGGCAGGTAGCCTACTCCTGTCGGACACACTTCTCATTAGCACAGCCGGTGAGATCGGGATCAATACTAGCCATGCACCGCCCACTAGGTTCCCATCATTAGGCTGGCAGTGCATCGAGTCATAGCAGGTAGCCTACTCCTGTCGGACACACTTCTCATTAGCACAGCCGGTGAGATCGGGATCAATACTAGCCATGCACCGCCCACTAGGTTCCCATCATTAGGCTGGCAGTGCATCGAGTCATAGCAGGTAGCCTACTCCTGTCGGACACACTTCTCATTAGCACAGCCGGTGAGATCGGGATCAATACTAGCCATGCGCCGCCCACTAGGTTCCCATCATTAGGCTGGCAGTGCATCGAGTCATAGCAGGTAGCCTACTCCTGTCGGACACACTTCTCATTAGCACAGCCGGTGAGATCGGGATCAATACTAGCCATGCACTGCCCACTAGGTTCCCATCATTAGGCTGGCAGTGCATCGAGTCATAGCGAGCCGGCAGGTAGCCTACTCCTGTCGGACACACTTCTCATTAGCACAGCCGGTGAGATCGGGATCAATACTAGCCATGCACCGCCCACTAGGTTCCCATCATTAGGCTGGCAGTGCATCGAGTCATAGCAGGTAGCCTACTCCTGTCGGACACACTTCTCATTAGCACAGCCGGTGAGATCGGGATCAATACTAGCCATGCACCGCCCACTAGGTTCCCATCATTAGGCTGGCAGTGCATCGAGTCATAGCGAGCCGGCAGGTAGCCTACTCCTGTCGGACACACTTCTCATTAGCACAGCCGGTGAGATCGGGATCAATACTAGCCATGCACCGCTCACTAGGTTCCCATCATTAGGCTGGCAGTGCATCGAGTCATAGCGAGCCGGCAGGTAGCCTACTCCTGTCGGACACACTTCTCATTAGCACAGCCGGTGAGATCGGGATCAATACTAGCCATGCACCGCTCACTAGGTTCCCATCATTAGGCTGGCAGTGCATCGAGTCATAGCAGGTAGCCTACTCCTGTCGGACACACTTCTCATTAGCACAGCCGGTGAGATCGGGATCAATACTAGCCATGCACTGCCCACTAGGTTCCCATCATTAGGCTGGCAGTGCATCGAGTCATAGCGAGCCGGCAGGTAGCCTACTCCTGTCGGACACACTTCTCATTAGCACAGCCGGTGAGATCGGGATCAATACTAGCCATGCACCGGCCACTAGGTTCCCATCATTAGGCTGGCAGTGCATCGAGTCATAGCGAGCCGGCAGGTAGCCTACTCCTTTCGGACACACTTCTCATTAGCACAGCCGGTGAGATCGGGATCAATACTAGCCATGCACCGCTCACTAGGTTCCCATCATTAGGCTGGCAGTGCATCGAGTCATAGCAGGTAGCCTACTCCTGTCGGACACACTTCTCATTAGCACAGCCGGTGAGATCGGGATCAATACTAGCCATGCACCGCCCACTAGGTTCCCATCATTAGGCTGGCAGTGCATCGAGTCATAGCAGGTAGCCTACTCCTGTCGGACACACTTCTCATTAGCACAGCCGGTGAGATCGGGATCAATACTAGCCATGCACCGCCCACTAGGTTCCCATCATTAGGCTGGCAGTGCATCGAGTCATAGCAGGTAGCCTACTCCTGTCGGACACACTTCTCATTAGCACAGCCGGTGAGATCGGGATCAATACTAGCCATGCACCGCTCACTAGGTTCCCATCATTAGGCTGGCAGTGCATCGAGTCATAGCGAGCCGGCAGGTAGCCTACTCCTGTCGGACACACTTCTCATTAGCACAGCCGGTGAGATCGGGATCAATACTAGCCATGCACCGCCCACTAGGTTCCCATCATTAGGCTGGCAGTGCATCGAGTCATAGCAGGTAGCCTACTCCTGTCGGACACACTTCTCATTAGCACAGCCGGTGAGATCGGGATCAATACTAGCCATGCACCGCTCACTAGGTTCCCATCATTAGGCTGGCAGTGCATCGAGTCATAGCAGGTAGCCTACTCCTGTCGGACACACTTCTCATTAGCACAGCCGGTGAGATCGGGATCAATACTAGCCATGCACCGCTCACTAGGTTCCCATCATTAGGCTGGCAGTGCATCGAGTCATAGCGAGCCGGCAGGTAGCCTACTCCTGTCGGACACACTTCTCATTAGCACAGCCGGTGAGATCGGGATCAATACTAGCCATGCACCGCTCACTAGGTTCCCATCATTAGGCTGGCAGTGCATCGAGTCATAGCAGGTAGCCTACTCCTGTCGGACACACTTCTCATTAGCACAGCCGGTGAGATCGGGATCAATACTAGCCATGCACCGGCCACTAGGTTCCCATCATTAGGCTGGCAGTGCATCGAGTCATAGCAGGTAGCCTACTCCTGTCGGACACACTTCTCATTAGCACAGCCGGTGAGATCGGGATCAATACTAGCCATGCACCGCCCACTAGGTTCCCATCATTAGGCTGGCAGTGCATCGAGTCATAGCAGGTAGCCTACTCCTGTCGGACACACTTCTCATTAGCACAGCCGGTGAGATCGGGATCAATACTAGCCATGCACCACCCACTAGGTTCCCATCATTAGGCTGGCAGTGCATCGAGTCATAGCAGGTAGCCTACTCCTGTCGGACACACTTCTCATTAGCACAGCCGGTGAGATCGGGATCAATACTAGCCATGCACCGCTCACTAGGTTCCCATCATTAGGCTGGCAGTGCATCGAGTCATAGCAGGTAGCCTACTCCTGTCGGACACACTTCTCATTAGCACAGCCGGTGAGATCGGGATCAATACTAGCCATGCACCGCCCACTAGGTTCCCATCATTAGGCTGGCAGTGCATCGAGTCATAGCGAGCCGGCAGGTAGCCTACTCCTGTCGGACACACTTCTCATTAGCACAGCCGGTGAGATCGGGATCAATACTAGCCATGCACCGCTCACTAGGTTCCCATCATTAGGCTGGCAGTGCATCGAGTCATAGCAGGTAGCCTACTCCTGTCGGACACACTTCTCATTAGCACAGCCGGTGAGATCGGGATCAATACTAGCCATGCACCGGCCACTAGGTTCCCATCATTAGGCTGGCAGTGCATCGAGTCATAGCGAGCCGGCAGGTAGCCTACTCCTGTCGGACACACTTCTCATTAGCACAGCCGGTGAGATCGGGATCAATACTAGCCATGCACTGCCCACTAGGTTCCCATCATTAGGCTGGCAGTGCATCGAGTCATAGCAGGTAGCCTACTCCTGTCGGACACACTTCTCATTAGCACAGCCGGTGAGATCGGGATCAATACTAGCCATGCACCGCCCACTAGGTTCCCATCATTAGGCTGGCAGTGCATCGAGTCATAGCAGGTAGCCTACTCCTATCGGACACACTTCTCATTAGCACAGCCGGTGAGATCGGGATCAATACTAGCCATGCACCGCCCACTAGGTTCCCATCATTAGGCTGGCAGTGCATCGAGACATAGCGAGCCGGCAGGTAGCCTACTCCTGTCGGACACACTTCTCATTAGCACAGCCGGTGAGATCGGGATCAATACTAGCCATGCACCGCCCACTAGGTTCCCATCATTAGGCTGGCAGTGCATCGAGTCATAGCAGGTAGCCTACTCCTGTCGGACACACTTCTCATTAGCACAGCCGGTGAGATCGGGATCAATACTAGCCATGCACCGCTCACTAGGTTCCCATCATTAGGCTGGCAGTGCATCGAGTCATAGCAGGTAGCCTACTCCTGTCGGACACACTTCTCATTAGCACAGCCGGTGAGATCGGGATCAATACTAGCCATGCACTGCCCACTAGGTTCCCATCATTAGGCTGGCAGTGCATCGAGTCATAGCAGGTAGCCTACTCCTGTCGGACACACTTCTCATTAGCACAGCCGGTGAGATCGGGATCAATACTAGCCATGCACCGCCCACTAGGTTCCCATCATTAGGCTGGCAGTGCATCGAGTCATAGCAGGTAGCCTACTCCTGTCGGACACACTTCTCATTAGCACAGCCGGTGAGATCGGGATCAATACTAGCCATGCACCGCTCACTAGGTTCCCATCATTAGGCTGGCAGTGCATCGAGTCATAGCAGGTAGCCTACTCCTGTCGGACACACTTCTCATTAGCACAGCCGGTGAGATCGGGATCAATACTAGCCATGCACCGCCCACTAGGTTCCCATCATTAGGCTGGCAGTGCATCGAGTCATAACAGGTAGCCTACTCCTGTCGGACACACTTCTCATTAGCACAGCCGGTGAGATCGGGATCAATACTAGCCATGCACCGCTCACTAGGTTCCCATCATTAGGCTGGCAGTGCATCGAGTCATAGCAGGTAGCCTACTCCTGACGGACACACTTGTCATTAGCACAGCTGGTGAGATCGGGATCAATACTAGCCATGCACCACCCACTAGGTTCCCATCATTAGGCTGGCAGTGCATCGAGTCATAGCAGGTAGCCTACTCCTGTCGGACACACTTCTCATTAGCACAGCCGGTGTGATCGGGATCAATACTAGCCATGCACCGCTCACTAGGTTCCCATCATTAGGCTGGCAGTGCATCGAGTCATAGCAGGTAGCCTACTCCTGTTGGACACACTTCTCATTAGCACAGCCGGACCCTTATTCTGTAAAATGTTCTCGTTCTCGTGTGAAACGAAAACGAAATCTGCACCCGTTCCGAGGCTAGAAGGTACCAGCAAATAGTATTTCTCCATTGTAGTCACGTTTACGGTCACAGCTGACTATAATTATCAGAATGCAGAACGAAATCAGCCGCCAATTATGAATATGAAATTCTGGCACAGATTTTAGTCACATGGCCAACTGCTTGCGACAATAGTAGTCCCCGTGGAGCTACCGAGACCTCCTATCTTCTAAATCATGGCCGACCGAGTTCCGCCATCAACTTAATGCTAAGGTGTAGTTTTATCTCTATTTGACAACACTTTGACATATATCTTTACTTACCACCTTGTACTATACTATTGAACTAATTATTGTAATTTAACCATGGCATATATCCATTTATTTACTTAGATTGTTGAATTTACATGTTATGTCGTTGGATTTGGCATTTCGAGTCTTTATTGTGTCAAAAATAACAAGTGACAGTTGTTATGGACTTGATACCGCAGCCTACTGCATGTTTTAACAGATATAGTGGGCAGTGACCGTTGACACCACATACACATGACTTCGAACAGTGCTATTCCAATGTCTTTGGACTGCAACCGAGAAATACCATTGGCTGCTACCATCCTAGCCTCCAAACAATACCAAATCGAGATTTCGTTTAGTTCTCGTTTCGTTTCACACGAGAACATTTTACAGAATAAGGGCCCGGTGAGATCGGGATCAATACTAGCCATGCACCGCCCACTAGGTTCACATCATTAGGCTAGCAGTGCATCGAGTCATAGCGAGCCGGCAGGTAGCCTACTCCTGTCGGACACACTTCTCATTAGCACAGCCGGTGAGATCGGGATCAATACTAGCCATGCACCGCTCACTAGGTTCCCATCATTAGGCTGGCAGTGCATCGAGTCATAGCAGGTAGCCTACTCCTGTTGGACACACTTCTCATTAGCACAGCCAGTGAGATCGGGATCAATACTAGCCATGCACCGCTCACTAGGTTCCCATCATTAGGCTGGCAGTGCATCGAGTCATAGCAGGTAGCCTACTCCTGTCGGACACACTTCTCATTAGCACAGCCGGTGAGATCGGGATCAATACTAGCCATGCACCGCCCACTAGGTTCCCATCATTAGGCTGGCAGTGCATCGAGTCATAGCAGGTAGCCTACTCCTGTCGGACACACTTCTCATTAGCACAGCCGGTGAGATCGGGATCAATACTAGCCATGCACCGCCCACTAGGTTCCCATCATTAGGCTGGCAGTGCATCGAGTCATAGCAGGTAGCCTACTCCTGTCGGACACACTTCTCATTAGCACAGCCGGTGAGATCGGGATCAATACTAGCCATGCACTGCCCACTAGGTTCCCATCATTAGGCTGGCAGTGCATCGAGTTATAGCGAGCCGGCAGGTAGCCTACTCCTGTCGGACACACTTCTCATTAGCACAGCCGGTGAGATCGGGATCAATACTAGCCATGCACCGCCCACTAGGTTCCCATCATTAGGCTGGCAGTGCATCGAGTCATAGCAGGTAGCCTACTCCTGTCGGACACACTTCTCATTAGCACAGCCGGTGAGATCGGGATCAATACTAGCCATGCACCGCCCACTAGGTTCCCATCATTAGGCTGGCAGTGCATCGAGTCATAGCAGGTAGCCTACTCCTGTCGGACACACTTCTCATTAGCACAGCCGGTGAGATCGGGATCAATACTAGCCATGCACTGCCCACTAGGTTCCCATCATTAGGCTGGCAGTGCATCGAGTCATAGCGAGCCGGCAGGTAGCCTACTCCTGTCGGACACACTTCTCATTAGCACAGCCGGTGAGATCGGGATCAATACTAGCCATGCACTGCCCACTAGGTTCCCATCATTAGGCTGGCAGTGCATCGAGTCATAGCGAGCCGGCAGGTAGCCTACTCCTGTCGGACACACTTCTCATTAGCACAGCCGGTGAGATCGGGATCAATACTAGCCATGCACCGCCCACTAGGTTCCCATCATTAGGCTGGCAGTGCATCGAGTCATAGCAGGTAGCCTACTCCTGTCGGACACACTTCTCATTAGCACAGCCGGTGAGATCGGGATCAATACTAGCCATGCACCGCCCACTAGTTCCCATCATTAGGCTGGCAGTGCATCGAGTCATAGCAGGTAGCCTACTCCTGTCGGACACACTTCTCATTAGCACAGCCGGTGAGATCGGGATCAATACTAGCCATGCACCGCCCACTAGGTTCCCATCATTAGGCTGGCAGTGCATCGAGTCATAGCAGGTAGCCTACTCCTGTCGGACACACTTCTCATTAGCACAGCCGGTGAGATCGGGATCAATACTAGCCATGCACCGCCCACTAGGTTCCCATCATTAGGCTGGCAGTGCATCGAGTCATAGCAGGTAGCCTACTCCTGTCGGACACACTTCTCATTAGCACAGCCGGTGAGATCGGGATCAATACTAGCCATGCACCGCCCACTAGGTTCCCATCATTAGGCTGGCAGTGCATCGAGTCATAGCAGGTAGCCTACTCCTGTCGGACACACTTCTCATTAGCACAGCCGGTGAGATCGGGATCAATACTAGCCATGCACCGCTCACTAGGTTCCCATCATTAGGCTGGCAGTGCATCGAGTCATAGCAGGTAGCCTACTCCTGTCGGACACACTTCTCATTAGCACAGCCGGTGAGATCGGGATCAATACTAGCCATGCACTGCCCACTAGGTTCCCATCATTAGGCTGGCAGTGCATCGAGTCATAGCAGGTAGCCTACTCCTGTCGGACACACTTCTCATTAGCACAGCCGGTGAGATCGGGATCAATACTAGCCATGCACCGCTCACTAGGTTCCCATCATTAGGCTGGCAGTGCATCGAGTCATAGCAGGTAGCCTACTCCTGTCGGACACACTTCTCATTAGCACAGCCGGTGAGATCGGGATCAATACTAGCCATGCACCGCTCACTAGGTTCCCATCATTAGGCTGGCAGTGCATCGAGTCATAGCAGGTAGCCTACTCCTGTCGGACACACTTCTCATTAGCACAGCCGGTGAGATCGGGATCAATACTAGCCATGCACCGCCCACTAGTTCCCATCATTAGGCTGGCAGTGCATCGAGTCATAGCAGGTAGCCTACTCCTGTCGGACACACTTCTCATTAGCACAGCCGGTGAGATCGGGATCAATACTAGCCATGCACCGCTCACTAGGTTCCCATCATTAGGCTGGCAGTGCATCGAGTCATAGCGAGCCAGCAGGTAGCCTACTCCTGTCGGACACACTTCTCATTAGCACAGCCGGTGAGATCGGGATCAATACTAGCCATGCACCACCCACTAGGTTCCCATCATTAGGCTGGCAGTGCATCGAGTCATAGCAGGTAGCCTACTCCTGTCGGACACACTTCTCATTAGCACAGCCGGTGAGATCGGGATCAATACTAGCCATGCACCGCCCACTAGGTTCCCATCATTAGGCTGGCAGTGCATCGAGTCATAGCAGGTAGCCTACTCCTGTCGGACACACTTCTCATTAGCACAGCCGGTGAGATCGGGATCAATACTAGCCATGCACCGCTCACTAGGTTCCCATCATTAGGCTGGCAGTGCATCGAGTCATAGCAGGTAGCCTACTCCTGTCGGACACACTTCTCATTAGCACAGCCGGTGAGATCGGGATCAATACTAGCCATGCACCGCCCACTAGGTTCCCATCATTAGGCTGGCAGTGCATCGAGTCATAGCAGGTAGCCTACTCCTGTCGGACACACTTCTCATTAGCACAGCCGGTGAGATCGGGATCAATACTAGCCATGCACCGGCCACTAGGTTCCCATCATTAGGCTGGCAGTGCATCGAGTCATAGCGAGCCGGCAGGTAGCCTACTCCTGTCGGACACACTTCTCATTAGCACAGCCGGTGAGACCGGGATCAATACTAGCCATGCACTGCCCACTAGGTTCCCATCATTAGGCTGGCAGTGCATCGAGTCATAGCAGGTAGCCTACTCCTGTCGAACACACTTCTCATTAGCACAGCCGGTGAGATCGGGATCAATACTAGCCATGCACCGCTCACTAGGTTCCCATCATTAGGCTGGCAGTGCATCGAGTCATAGCGAGCCGGCAGGTAGCCTACTCCTGTCGGACACACTTCTCATTAGCACAGCCGGTGAGATCGGGATCAATACTAGCCATGCACCGCTCACTAGGTTCCCATCATTAGGCTGGCAGTGCATCGAGTCATAGCAGGTAGCCTACTCCTGTCGGACACACTTCTCATTAGCACAGCCGGTGAGATCGGGATCAATGCTAGCCATGCACTGCCCACTAGGTTCCCATCATTAGGCTGGCAGTGCATCGAGTCATAGCGAGCCGGCAGGTAGCCTACTCCTGTCGGACACACTTCTCATTAGCACAGCCGGTGAGATCGGGATCAATACTAGCCATGCACCGCTCACTAGGTTCCCATCATTAGGCTGGCAGTGCATCGAGTCATAGCAGGTAGCCTACTCCTGTCGGACACACTTCTCATTAGCACAGCCGGTGAGATCGGGATCAATACTAGCCATGCACCGCTCACTAGGTTCCCATCATTAGGCTGACAGTGCATCGAGTCATAGCAGGTAGCCTACTCCTGTCGGACACACTTCTCATTAGCACAGCCGGTGAGATCGGGATCAATACTAGCCATGCACCGCTCACTAGGTTCCCATCATTAGGCTGGCAGTGCATCGAGTCATAGCAGGTAGCCTACTCCTGTCGGACACACTTCTCATTAGCACAGCCGGTGAGATCGGGATCAATACTAGCCATGCACCGCTCACTAGGTTCCCATCATTAGGCTGGCAGTGCATCGAGTCATAGCGAGCCGGCAGGTAGCCTACTCCTGTCGGACACACTTCTCATTAGCACAGCCGGTGAGATCGGGATCAATACTAGCCATGCACCGCCCACTAGGTTCCCATCATTAGGCTGGCAGTGCATCGAGTCATAGCAGGTAGCCTACTCCTGTCGGACACACTTCTCATTAGCACAGCCGGTGAGATCGGGATCAATACTAGCCATGCACCGCCCACTAGGTTCCCATCATTAGGCTGGCAGTGCATCGAGTCATAGCAGGTAGCCTACTCCTGTCGGACACACTTCTCATTAGCACAGCCGGTGAGATCGGGATCAATACTAGCCATGCACCGCTCACTAGGTTCCCATCATTAGGCTGGCAGTGCATCGAGTCATAGCAGGTAGCCTACTCCTGTCGGACACACTTCTCATTAGCACAGCCGGTGAGATCGGGATCAATACTAGCCATGCACCGCCCACTAGGTTCCCATCATTAGGCTGGCAGTGCATCGAGTCATAGCAGGTAGCCTACTCCTGTCGGACACACTTCTCATTAGCACAGCCGGTGAGATCGGGATCAATACTAGCCATGCACCGCTCACTAGGTTCCCATCATTAGGCTGGCAGTGCATCGAGTCATAGCAGGTAGCCTACTCCTGTCGCCCACACTTCTCATTAGCACAGCCGGTGAGATCGGGATCAATACTAGCCATGCACCGCTCACTAGGTTCCCATCATTAGGCTGGCAGTGCATCGAGTCATAGCGAGCCGGCAGGTAGCCTACTCCTGTCGGACACACTTCTCATTAGCACAGCCGGTGAGATCGGGATCAATACTAGCCATGCACCGCTCACTAGGTTCCCATCATTAGGCTGGCAGTGCATCGAGTCATAGCGAGCCGGCAGGTAGCCTACTCCTGTCGGACACACTTCTCATTAGCACAGCCGGTGAGATCGGGATCAATACTAGCCATGCACTGCCCACTAGGTTCCCATCATTAGGCTGGCAGTGCATCGAGTCATAGCAGGTAGCCTACTCCTGTCGGACACATTTCTCATTAGCACAGCCGGTGAGATCGGGATCAATACTAGCCATGCACCGCTCACTAGGTTCCCATTATTAGGCTGGCAGTGCATCGAGTCATAGCAGGTAGCCTACTCCTGTCGGACACACTTCTCATTAGCACAGCCGGTGAGATCGGGATCAATACTAGCCATGCACTGCCCACTAGGTTCCCATCATTAGGCTGGCAGTGCATCGAGTCATAGCAGGTAGCCTACTCCTGTCGGACACACTTCTTATTAGCACAGCCGGTGAGATCGGGATCAATACTAGCCATGCACTGCCCACTAGGTTCCCATCATTAGGCTGGCAGTGCATCGAGTCTTAGCGAGCCGGCAGGTAGCCTACTCCTGTCGGACACACTTCTCATTAGCACAGCCGGTGAGATCGGGATCAATACTAGCCATGCACCGCTCACTAGGTTCCCATCATTAGGCTGGCAGTGCATCGAGTCATAGCAGGTAGCCTACTCCTGTCGGACACACTTCTCATTAGCACAGCCGGTGAGATCGGGATCAATACTAGTCATGCACCGCTCACTAGGTTCCCATCATTAGGCTGGCAGTGCATCGAGTCATAGCGAGCCGGCAGGTAGCCTACTCCTGTCGCACACACTTCTCATTAGCACAGCCGGTGAGATCGGGATCAATACTAGCCATGCACTGCCCACTAGGTTCCCATCATTAGGCTGGCAGTGCATCGAGTCATAGCGAGCCGGCAGGTAGCCTACTCCTGTCAGACACACTTCTCATTAGCACAGCCGGTGAGATCGGGATCAATACTAGCCATGCACCGCCCACTAGGTTCCCATCATTAGGCTGGCAGTGCATCGAGTCATAGCAGGTAGCCTACTCCTGTCGGACACACTTCTCATTAGCACAGCCGGTGAGATCGGGATCAATACTAGCCATGCACCGCTCACTAGGTTCCCATCATTAGGCTGGCAGTGCATCGAGTCATAGCAGGTAGCCTACTCCTGTCGGACACACTTCTCATTAGCACAGCCGGTGAGATCGGGATCAATACTAGTCATGCACCGCTCACTAGGTTCCCATCATTAGGCTGGCAGTGCATCGAGTCATAGCGAGCCGGCAGGTAGCCTACTCCTGTCGCACACACTTCTCATTAGCACAGCCGGTGAGATCGGGATCAATACTAGCCATGCACTGCCCACTAGGTTCCCATCATTAGGCTGGCAGTGCATCGAGTCATAGCGAGCCGGCAGGTAGCCTACTCCTGTCAGACACACTTCTCATTAGCACAGCCGGTGAGATCGGGATCAATACTAGCCATGCACCGCCCACTAGGTTCCCATCATTAGGCTGGCAGTGCATCGAGTCATAGCAGGTAGCCTACTCCTGTCGGACACACTTCTCATTAGCACAGCCGGTGAGATCAGGATCAATACTAGCCATGCACCGCTCACTAGGTTCCCATCATTAGGCTGGCAGTGCATCGAGTCATAGCAGGTAGCCTACTCCTGTCGGACACACTTCTCATTAGCACAGCCGGTGAGATCGGGATCAATACTAGCCATGCACTGCCCACTAGGTTCCCATCATTAGGCTGGCAGTGCATCGAGTCATAGCAGGTAGCCTACTCCTGTCGGACACACTTCTCATTAGCACAGCCGGTGAGATCGGGATCAATACTAGCCATGCACTGCCCACTAGGTTCCCATCATTAGGCTGGCAGTGCATCGAGTCATAGCAGGTAGCCTACTCCTGTCGGACACACTTCTCATTAGCACAGCCGGTGAGATCGGGATCAATACTAGCCATGCACCGCTCACTAGGTTCCCATCATTAGGCTGGCAGTGCATCGAGTCATAGCAGGTAGCCTACTCCTGTCGGACACACTTCTCATTAGCACAGCCGGTGAGATCGGGATCAATACTAGCCATGCACCGCTCACTAGGTTCCCATCATTAGGCTGGCAGTGCATCGAGTCATAGCGAGCCGGCAGGTAGCCTACTCCTGTCGCAATAGTACCTGGTCTTCACTTAGTACTTGAGTGGGTCACTAAACTAGTAAACAAACATGTTATTTCATATCAACGAATGATATAACATAAGTGGGTTTACTATTTGAGTGACATTTAAGTGCCAAGTGGTAAAAGTTGTCACTTCGAAGTGGGCTCGCCGTAAGACTATGAAACACCATTCGAGTAGGCATAGTGGCTGTGACCTCTACGGTTCCTTGTACCAGGTTCGTATTGTGACTGGGAACCGTATAGTAGTCATTTCACGTTTTTTACCTTCGTGTATCACCCACTCATCGTCTAGATTAGCCTAGCACGTAAAACCCAATTATCACATTCATTATCAGCATCATCGAACCATTCGAATCAACTGTATATATTTATGAATGAAGGCGAGCGGTAGTATATACTTCACTGTACAGTGCGCGGTGTAGTCTACCGTACTATATGTTATAACGAGTTGGCTCTGATCTCAGATGGTAGCATACGCAAAGCCATACAGATTGGAGCAATTGTGATTCAATTATTGTGTAATTGACTCTTGGGAGATACCACAGATATTGGAAACTATATTCGGGTTAATCCAGGTAATTTTTTAAATACAAATTCCAACGTTTACGTCAGATTTTCCTGGCCATTATCATTATAACAGAATAACGTGGGTTAACGCGAATAATGTATGTACAACATTAATTGCATCGGCGATAACCTACGCCACAATATTTATAGATAGTAGGTTTATATAATACATGATCAATATAGTTTCAAATTGAATACTATTATTTTTGTGGCAAGCATATACGACCCGTGTGTGAGTGAGATCCTGAATATGTGCATGAGTCATTTAAGCGTGATATAATCATAGGAATCCAAACAAGTCAAACTGTAATATCAATACAGCAGTTGAATTAAATAAATATCAACATCAATACACCACATTAATTACAGTATAATATCAACATCAATATATGTGTTAAGTAAACGAAATTTATAAAAAACTTTCTCCATTAGAACCATCTAATCAATTTGCGACAACTTGTACAGGGTGGATCTAACTGCGTGGTAGGGCCTTGAGCGGTACAATTGTGAACCAGGTAATAATGCTAACGAGATCAATCCCATATTAATACGAATATAAATTCATTCCAGGCAAATTACATCATATAAATCGTTGATGACAATATTAAAATAAAAAGCGGCACGCCAATGCGAATTATACAAATGCAAATATACCCTATACAGTATTCTTTTTGCAACCCTATGATTCCCTAACAACCAGACACCTGACGTGTGTGTGTGTACAAGTGCGATCGTGCGTGTACTTGAGAATGAAGTATAAGGCTGACTGTTGGCGGAGTTAATTGGAATCACGTCTACCTGCTAAATTGAATGAGACTGACTCGCATTATGTTTCTGCTCGGCTAAGTTTGTCTGAAGGTCAGCAATAAAGTGTTTCTGACGTGACTCTTCATCGCTTAATCGGAAATCACTCACCGCACGATCTCTGCCCGAACTCTCTGTGTTATGTGCGCAAGGGGTTCAACATACGCTGGTGTGTCGAATACTAAATACGAAACAATCAGTTTATCGTACGATACGGGATGCGAATTCGATCAAGACCATTGGTCCTCTCTTCAGGTACTTCACTGGGATACATCAGTGGTAACTGGTAACACATTGAGGCAACGGGTAACTGCATCCATCTTCATTTCATCTTAAAAATTGTCTATTTTATCACAAACATTTGTTAGTTAAAAGTGGTAAATTCATAATTGACATTGATAATAAACAATGAAACAATGATAATAAACAATTGTTGAATAAAATTAACTAAACGTGGGAGCGTAAATTACTAGAAACTAATACATGGTTTTCATGCAGTATTGTGTTAATTCTTACAAAACCTAATTACGCATATGTTACACGTTTTCAATGTTATATTGCGATCTTGCGATAAATAGAAAAACTCTAATTTCGCCTGGCTCTCATACCGTATCTATCGCTAGTTAATGTTAGATCCTTCACGGTGGTAGTACGCTACGTGCCGGTACCAGGTATCTGCCTCGCGTTAACACATCCGAACATCGCTCACAACAAATAAACACCGACACATATTGCAGCAGTGCGGCTTTACAGCCACTCCTGGTTTATTCATGTTTCGTTATTGCGTTGGTTATCTTTTCTGGGCCGGTTTCCATCGGTCCCGAGAACTGAACGACGTGATCGATGCGCTAAGATGCCGGCGACGACCTAGTGGTGCAGTTCCGGCCGTCACGTGACGCGTCCCAGAGGTTGAGGAGCGCAATATCGGGTGATGGACGACGTGGCTCTGTCCACGAGCGCTTACTACTGTCAACCGAGACGGTTTACTCCTCGACAATGGCAGAGCAATAAGATACACTTCACGAGACAGGTTTAATTGCTCACACATCGGATGTGACAGATGGATTTCGTTTTGTGTTCATCTGTACAAGTTTTTTTCCTTATTGGCAAAATGGTCCGGGTAATCGATAATTGATATATCTATATTTCACCTATGATAGGTGGCGCGTACGTCACGTCTGTGCGCATGGCGGCCACATTTGTGATCAAACTTGGACGTTGCCATGGAGAAACAATTGAAGCCTGTTGTGGTATAGACACAGAAATTCTTAGTTCTTTAAAATTTAGCCTGTTTTTGAAATGAAATCGGTATGTGTTGTAATTTTTTTTTTTTATTACTTATGTTTACTTTTTAAATTCTAAATTATGGTAATTTAGTAACTTTGAATAATACTCACCATTTATCTAGATCTACATCCATTGTGTCGCAATCATGGCAGCTGTGACGTCACATGGGATTATATACTTGTTTGCTGATTTCATTGTTGGGTTTATTGGTTTTGTGTGTTGTAAAGGCGGATTCACAATTGAAATAAGAGTTGCAATAGTGAAACAGCAATAAGGTTTAAGCGAAATGGAACATGCAATAACAATGCTATGGTTCACAACTGTAACAGTGGATTGAAATAGTCATAAGAAATGATTCAATTCCATTTCAACTTCTTATGACGAACCAATCAGAGCTCGAGAAGAGAAGGCCTACTCCAGTCGAACCGGATATGGTCGTTGTTGTTGTGCTGTTGTTGTTGTTGTTGTTAATGTCGTCGTCGTAGGCTTCTTGCAAGCTTGCTTTACAACAATGAAACAAATGAAATGAATCGATTGACAAACATCAAGCTGTCAAACAATAAAATATTCTGATTTTGAAAACAAATCTTCAAAACAAACAAGAGACATACAAAACTTTCACAACTTGGTTGCCCATCATTAATCGTTTAACTGGCGAGCAGTTACTATCGCCATACCTCGTTTTCTTCATAATGTTGCAATTTTATTATTTTGACAGCTCGTTGTTTGTCATCAGTTCGACCACCGGGTCGGTGCTGGCGCTGCGCCTGCTATAGGTTTGGAGTAGGCAGTGACTATGGCGTCAGATCCGGTCGAGAAGTGCTCGATTGTAACGCTCTCCTATGTTGAAATAAGGTACTACGGGTCTGTTGTGAACCAGTTCGTTGTTATTTCACTATTTCAGGGATTCTTATTTCAACCCTTATTTCAATTGTGGATCGGCCTTAAGGAGGTATCCACGTACGATTCTGTAGATCTACGTTGTGGAATGTTTTATACATGTGATCCACCACTCAGTCTTAAAACAATACCAATTGTGCAGTGGAATATCCCTTAACTCACGTTTGCCATGTCTTACTGACGTTAATTCACAAATTAGTTTTAAATTGCAGCGGAATGGGGCATTACAGTTAATGCCATTTGGGGCGATACGGCAAAACACAGATGGTTCTCCTCGATCTAGACGTATTACAAGACTGTGTATGTTCACCTCCCCTAATGAATACATACGCCTCGAACAAGGCTAAATAATATGTATTTTGTCAAAACACTCGGCTTCAGTATCTTGTTGCGCGGTTCATTTACTTTATTCTAGTTACCAATTCGCGTTTTACTAAACAGACTCATTTAGGATCAACCGCTTGCAACGGCCGATGCGCGTCTGAAGGATGGCAGCAACCTCGTGAACCTACAGCTCAGCAAGAACTCAGTACTGAGCACAGTAAATATTCTAATCCCCGAAGATCAATGACGTAATACGTTCATAGGTCGTTCCGAATTTAATTAAAAATACGTCAATATTTGCATTTCAGGGTATTTCGATATCGGTAAAGCAGAGGATGGCCTGAATATCGTCACACATTTTAGCTCCTACTTTATACCAGTCAAATATCTGGATTTATAAATGCTAATGCTTAATGCTTAAAACCAATAATAATTCGTCACGAATGAATGGTTAGGTGAATGTATCAGTTTGAGTAAACTGAAACGTTTAGTTTAACCGTTATTTATACCTATAGACAATTTCGGTTTAAATTACAATATGCAGATAGATAACATTTCTGAGTTAAACTTGATCAGATATACCGAGATAAATTGTGGGCCGTGGAAACACAATTATTTTGATTGAATAGGCCTACTAATTAACATAAAATTCGTTGAGTGCGACTCTGAAAGTAAGCACGATATACTAATACATCTTTACAACACTTGTCACACAGTGGAAAGCAAATGCAAAATATTTGTCACACACAGAAACGTGTTGCTCTTCTCGCACACACATAATGTTGCGAGATAACGAGGTGGGGGACTCATGTAATGTTGTTCCTGGTCCAAATGGCTGTGGTTGTAAGGAGAAGAATGAGTGTTTAAGTAGCTCATGCACTCAATTCAGATAGTTACATTGGAGGCGAAGAACTCAATATAATGTAATGCTCCACGTTACCCGACTCGTACACATAAAATGTCCCTGAATAGAAATAAGGACTTGAGAGGATATATAATACTGTTGCACATTCAGTGCTCTTGCATAGACAGCGGTCATTGGCGCCACATTGGTGTAGACACATATCTGCTATTACCTATCTGTCTACGTCTGTCTTGCCCTCTTCATATTCAATAACATCTCCTGATACATTGCAGCTACATGTTTAGCTAATTAGAAATAGAAAAATTATGAATGTTATTCATTTAAAAAATTAAAAAATTATGCATTTAGTGATATACAATGTAAAGAATAGTTTGACAAATATTAACTATAAGCATGTGTAACGTGTTGGGGTGTTTTCTCTACCCAGCAAGTAAATAAAATAACAACGTTCCCGAGGCGAATATAAACGGAACAAATAATATTGGTCCAAACTCGAGAAATATATTTTGAAACGTATCGCTATTGGAAAGTGCTTCACACTCGCTCAACTCGTTCACGTGGTACTGACATGTTTGTTCGATTAACCAACTCAACGAGGCGAACATCCCGCTTTTACACAAACTCGTAACCATGTTCATTTCAAAGTAATGAACGAAACAAATATTGAACCGCTGATAATGAGATTCCCGTGTAGGTAAATGGAAAACATTAACACGAAAAGTAGACTAACTATAAGTTGTATTTATATGTACATACATATTAACATAGTTGTTAACGATTATATATATATATAAGTATAGCCAATACCTTATCCATTATAGTCATAGTTTCCCATTACATTGACCAGTATAACGTACAACCTGGATGGGGGGAAATAAGATTCATAATTTTGCGAATAAATAAATACATACATTTCTAACCCACTCAGTTATAAGAACTGATTTTCAGTTAAAGACATTTATGGAGAAACGGCTCAAAAGTCACCGTTTGCATGTTTATATATCAGGCAGATAGATTAAGTCAAGTAGCAAAGCTAAAAGACCCTAGCCCGAACCGAGAATCGAACCATTGATCTTCTGCATTGTAAGCAGCAACAAGCGCACTAGATTAACAAGCTACACAAATAAATATATAACAAAATAAAATAACCAACACTTCACAATTAGACAAACTGCCGAATCTGGTGCATATTAGATCCCCTCTCCGGGGCGGAGAATCCCTTGAACTCCTACTCGGACCAGAAGACAGTGGTCTTGCAACGAACCAGCTGTCATGGATCAGCCGGAGAAACTCACGCACGACAGCCCTTTGATGTCAAGACGACGGCTCATCTCCAACGCGAAACGGAGCCCAGTTATGGAAATGTGAGCGACCCAAGTTCGCGAAAATAATTAGCAGTCTCAAACTTTACAAATGGCGCAATAAAGTGTTGACCCAGTTCGCTATTTACTGAGGCGGCCATAACTTCTTGCAAGTCAGCAAAATGAATGTTGGCAACTTCATTCTGCTCCTGCTCGAAATTAAAAAAAAGTTCCATTCATTGCCAGCAGGAAACAGTTTCATTAAAAAGTACTCAGAAGGAGAGCCGCTGGGCTAGTACTACATATCTCTACACCCCACAGAAAACTCTCGTCGCTGTCACTAGGGCGCGCTTCACTGCGCCCGATTATATCTTATATAATATAATTTCGAGCGTGCTTTAGATATGCTTAACAAAAAACAATTTATTTTTGTATTTATTTATTTTTAAATTTATTTATTTTGATCTATTTATTTCATGTCTATCCCATTCAGTAATACAAACTCTATTATAAATTATTAGGTATTCGTTGTGTAGTGCCTTGTTATACGAATTATAGTAATGATAAACAACAAAATTTATAAGTCAAGGGTGAGATTCCACCCAAGTTAAGCTTAATATGTTATAGTATTTATTGTGTAGACGAGGAGTTGACTATGGACAACAATAACACAAAACCGTGTCTTGTGCGGTATTGGAACCCGAAGCTCTAGGCTTCACACTGACGCCCCAACTGTGTGGGTCAGTTATAACTACGACCTATATTGTACATGTTTCTAAACCGTGGAATGGTTTGAACATGATCTTCTTTATTTCCTCTCTTCTGCCAGTCTTAATTGCAGCATACCCTTAACGATGCACCTTCTAGATTATCTGCTCCATGTACAAGTTTCAATCTGAAAACTTAATTTAATAATATGTACTTAGTTCCAAAAAAAAATCAATTTATGTTCGAGTGCTTTGTATGGCTGGTTCGAGTTAAATGTCTTGCTATGGAATTGAACAAGTTTGCTTCTTGTTATACTCAAAATGACGTCAAAACGAACAAGTTACAAACTTGCATTTCAGTTAGATCGACTAGAAAAGTAATTAGAATGAAAATCTTGCTCTAATTATTCATTGCTCCTGCACAAAGGTGTAACATTGCACTTGTAATATCTCCAGCGAATACGCGAACATCTGCCCGTGTTGTACTAGTGAAGCAGTAAACAGGATAATACATTGAAGATATAAATACAGGCGAAGGAAATAATAATATGGAAATTATGTTCGCTGTTGCGCTGTACCTGTATAACGTAAGTACTTGGTAAACAAACATGACGGGTAAACTAACCAACAAACAAACAAACAAACAAACAAAGAACAGTGTTCGAGTGTCAGGAGCTCCCGACGAACTGGCAAACCCATTCACGTCTCGGTAAAGACAATCTGATATACTTCGCAGAACGAAGGCCCATTACTCAATCTAAGTCGGCCAAATTGGGGGGAGATTGCCTGGGAAGTGGAGTGGAAAACGATGTCACTCTTCGAAGCAGAAGTCGACCTCGGATTGAACTCAAGCCAATTCGACGAAAATCTTTCATTTAGAATATATACACGTCCTCAAATATGGCGGGAAAAAACGAAACTATATCGAATAGTGCTGATAAACCGCGTCAGATTGGCTCCACGTTTTAATAACGGATACATGCAATAAATAACGGTTTACTGACATAAGAGAATAGTCTAGAGAAGATATATTGTTTCAAGTATGTGTTCATATATATAGCAACAAGACTTCGGCTATAGTTTACATTCAAGACAAGGTTTCCACTGCATACCCAGACATAACAAATTGAGATGCATAATGCATGATGAGCTTTAACCTGCAACGCACTCGATTTCAGATAGTTACACTTCAAGTCAAAGCCAAATATCTCGTATACAGAACGAAGAAAATAGGCATGAAAGTAACATTAAAACACATGCACCCTGTACTACACAGACAAAGCGAGACATTGGATTGACAGCACCGTACGTACATGTAACTATTTAGATTGATGGGTAAGCACAATGTGTCCTAAAAATGATTGCACATAGCTGTATTTAATTATGAGTTATATACAGATATATACAGATATACAGGTATATACAGAAAGTGCTCTTTTTTTACTTGGGATATGAATTAACAGTCTGCATTCGCAACAGATCCAATACGGAATCTACAGAAGCATTTGCTTCGAAAACTAAGCAAACGCTAAACGATTACAATTGAATTCAATTGTTCACTCAATGGCTGCAAAGGTTTTTACTTTTAGGAAAATTCCACACATGCACATTTCTAACAATATCAATTATTATACATCAATGCAAAAGGAAACCATAGAAATCCGTGATTTCACAATTTCTCATCCTTTTACTAAGACTCGGTTATTCAATCGGTGGTTAACGGGGCCGTTAGCTGACGGTACGTTATCTGCATAGGGTTTGTTGGGTTACAGATTACGGATCGTCAGATAATGAGCCGCTACCCGATTGAAAAACCGGGCCCAGTACGACCACTGTAGATGTAATTTACAGAATGGTATTTCACCCACTTGGACAACAGTCTACAAGAAATCCAAGTTACACCGTTCTTTCGGATGGGACGTAGGGGGTCCCCTTGGTACTTTTCGACATGAGTAGGCTACGTGCCGGTACCAGGCTTCCCCTCCCCCCTTCCTCATTATCATTCATCAATCAATACTTATCAGGCTAAAGAGGGCGTTGTGCCCTATACTGGCCTAAATTACAATAAAGTAAAGTAAAGTAATACAGCTACCAAAGCACTACTTAGTACTTTCACTATAAAGAAAACAAATGTTCAGTTTTAATCATCAATCGAATGTTCTTTCCAAAATCATGCCTGACAACGAATTCTTTCCTAGTTTCTGTGAAGTAAGTACGCACATTAATTCAAGATGGCCGCTATCCCTCCCACTCCGCCCACCACGGGGGCTACGGGCTAGAAGGAATGGCCGCCCGCATTAGCAACATACGTCCCGTTATCTTAGCCCCGCATTGTTGCGAGCGATGACATCGCACAATCACACTCGACGCAGTCCGCTAATGAACAGACATAGTCGGGCGTAACAAGTGCTTCGCGGGGATTATCATGCAACGCGCTAAGTACGTTACTTTCAACTAATTGACGGACGAGTCCGTATGAGCTAGCGCGCGTATTATCGGGAGATTATTAAAATAGCTTCGGCCACCGTGCTGGCTGGCTATCGCCGTTTATACACATACACACACCACGTTATTACGAGAGTTCGCAACGCAAATAACATTCATTCTAATCGCGAGGCATATGCGAATATATATACACTGTTTAAAAAAGAGCGATCAAATGTCACTACATTTAAAGCAAAACGAGAAAATATAAATTTGAATTGTCTATCCAACCATGTTACAAGACCTGTGGCAACGATGCTAATGAAAACCATTTATTAGTGGGTGAAATGCGAACATGAAAACAAAACAATCGACGTACATGTTTTGAGCATGTAATACAAAAGCCTGGAATTATGACTAATCAGACCAACAGTTAATCAACCACGGCAACTACAAGTGGCTCCTTGGTCTAAAAGGTTTAATCCTGCTTCCAATGCAGAAGGCCTAGTATAGGGTTCTATTCCCAGTTCGGACGTTTTTTTTTTAACCCTGGGACATTTAATCTATCAATATGATACTGGCGTATACGTCAACGGTGACTGTGAAGCCGTCACAGCAACGAAGTGCGTAACAAATGGTATAATGTCCCAAAATGAAAATCAGTTGTTAAAACTGAGTGGGTAGACAACAAATACGAATGAATGTAATTTTTATTATTTGAAAGACGAGAGAAATGTTCTCTAAATCCCTCTAGCGGGATTCTTGGTAAACCTCTAACGAAACTCTGATTAAGATGACCTTGGACGAGGGTTCCCCGCACAGTCACGCAGTCTGCACATCTCGTAAAGTGGCCGACCCACGGCAACGATTTTACTACCCATCAAAAATACGGCAACGTCAGATGAGTTACAAGATTGTTTTACAAGCTTAACTCAGCAGTAGTTGAGAAGAAGGACGAACTTGATAGGCGAATTTCCTTCAATCCTCCGATCCAGTTTTATGGTACCTAGTTTTAGAGGACCGCAGTCACTAAACTTGTCCCGATCTTCCTCGGGCTGATGAACTGCGTTATCTGCATGAGAACTGTAATAAACCATAGCGTTATGTTATAATAATTGATGGTGAAAGTCAAAATTAAAATATATTGCAATTATTGGGTTCAAGATTGGGTTCCCTTTCGTAGGATATGGTTTTGCTTACTTCGACAAGAAACTCAAACTACTGTGGCTTTAAATGTTAAACTATTAACTTGAAACAATGTTGTGTGCATAGCATCACTATTATAGTCTAGTGATGATACCGATGTGTGTTGATATGGATGAAGGTAACTAGTCGACACGATGAATAAAACATGTCAACAGAACAGCCACCAAAACACGAGTCCTCATGTCCGTATAAACAGAACAGTTGTCGGTTCCATGTTTACCTACACAAACCTCAGGCAAAACCAATGTCCCTGAACACAGAAAAATATCCCTCACCCCCTCCCTCGGCTAGATCGCATAATTACCACTCCGGTCATCGGGATGCCCGTGGAATATATTAGCGCCTCCACAACGCGGCGACTACGATCGCCACCATTGTGGAACGCCAATGTCCAAGTTTTTCAAGCTATTTTTCTGGAAGGTAAAAGCGGTATTTAATTTAATTTATTGCTTAATTTAACGATGGCATCCCGCTCGGATCGCGCACAGCAGCGGTAAAAAGAGCAAACTCTTGGACTACACGGAATGGGACGGAGTTTGATTTTCATGTTCACTTTTTATCAGCCATCACAATCACGGAGATACATAACTCAGCGTCCAGTGCAGACGACTACTAGGTCGATCCCCTCACGTCATTACGTCACCAGCTACAGTGTCGTCACATCGGCGTTGACGTAACTATAATCTGCATAGCGAATGTGTTTGCTTGTTCAATAATTAATTAGTTGTCCTAAATCAATCAATTCGTTCAATAATAAATTTCAATTTCAAAATTGATAAGTTGTATCATTCGTCACGTAAATCTGGAACGCATCTATACATATGTCAATTCATCATAACATTTGCCCGTTTTCATTATTGTGGAGCCACAACTCACTCGAACCTAGGTGGGTGGTGTACTAATATCTGGATCATATTGTACATGTCTTATATTGTCATATTGTCTGTCTCATTGTACTGTCTTACCAACGTCCGTATAAGCATCTCGAGAAGGGGACTATCTATAGTGTAATTGCTTAGAATTATATTTAGTGAGTTATGGTGTATTTATTTATTTTTAGTCGCATATGACGAAAACAAATTTTATGCAAAGCTGTCTATAAAAAATCGCAATTCTGGGATACGCTTTTCTACTGCTCTTCACTACATAATACAACTAGAATTTATATTACAATATTCAATGTTTACAATTACGGAAACAACTATTGTTGTTGGCTCGCAAGTTACTGATGGGACGAGTACCCCGATGACATACTATGACATACAATGTAACTCGAGCAGCGTTAGCTTCACACCTGAAGCCATTCCAAGAGAATCGCCCGCCAGGTAATTGAGCGAGTGCCCATTAGTGTCCATTATATTCTATGCAATTTCAATTATACAGAGAATTCTAAGCCACAAGTCACACACAACGTTATTATGTTATTGTTATGTCCTTTAAGAAAAGTATCCATTACATTTATATTCTTAAACTAATTATTACTATATTTAAAAGATTAAATAGAAAATGTATACATCTATGTCACGAGCATAGTTGGCAGTTGACTGCTTATTTGGTATATTAAAGACTGTATTATTTGAAAGGGTTTTTTAATTAAATAGTCATCAGTAATACCAACGTAAACAAACTACGCTGAAAAGAATGAACCGAAACATAGAGGAAGACGTATTCAACCAAAAAGAGTGTCGTGTATGATAATGCTTTGTTCCTTCAATTATTCGCTCCACGGTGCTTCGTAATAAGGTTATCAGCCACTCATTATAAAACTCCTTGGCGAGCTCTCAGCTCACTCGCTATTAACGTGGAGTGAGCTGCAAACAAGCCGACTTGAGCATTTGTCCAGCGATCGTTATGTGGCGCACCTCGTCCATGTTAGAGGTTCCTTGGACGGATATACAGGTACGCGGACAAGTATGTGGAAGATAATGATCGAAAGTTTAATGGAAATAAGAGTAGCCATATGTATAGTTGGGTATTATGAGATACGAAGTAATACTACAGAATAATTACACATAGAAAATTGTAATGATAAAACTCAAAAGTAATAAAGGATAAGAAGTAGACCTAGATTGGAATAACAAAATAAGGAATATCTATAATTGGATGTGGACACAATTTAGCGTCTATTTGCACAACGTTTTAAAAGAACATCACAAAGACAATATATAAGAGTGAAACATATATTTTAAATATATTTAAATGTTGGAACATAATAGATAATGTATCTAAAAAATGTTGACCTATATGCACAATCACGCAATTGGAGTGAGACTAAGTAATACTGCCGAAACTGGTAATCTATATCCAGAAGATGCGATATCCGATCCACTTACCCAAGCGGCAAACCAAACTTCCGAACAATATCACCAAGTGTACTATGAAAGAGATACTTGTTCGTAACTTTTTCCTTGTCGTTTATTATAAACGAAGTTGTTTCACTAGGTTAAAACAAACATTATACCTTTAGTGTCTTGTATAATACAAGATAAAGGCTCGTCTACAACGTAATGTAATTTTCATCTAACGTATCGTTGCCGAGATGACAGGCCAACGCTCAGCAAACATTGGCGAGCGTCTGCTATGTATTATTTATGGCGTGTTACGGACATGGGTTGACTCATGTCATTACACCCGGCGAAATCCAAAAGAGAATCACAAACGAAATCCCTGACTGAGAATATTTCCGCACAGGTTGCCAAGTTGTCAGTGGAAGTTAGGTAAAATGGCGAAGATAGAGAACGATTGACATTTATTCCCCTAACAAGGCAACCATTTTCCTTCGAGTTTATGGATATCGACAACGTGTTCTTTAAAATGAAATCAAGTACAGTTCGTCACATCGAGATAGGCTCACACAAAGAAAGCATCAGATGGGTACAACTCCTGCAAAAGATATTCTGCACTGCAGTCACAAAGAGCAGCGATACTGAAGATATAAGCTAATGGTACAAGAATGAGAGTAGCTATATATTATATACTATCACTGCTGACAGCATTACTATCATCGACTTCGCTCGCTTCTAGCATGAAGCGTGTTGATCATACAGTCGTCAAGCTTAAAAAGTGCAACCATTCGGTGAGTTTCGCAAGTATACAAAACACGCGAAACAAAATTTAAGTTTGGACAAAAAGTACGGCTAGATAAAAATTAAATCTAAAACCTTTAATGAAATGTGAATTGATAAAAATCAGACAGCCTCATCTGAAAAGTAAATTACAAGTTGTACTTTGCAACTCGTGCGTGTTGTTGAGGGGTAGATTGTTTCCCCGCGTTTCGAACATATGAGATGAATCTAAACGCTAAGATCACTTAGTTACCTCTGATGATGAACACTTTGAAGACTGTGTCTGCTAATAACTTCACTCTATTTTATCAAAAGATATATCTAATATTTTAAATATGAACATTTTAGGAATTTAAGCAACGCAAATAGTTAAGGTAAATAATACTATGTTGTATCATGGGAATTCAGGAACAGTTTATCATTGGGACTGCACGTTTGGGAATGAAAACAAAGAAATATATTTGTAAAACCAAGCAAACCGCGCTACTACTGAATCAAAGCAAACCAATCAATCGATTGCAAAAGGAAATTCGTTTCTGACTAAGCACATAGCTTCTTTAAATTTCTCGAAGAATATTTGAATAACTGTTATTGTTTTCGTGAGACTCAAGTTGAAGCGTCAACACCACAAAGCACCACAAACAAAACACGTTCAGAAAGAGATGCTACAAAACGCAAAATCAATGTGGACAGAAAGCCCACCTCGAGCAACCGTCTGTTTGAGAAGAATAACAGATAAAGAGGGTGGTATACACGACGGGATAAACGGGCGAGGCAGGGTGGGGCGTGAGGAGGAAGGGGGGGGGGGCGATCGGAATCAATAAAGGTACGAACAGCATTATTGGAATGGAAACTTTTCAAAATATTAGATTTAAGAAAAAACAACAAAGATTTCAATGAGTGCAATGCTAGCTAGGAAAATGTTGATGCTACATATCGCTTCTACAGTCCAGTCCAGCGTGAGCCCCACAATGCATCACGTCATAGACATGAGTTGATTTATGGTTTCTGAGTTTATCATGTAAGGTCAGCAGATGCATTTAACGGTTTGATATTTGATAAGAGGCCATGTAACCATATGGTGGTGGAACTCCAATATCACCCGGGCATGCGATGACCGCGGGTTCCACCGTTCGCCGTTCATATTGACTAATACTTTTTTCTGTATTTAACTTGAGAGGATGTATGCTTTGTTTACCAAGTATTCTGCCTAGAACAAAGGCATTGTGTGCCTATGACATTGGCACATTTCCACACTTACACCGTGCATATCATGTGTATACGAGAACGAATCAAATACGTCCAAACCACGAAGAAAGCACATTTGTGTATAGTTTTGTACGTAGGTATCAGACAGATTTCATGGGAACCGGAAATTTGGGCCGCAACAATGTAAAACAAAATTAGCCTTGGTATAAGTTAAAAGAAACCATTTTCCCTGGGATGGTTTAACACGTACTTGGTTTTAAGAAGAACTGAAACCACAATTTGTATGATTCCTTACAATGAAAAATATTAAGATATAAACTAAATTCAGTCGTACACAATGGATAAATAACGTTAAAGAAAATCACTGTAGAGAATTAGCGGAGATGACGAACAGATTTTGAGCAAACTTGACGTTTCGGTGCCCTTGAACTGATACAATGACCCTGAAATATAGCTACATACGAATTACGAAACAGCATTTCGATATGCTTGAGTGAAGCTTTCTCAAACCCATGACACAAGGATTGAGAAAGCTGCCAAAGCGAAGGGTCAGGAAGTACAAAGTTACGTTAACGCACGCAATGACTAAACAGTTGCTAAGTTTCAGGCAAAGTATTGACATCCCAGGAGTTTAGGTCAACAATCTACGAAGTGACAAGGACCACTGTTTATGCGAAAGTTTGGACGCTGAGTGTCTGGGACTAAGTGCCTGACATGCGTGGGGATGACACTGCATCCTACTACAACGAACAACTATCCCGAGCGACGCGCGCGCCGCGACCTGACTGGCGGGGGAAGTTGGAAGCTTCACGCTAATAATAATATCTAGCTCACGAAACGAAATACTGGAGTTTCAAAACAGAGATATCTAAAGAGAACATACGAATTCAATGAAACTATCTTTACTAGAAGTTCGAAACGGGACTGTTATTTGAAAAGGGCAGACGAATTGAATAAATGATGTTTAGCCGAAAATCAAAATACACATAGAAATAACAGAATCGCATCAAATATATACATTAATATAAATTACAAATAAGAATTGAATGAATAAATAAACAAATGTATGCAAATGCCCAGATAATCGGCACATGCCTAACAGAGATAACCATAACACTGATAATGTTTTATAAACAAAATCGATACAAATTATCATCAAAATCAGTTGGAATATCGATAAATACACATTCCATCACATTTCAATCTTTGTTTTAACGTATATTAACATAATAATGGAGCCAGTTTTGGAACAATGCCAGTTATATACAGATCAAAGCTTTTATTATGAGTAATCAACGTGTTTATACAAATTATCAATGTGGAGCAGTAGTTTCTATGCAGAGGATTAAAAGATTAGTGTTAAACCCAGTCAATAAAATAAACCACCGAATGTGCAGGACCCTAATAAAATTATACTGTGGCGTTTTCCAATAGTGCATTAGGAGCGCTGAACACGCCGGCTGGTGCTGATTCGATTAAAATTTAATCCTAAACGCGGGGCTTATGTAACGTTACATTTTATGTTTCGGATTATTTAAATTTTATTTATCATTATTGTAATAGTCCTTCCAGGTATTACGAAACAAATATCCTAAGGAAAATTAGAGGCTTCATTAGAATCTCTAACCAGGTTAAAGCTAGCATAACATTTTGATTATTCCAGGGCGTAGCGTCATGGTAACCATCAAGAGTCAAGACGGGAGATATTGCTGACGAGCAGACTTGTGCAAGAGTACAAGCAAGTATATAAACAAGTCTGGTTCATCCAAAGGCTTAGTATTCTTCTAAATATGGAACGCGTATGTGCACAATGTGGTAACAACTTGTAGTGCAATAGTCCGGATCAGAGATGTACATTTTAGAGGTTATAAACACACCACATCTACAACTAATGCCAATTATTATATTTACAATTATATGTTAAGTGAATATAATTCTACATTTAAAAATTGTAGACGTGAATATGAAATACAAATTACATTAATAACGCATAGTTAACATATAAAACAATCGGGGCATATAATTGAAACCCACTCAATTTTAAAATGAACACATAAGTTGTAAAATAGTTTTACTGTAGCAAGAAATCAGTATAAAATGCGCAGAAAAAAAGTTACAAATACACCAACAATATTGCGTGGTACGATGAATACGAAAATGCGATCATAATACATATAAATTAGAGCCGTAGTTAGTTTCTGAAGGCGATGCATGTTGGCAACAAATGATATCAATGATTGGTCTTTTAAAAGTAGTCCACCTAATAGTTATGTTCGCTTGCTTCGTGTACGTGGTTGGCCTGATTGATGCTTTGACGTTTCACAATCAGAGTTCACGCGTTTGAAGTCACCTTTTCAAAACTAACTTCCTTCCTTGACGAGAAGAATCCAACTCTGAGTTTGAGTTATCAATCAATTCTTCCGCCGGGGCAAGTACCTATCACTTAGCAACGCGGATCGAGGCTGCCTAGCAACCAAGCTATAAAACTAGCACACGACATTTCCAAACAGGAAACGTTTTCAAACTTGTGCAAAAATTTAGACAAATACCTGAAATAACAGAATTAAATTTTTATTTATCAAAGTCAAAGCAAAGATTTTGTAAGATGAACTTCTAAAGAAAAACAAAAATGGTGGAGAAATAAGTAGAAGAATACGTTTGTGACAATTGTATATATACTACCATTAACAATTATTTGAACTACAAGTGTTTGTATTAATGAAGAATACTTAAATCACGTTGCACAGTCAATAAACAAACAAAACAGACTTTAAAGTAAAAACCAACATTCTAAGCATCTCAAACAAACAAAAAACATTGCCATATCAGAATTCTTCTCTAAATATTCTTATTTCATCCTAACAGTTAAGAATACAATTTGGGTTTTAATTCAGCCTGTAGACTTTAATATTAACAACAGTTCCTTTTCCGATTTTAATTAAAAATATCGGGTTTTGAGATAGGAGTGGAATTGCATGCCGTTGTCTAAGACGGACGCTTTTTACTTGGCGCAAGCGGATACGAACATATTTGATTCCACATCTTTCCAAAAACTAAAACACATTTTCTGCGGTCTGAAATTTGCTGGCCCGAGATCTGTGACTGCAGTAGAAGTATTTTAAAAGGGATCCCAAGTCCGGCATGCAGACATTTGGAAAATAATAACACGGAGAAATCCTTGGTTTCTTGCCGCGGACCACCCCTCTAATATGGAAATAGCGACAGATCTCAAGTAATAAAACCCGCCACAACTTTTCCTCGAGTCTCCTTCGCGGTCGAGAGAATTGAGACAGCTAGTCCAAGTTTCGTTTCCGTCTACTGCTCGGCGAGAAGAGAAGACGGGCTGAGCCTCTTCGTCCCGACAGCTCGATAAAAATTTAAATCAGGTTAATAATCGATACTGAAACGTTAGGGTGGGCGGATTTCTCCGAACAAATACATAATAAATAAGACCGGTTCCAGGGACGAAAGAAACACAACTCTGATCACAAAACATTTTAGGGGCGCTTATTTATACATGGAATGAGGTCACCAATGTCTCGAGGGTTGATATAAGAGCGAATAAAAATAATTATTGTTTATACACGGACCACCTGAGTTCTGCACCGTCCTCGTTAAACAACATCTTATCGAGGTTGTCAAAACAAAACATTTTATCCATGATACTAAAATCATTTTTACAACGCACATTTTCAACTTTTTAAAAAGTTTCCACAAAACTTTTTATCGCTGTATTAAATTAAAAGGAAGTGCTACACCCGAACGCAGGGTCCGTACGTTCTTATGGTATTTTAATAGCTAGTGCACTTTTAATGAGGGGGGTAATTACGATATATTTTATGTAGCGCGCATATTGCTAGAGATGTAGCTTAGCGACGCGTACAGGCGGCGCACCATCGAGTAATTACCACGACGTAGGATTGAGCTGCCCTAAAAAGATTATTTTTTAGTGAAATACACATTTTAGTGTAACTAGATCAGAAAGTGATAACTTAAGTGAAGGTGAACGCCTGTATTAAAAGCAGATAATTTAATGGAAAACAGGGCACCACGTATTTTAAACTCAATGACTCGCGTTTTAAACCCCCGCCCGGAGATGCTAAATTAAAAAGTCGTCGCTTGCCAGAAGTCGTACCTGTAAAGTTCGAGTCATGAGACCAATCCAAACAGACCACGGCCACTACCACGCGCCAACAAATAGAAAGGTAAATAAGTCAAGATTATAACACTGAAAATAACATGTTTTGAGACAAAGCGCTGTGTAAAATATACATGACTCTCTGGAAACTGATCCACTCTGGAACGAAGTCTACTTCTGTGAGAGTAGAGTACACAACAAATGAAAGAAAGGTTGCACGAGTTTTGGAGGACTACTGTCCAGAGTTGAAGTGTGATTGTTGAGAAGTGGATAAGCTATGGTAGGAAAAATATTGCGCGGCAAAACTACTATTATTATTATTAGTATTATTAGTCGATTGAGGATTTGTTAACACAATTAGGTACTATCCATGGATTTCCAATGGACTACGGGGTACGTTATTCATTCGGGCCTACACCATTCTTGGAATGTTACTGGAAATCAAAATTTCTTATCAGATCAATCAAATGTTTCATATTACTATATAAATAAATAAATAAATAAATAAATAAATAAATAAATAAATAAATAAATGAATGAATGAATGAATGAATGAATGAATGAATGGATAAATAAATAAATAAATAAATAAATAAATTAAATAAATAAATAAATGAATAAATACATAAATAAATAATTAAATAAAATAAATAAGTAAATAAATGGATAAATAAAGGTCTAGCTGAGTAGCAGAAACCCGTCAATTACATTTCATTCGAGCGCATTAGCAACTTGTCTGCCAAAACTAGTTTTCCTTTTGCTATTCCCATTACACGAGAGGTATGTTGATCTGTCTGTATCCAGGAGCTAACATTATGATATATGAGAGAACAATTAGCTTGTTGGTAAAGTTATATAACCTGCACTATTATTTAGAACAGCATTCTAGTACAACTCGCGAACTAAAAACGTTCGCCCTTATAATAATGTGATATATCAAAACAAGGGCGCCATATACATTTGACAGATATGTTACAAAAACTACACATGCACTGCAGTTGCTGCAGCAAAATCAAGAGCTACTTGTATCTTCTTATTGGCAAGATGGATGAGACAGTTACAGTTCAGTCAACACGAATGGATAAGTATGAATCAACAGACATGCGGACAGATTGAGCTACAGAAAATTTTTCACAGAATTAACACATGTATTTTAGATATATGCAATAAACGGGTGGTCAAACGTTAAGACTTGGCGTCTTTTAAAATAGCCACCCAATGTATAGATAGCTATATTTGCTGAAAATGAAGCATGCACATTACGCTATTACAGTAAAATGTGGTTGTTGTATAGTATATTTAAAACGTTTCGTGAATCCACTTCTTACAGGTTGGGTCAAAAATAGGAAATGCAAGATGGAGTCCTGAAGAAGGAACAAAACGAGGGTGTCTTACCTTGAAGCTTCGCCTTCGATACTCTCGAGTTTGATTGAGATAATACTTGTAAACGTAGGGGGGTAATCCTTGGCGCGTCTCCTCGCCAATCCAGTTGCGTGGCCGGGGTGGATGGTCGGCCGCGTCGTCACTCACAGGGGTGAGCTCGCGCACCATCGGTCGTGGCAGATACCGCGGCGCCTGTCCGTCGTTGGTCCACGTCGGCGGCCGTGGAGGATACCCATGGGGCAGCTCGTGGGGGTCCCAGGTAACCTCGCGCTCTAGGTGTTCCGGCCTCCAAACCCTCGCTCGCGGGGGGTAGCCCCTCGCCGCCGTCTCTCCCGCCCCCCACGAGTGCTCGCGTACCAAGGGTTGGTCCGGGTGCGCCCGCCGCTCTCCCGTCCACGTCCGCGGTCTTGGCGGGTACTCGTCCGCTCCCCAGGACAGTTCCCGTGCTAGAGGCTGCCCCGTGTGTTCGTGCACGCCGTCAGTCCACGCGTGCGGCCCGGGAGGGTAGTCGTGCACATCACCCCACGAGAGCTTCCGCACCTGCCTCTCGCCTACCCTCGCGTCTATCTCCTGCGGGAAGGGCAGTGGCGGCAGATCGCGTCGCTCGCTGCTCCAACTCCGCGCTCGAGGCACCTGGTCGTGGCGGACCTCGGCGGAGGATCGGGGGCGCGAGACGTGGTCGGGGCGCACCTCCGCGGAGGATCGGGGGCGGGGCACGTGGTCGTGGCGTTCCTCGCATGAAGATCGGGGGCGGGGCACGTGTTCATGGCGTTCCTCGCATGAAGATCGGGGGCGCGGTACGTGGTAGTGCCTCTCTGCCGCGCACTGAGGAGGGGGCTGGCTCATTACCACATCACCATGGCCCACGTCACTGGCCCGAAGATCATAACGGTCACTCACGGCGTCTACAGACCGGCCACTGTCGTAGTCATTACTCCCACGAACACGCGAGCCCTATTGGTCGTCAGTAGGGTTGTTTACACGTCACCGCATTACTAGAAGTATGAATTACACATACAACACCGTGTTTGCGTTTAACGTCAATTAGTGATGCACCAACTGACGATAAACTCAAACACCTGTGTTATCAATCTATGAATGAGAGTCACTTTAGAGAATAGATGAGTAACGCGAGAACCAAAGCCATGGGAGCCTCACTTACAAAGCGCCAATACACAGAACTTGATAGTTTGCTTCTCTACCACGCAACTGGCACGAACAACCGCTTTCTGGCAGACAATTGATATCACAACCGAGGACAGAAGGCCGTCTGACAGGAAAACAGACCAATGATAACTACTTCCTCCGAAATATGGACCAACCAGAGGCTTCGCACTAGAGCGCATAGTTAAGTACAGACGTGCTATGTCGCTGACATCCAGATGCTGGAAGTGTGTATGAGTCAGTTCAACGCGTCCGACTGGAAATATGGACAGCGCTCGACATACTTGTCAGATGGCTCAATCGACAGCACGCGTGTATAGATAGATGCATTCTATATCTACCCTACTTGAAAATTGAAGTAAAAGTGGATAAAATGGCGTATATACGAAGTTGAGAGTTGATATCACTATAATGATGCATGGGTTGCTTTTAATTACTCTGGCGTCAACCCTTGAACATACGCGTCAAGAAAAGTTTGTATATGCGATATTTTAAACAATACATGGACGATAACAATGAGTGATTAGTGGACACTTTCAGACACAGGGAGGGGAATCGAAACGAGTAGTGTAATGCGAGAAACAAACGCGTAATCAATTAGTTACAAGTAGAAAACGACCCCCCTATAAGCCTACGCTGCTAAGGCCCAACCGCAGGCCGACCTTCGCTCACAACTCATTTCCGATGAGCAGTCAGTATCTCATATGCTCGCGCTTCTATGTATGGAGTGGAGACTATTCCCAGCGGGAGGGAAGTGGTCTCAACACACGGATATAACAAACAGAGTTGAGTGTGTATCTGAAGGATTCTTGTGTCGCGGTGCCAAACCCATAAACAACGTTTGCTTTCCTTTGCGTATATCATTTTCATCTGGCCAAGGAAAAGTTGTTTTGTTACGTAAGTAGAATCCTAACCAAAAAAAATATAAATAAAATGCGGTATCTATGAAACTCTTCCAAACAAGACAAGAAATCAATAGGGTCCAGTTGCTGTATCCCGGATACATATCACCACAAGAAATAAAAAATATATCATTGTTTCAGAATATTTGTATAAGAATCAGCTACAACCCATTCATAGCTCACTCCTGTTCTCATTCTTAGACTCATGATCAAAACCACTCCCACAATCATCTATATCTCTCTCACAAACAATTCATTAAGCTACTATAGTATTATTGCAAATTGATCCTTCTTTGGAAGGCAGGTAGGCCAATACATCTTAAGGAGGGACAGCACTGAAATTTCTAACTTCTAAAGTTTCCATCAGAATTAGATGTGTTTTTGTGTGTGCATTAATCAATGGCTGAGATATTAATAGCAAAAAAAAAATTAAAAAAAAAAAAATTAAAATGGCATTGTTATTAATTTCGTATTGTTGATTCAACAATGAATTAGCCGGCACATTTTCACATGAGCACCAAACACCATAATTGAAAGATATATTTTTTTTGTGAAGCTTAATAACCATTTGAGGTACACACGGATGGATTATTTTTTTCAGATTTAAAATACAAATTATTTTTAACTTATAACAATTATTTAGATTCTTCGATTTCCATTGCACATTTAAGTTTAGGATTTTTTTATTTTTATTCTACCAAAGGTAATAATTATTCCATCCGATGGGACCTTCCTTTATTATTAAAGAATATTCACAGAAAGTTTCACTTTGATTGCTTAAATATTGTAGACACTAAAATGTCCCACCTTCTGAAAAATGTAAAAAAAAAAGTTATCCCAGAAATGACTGTCAAAGTTTAGTAAGTTGTGAAGTGATCATAGTAATCGAGTTCAAACAAACTTCAAAAACATATCAATAATGAAATGTTAGTATTGTGTGTTAAATCTTAGGTTTAGAACACAACATAATATTTGATTAAAAAAAAAAAAAATTGCAAAAAACGAGATTTTATTCAGAATTTCAGTGTTGTCCCTCCTTAATGTATAATATACAAGCTACAATTCCACACGTTTCAATCTACAGTTAGGGCATTTTACCGTATCGACGCTCTTAACATCAGAGCTAATCGGAGCCACAACACAAACACTTCCGAAATTGCTTTATATTTTTGGGATTGTCGACACACAATCGATCGAACAGCTTAGACTGTAGTAACGCAATCGTTTTTTTGTTGTATTTAAACAAAGGCTGCATGCAGGATCAAACATTTTATAACTTCATATATATTATTACAGTTTTAAAGCTTAATCCAGCTTTACGGATAGTTTATGAAGAGATAGCGATTCCAATATGAGCACCACGGTACGTATTAGAGCTGGGGGATCTGAGCTCGATCCTCAGTTGAGGCAAATGTACGTGCTACTAGTTAACTCTGCATATACTATAATATAGTGGCTAGCATACAAACAATGGTAATTATTATGTGTATACATTACTTGGTTCTAGACTAAAGTAAGGTATCGTCATAACGGGGGAACATATTTTGCCTTCCATATTCATTGGATGCCAACACACTAAAAAGTAAAAAAGAAAACGGATAATAATTGAATTGATCGATGATGCTTGACATCGCAATGCAACACAAAGCAACCCTTATTGTATAGGAAGGATATTGATAGCTCCAGATTGATTGGCTGCCGATTTTTTTTTAAATGTGGATATTACGCAACTCCCTGCAATTATTGCTCTGAAAAATGTATTGAATCACATTGCGAGCAACCACATATTAGACATTCATTCAATAACATGTCATTATGTGACGTGTAAACGACACTTTCGACCAAGGAATAAAATTATTAAAATACCGTTACCAGAATTTTGGTGTAAATTCGCTGTGGATAATTATTGCGATTACTGCTATTGACTAGAACAATGCTATGTACACATAACCATGTGGAAACGGAATACCAAATTAACCGAGAGCCGGTTTGTTAAAAATAAAATTCCTGTGTTACGACTGTGCAATAATTGCACGGTATGTGAGAATATTGGGGGGAGAGGGGTGGGGGTTGAATTGAATTCCTAAACACATTCCTGAATATCTCGCAAGTTATAAATTAGGCTACCACCATTATCTTTGTATTATAACTCAAATTAACATTACAATACTGATAAATTGATTATGTCTTTTACATGATGAAAAACGAAAACAATGTAAAATCTGAAACGCTGGAGCCATGTCTGACAGGTTGACAGTAGTAGGCGAACAGAAGAACCGAGAAGAGTTTGGACTGAGCAGAATGCAGGGGGTGGGATATGTTTGAAGGTGTACACGAACTAGGAAAGCGACGGATGTATGTCAAGCAACATAGAGAGAACGTTCTGGTATGCGAAGGGATGAAGTACCAACCACTTGTATAATTATTCGTCCTGTTTGTGAAATGATGTCCTACGAGGCGTGAACACACGCGAGGAGGAACGTAAAAGACAGCGTCGCGTACTTCTGCAGTAGACAGGAACAGCTGAACACTTCCGCTCCCCTCCATATTTCACAGAAACAATAATTCTGACTAGAATGGAAACTAATCCGTTACGATTACTGCAAAATTACCATCGGCCGGGAGACCCTCCACCTTGGTTAAGCCGGTATAATGTTAATGTAGGCAAAGTTTGACGGGTTGCCGGACAACAGGGGCGAAGGACGTAACAGCCGGCATGAATTAATTAACAAATTGGTCCATTTATTTGTCCGACTCGAGCAGACACCGATGTAGGAATTCATTTCTGTGATTTATTCGTGTTAGACAACTCGGGGGACATTTCGTTGAAAGGGAACATTCGAGTAATCTCAAGAAAAGGGGGGATGTGGGCGTTTTGATCGCGCTGGAAACAAACCGTAGGAATAGCGTTCTCTCGTCTGGGTCTATTACACAACCAGCGACCATGCAAGCTTACGCTACCGCCGGCATAGCTATCAGGATCAGCAAAGCATAAAAACCTGCCCACCACAGTCCACGTCCTCCTCCTCCCCCTCCTACTTGCCCCTTTCCTCCTTACACCCCTCATCATCTTCATATATCACCAACTCATCGTCTCGATTAGCCAAGTTGTAAAAATATGGGACGTAAAACCCAAATATCATTATCGTTAGGAGCGGTTGTAAGATGGTTATGGACACTGCTGCTGTTACTATCAAGGGTGATACATGTACGAGAATTTTTCTACTCACAAGATCGAAAACCCTACTAAGGATCTCGATAGGGTATACATTAACGATGGAATAAATTGCGAAATGTAAAAATGCACGAACAAAAACACACAAAACTTTCCGCTAATAAAACGAAACCCGATGTATTTTTCATAGAATTGTGAATAATTAAAATCATATGAGCCGCTTGAATGTGAAGTTAATTTGAATCACAGTGGAATGCACTAGCATCCACAATCCATACTCTAGTCATGTTTCACGTTTAAGCCAAACACTTATCCGCTGCGCGTAGCTGTAGCCCTTAATTCCTGGTATAAGTACATATTATACAAATACACTCATTTGTCGTATAAATCTCCGCAGTAGGGGGAACACCAGCTTTAGCTATCAAGTGGCCTACTAGGTAGGTATATTAGGGTATTAGCAAGATTAACAGGAATTTCCGAGGACTGTTAGTAGGACTCAATCCCAGCATTCGCCTACGACTGAGTACTAGAAAATTAACTTCAGCGAGGTTTGAGGTGAGCGGTATGAAACCAGGTGATTTATACGTATAGGGTAAATGCATTATCTCGTGCTTATGTTTTCACTTCAATAAATGTAAATGATAACGCATATATGAATCATGACACATTCAAGAGCCAAAGTTATGCTTATTAAAAAGAAGCCGACTTTAATCGTTTGACGACTGAGTTGCAATTTCCATTCCAGCTGGTAACACCATTTGTAGGAATGCGTGTGAGGGCACAAAAATGCGTTGTTTAGTAAGTCTGGTTACGAATTCAGCTATCCCCGGAATCAACACCTTGTATGAAGGCAAACCGAACACAGATCTCAAAATTCTGTAATTACAGCCGATGTACAACAATAACAAGAAACGTTTTATGTATTTTCAGGTGGCTTAGTCACAACAGTTTCTTAATTACAATATACTAATGAATTCACGAAAATTATACTGACACAATGTCAAGTATGTCCTACTGTTTGTGAATATCTCTAGAATTACTCACAGCGCTGTGACGTGGCTTCAAACGAGTGAGAACATGTTAATGGCAAACCTATGCGTTCTCTCTCGATCTGGGTCAAGGGTCAACGATTATTATTTCATTTACGTAATGCATGTAAGCTTTTATGGGATTTGCCACAGTTTTCAATTGGAAACCCGTTCCTCTTGACGCATCCCTAGAGTATGTGTACCCCTGCAATTTGTGCACAGAGACGAGTGAATGGCGGTCGACGCGAACAGGCGACTGTTTTACCGATACGTGAGCGCGGTTGGCTGGAGATGGTACGCGGTCTCGCCGCCAGATGCATGTCAGACACAATCACACGAGTCAAGCACAGGTATAGTAAGGTATAGAATAGTAAGGTTTAGTCAGTATCACAAAATCATATAAAACAAACGTTAGGGGTAGTTTTTGTCTACAGTTTACATTCATATTAATGAATTATGTCCTCCATTGTAAAACATAAGTTTTATGACTAAATAGGATTTACAATAGATAAAGAAAAGAACATGCAATTTATAAATACAAAAGTGTTCGGCTAATGACAATTGTAAGATGGTTATGATGATTACGAGTTAAATTGGTGGAGGTGCCGGGTATTTGGTGTTATATAATATACACCATGTAGTATATATACCACTGTTGTAATTTATTCCTTAACCATCAACAAACAATGCAGTTAAGAGTGTGCTAACAAAGTAAACGTTCTGATTCATAGAAGCAAGAGGTTCCGAGTTCAATTACTGCTGTGTGATTCACTTTGGGTTTGTGAATAGCGAGGCATAGTAATTAAATCGGACGATTAAACTATAGCTAAATGGGTAGCGAATTAAAGAGTTCACACAAAAAAAATTACATAAGCTAAATATGTTCACACTATATCGTAAGGTGATTTTTTTAAATACTGATTTCTGATTTCGTTTGAAACAATATACACTGATTCGAGCAGTTGCTCGCCCTTAAATTACTGCTAACGTATCATCCAGGTCACTGGAAATGGCAACGATCGTGACAATAAGAACACTGAAATATCAATACAAAGTTTGATTCATCGGAACTGACCGTTTCCATCTGAATCAGAAATAAAAGTCCGCTGACGTCTGTTTTCAAAGCAGCAATAAACCCCAGCTTGTACCATGGATCTACATAACGAGCCAGCATATGGGTCAAGCGGTCAGACGAGCCGTTCAAATTGATTGGACTTCTGTTCGTTATGTGAGCTCATTAATAGCTCCCAAAGTGCGGGGCAATTTACGTGGAACTGATACCCACTTCGCATCAGTTAACGAATTTGCTAACGTATAGATGAGTGGTTTAGCGTGACGAGTGGTGTCAATAATCGTACATCGATATGATTTGACTGCGGGAGATTCACACTAATACCAACGCACAGGGTTACGGGTCTGAAACGTCCGACTGAAGCCAAGGTATAAGGTAAACACGTGAACAGGCAAACGTAAACAAGTCCCTCATACACGTATGTTGTTGTTACTAACATCCGGGATTTACACTTCCACTTCCACTCAGCGGAGTGTTTATACATTCCGTTTGAGGCCGACTCGACATTGTTGAGTTCACAGTTCAAGGGATGCGGCAACAGTAGAAGTCAACTACTCGAATCAACGACCTAGAATGTAGTAACCGTAGATAGGCGATGAGCGGGCGTGGACAGCGCTAGGCCATGTGAAAGATTGTCAGCGTTATTTTTATTTTTCAGTGAATTAAGATCTCCCGGTATGTTTTATATATACTAATATTATGTGATGTGTATTTTGATATGGTTTTAATTTAATTGTATTCCATAGACTGGAAGCATTGAAATAATAGGATCGGCAAAAAAGTATTTAATGTCATGGCTGCCGACATTCAATTAATATCAAATATGGCTACCGATGTGTGAATGGTTTTCTATAGTTTAGGTCAATGATTCGATTCCCCGTCACGAAAATGTACTACTTCTTTATGGCAATAGTTCTAGCGGACATCTGCTCTGAAACGCGTATATAAATGCAAATAAGATAATGTCATACGATGGAACAACAACACATGTGTCCCAGTAGGTTAAGATGTCAACATGGCTGTCTCGTTTCTTATTTTCTAAACCACGTACAAGAGGTTTACGTATAGTCGGTCGAGAGCCTAGCTCATAATACAAAGATAAGCCCACTTGGTGAATCGTGTTTATATTTTAGGCTGTATCTCGACCCCCGCTGCTAAACTCCCAGTTTATGTCGGTCAAAATTGCTTTTCAATTGTCAAAACTAGGCCACAATACGTCATCCTTTAGAGAATTTGGTGCTCTTTCTTATAAACGTGTCCCTGTTTCAATTAATATTTCCTATTTTCAAATTACCTAATTAAGAGAAAGATGTGTTGCAAAGTTAAACTAGGTAATTTGATGAACAGAAATATGTACTGGAACACAGACACATTTATATAAAAGAACATTCAATGACATATTTTGGTCTAGTTTTGACAATATTAAAGCATTTTAAAGAACTTTTTACAGACAGAAAGAGGGAGTTTCACAGCGGGGGTTGAGATACCCCGTTAAGAACGATATATACAAATAGCTCCAACAGCGTGATAACTTAAAGTTATTGCTCGTATAATTTCAAATGTCCGTCAATGTAAATTTTTGGAATGATGCTGGGCTAGATATAATCAAGTACAGTAGATATTTTAAAACAATAACTCAACATGTATTAGATTCGAAACAACATAGAAATTTTAGATATATTGAAATTGTCTAATTTTATCCAAACAAAACAAATTTTGCAACCTGTTTTTGAGAATACCTGCAGATCGTGATTGACAATATATAGCCTCACAACATTCCAAATTGTGTATATTGAATTCCCTTTAAGGATACCAACACAAAACTTGAAATTATCTAAGTCTTTAAGCTATTTACGCCGAACACTCTTCACGCACACGTGGTATAAATCAAAGCCAGATGTATGCGATATTTACTTGAATCGTTCTTTTATCCCGCGCTATTAGCTAGACCCGACGCAACCATTTGTAACGAGCCCGCGCCAGGGTTTGGCACTCGGACGTTGTCGCAAGGTCGGCATTGTTTCCCAATACTTCCGGCGGTGGCAGACAGCTCGACATGCGCCACTTGAACTAACCTTTCACGGACTGATGTCGCGGGAAAGCATTTCGCAGTAACGCACGTCTTGTTTGCAACTCCCAAACTCCCAACTATACATGGCTTTCAACTGGGCCGCTGATGGCCGGAACACACATACACGCGCACGCAATGAAAATTCCCTAGAAAACAAATCGTTTTCTCGTTCCGGAGGGGTGCAGTCACTGGAATGGAGTAATACCAACTTTGAAGAACTTTGAGGATTTGTGTGACAGTCGTGCGTAAGAGCTGTTTGAACTTGAGAGTTTAGTATATGAACGAGACTCATCACCCAGTCTCAAAGCTCTACCACGGCGTTGGGTTCACCCAGTCCCAGTAGAAGACATTGCCAATTGAGTGCAACCATTATATTAGCATATGAGGTAGTTTTAAATACAAGTCAGTAATAAAATAAGTAAAAATATAGTTATTACACAACATAATTAATATAATAACTAATCACATTATTGTTATCTTGCAATTATACGGTATTGATATTGCGTAGGCGCACTGATGTTTATTGTTATTAATTGCAACTGCCGAAATAATACATTTACACATTAAATCAATACAGTCACCCGCTTGAGTAATATATTAAACTAATACTAAACTAATATTAATTTAAGTGTACATCTCGGGAGAATAAAACGGTAGAGTTATTACACTACTAATAACGTTACGTTGTTCACTACCTTTATGACAAAACAAAGATGCTACAAAACGTATGGTGTATACAGAATTGTGGCTCAGACACATTTGCATTTACTCACTAATGTGATGTTAAAATGAAGAACTAATGCACTACGTGTAATGCGAATCCTCATATGCACCGATACTTAATACACATATTAATTTCAATAGATAATGAACGCGACATGCACTGCTTATCTGAAAACTGGAAACTAGTGGAGCGTGAAACTCTAAAATGGTGACTCATGTTTAGCTGCGATATAATCAGAACCTTTGCGACACGTCAAAACAAACTAATACAGTATATTCTCTCCATGTATAAATTTTAATCCAAATATGTGGTAGTTCATTTAATTGGACAAGCTGAAACATACTCTACACACACTTTGTTCCCGTCACTTGTAATTATAACAAGTAGATTATACGTTTAGACAAAGTTTATCAAATAATTAATCTTAACACGGATAAAATAATATTAACTTGTTACACATTTTTACCCAGGTTTTTTAAATTGTTTCACAAACGTAGTTTGTTTTATCTCAACTGGTTAGAATGATGATACGTACAACGTCCTGTACTAGAATGACAACAGTATCTTAGTTGAATCACTTTAGCCTCGGGGGTGTTCGCTAAGTGCAGTTCTGTTGGACATCTGAACGTGGACATCGTCCTCGAGCTATAGTGTTATAGTGTTACAAGCTTGACAACAACAAGCGACATCTACGACAGAGGTATAGCGCAACGATCGCTCTATGCATAGAAACAATATAGAGACGTGTTTTGCACTATCGTCATTTATGGATGAAATATTCTAAATGTGCTTATTTGCATTTCATAAGCGTAATGAAGTGCAGTGAATATACGGACACTTCACTAAAATAACACCGTACTTTGTTTGTTTTATTGAGTGTAAACTAACGTCGAAGTGAACCTATGTAGGATTAATGTTTTATGAAGTAAAATTTAATAACGGAGAGAAAAATATACATCTATGTGGACATAAAAAGATATACCTAATTTTAAAAAATAAATTCTTTGGGGATAAATAAATACAAAATAAATAAGTTCTTTGGTGGAGGTGCCGGGTTCAAACTAAGTCATGTGTGTTTTCTATCGATCGAACACAACATTTTCGCAGTGTTTCTTGTCAAAATCTTCTAGTTTAAAATTCATTTCACGAAAATCAAATGATGTGGAAGCACACAGGGTGAAACAAAAAACAAACCAAGAAATCTCGTCCAAGCCTATTAGAAAAAGTGAACAATAGAAAGAAGACGATAAAACTTTTTCATTCGAAACTACAGATAATTAATGTAAATGTTTCATCGGAAAAGGTGCGCCATTTTATTCATCCACTCAATACAGAGTGCATATATAATTCATTTGGAACGTTTGCTTAATACATTAACGGAAGTGTGTCGAGTTATAGTACGAGTTAACTATTCAAATTTAAAATTGCAGTCATAACATTTTTTTATGTGAGGTAGACTATGTCCATATCCAGGCAAGAGTCAAGCCCAGTTATTAACCTGAATCATGATTGATCGGTATTACGAACAATACGTGACCTACTCATCACAATATAAGTAAAACAAGTTAACTGTGTCAACATTTATACTCATAATAACATAAGCACAACACAATGTGTTTGTCATAGTGTTGTTATAAATGTTCATAAAACTAGAAGCTATCACTTGAATTAGCTACAAGCACCGCGTCCGGTTTTACGATATAATGTTTCTTTGAAATTTGCATAGAATATACACTCACAAAAGATAATACACACACACATGCATTTTATATCTCGTTGCATTTCCATGCGTGATGGTATATGAACACTGAATAATCAGCGCAGAACGGCTGCTCATCAGTTCGCCATCTTGCGTACACTTCTTATGTAAACTATTCCTTATTGTACGCAGATCAGTAGAAGTTTTCCAATGTAAGTAAAGGGTAGAGAGTATAAAGCAGTGTTGTCAAATCCCCGGGAGCCACATCAGAACAACCACAATGACGTCGCGCCAGAGATTGTCACAGATACACACTGACTTATTCATAGTCCAACACAAAACAAGTCCCAATCTCATCTGATAAACATTTCAAACTACTCCAAGACAGAGTTAGAAACTACCATGATGCTCCCTATTCTCGTAGCGGGCATCTGTTTTGCGCTCACCCAAATAATTATTAAATTACTCAAGATAATGAGTCTTAAATATTAGATTAGCAGAGACAAGTTTACTGAAGCTGCTACATTTAGCGAGGATATTAAAGTTCGATCTAATGCTGATCTACGACACAGCCATCCATACACTTGCATAATGTAGTAACCACTATACCCTAGTTCCACAAACAACCGCTAACTCAATTGAACCTGTTCAGATAACACTTAATACACTGCAAACTAATTAATATTATGGCTCTTAAACCATGAACCTAAAACAAGACTAGGATGGAACTTGTATAAACGACATTACTTCATACACAAACACGCGTTTCTATTTAGAGAAAAACTACCGCTTAAAACATGGTGTACGAATTTTAAAAATAATAGTTTTTCATGCGTGGCTCATGGTTATGTTAACTGCGTGCGTGTATTTCAAGATTCAGATAACTAACATATTTGTAGTGAAACAAAGTTCTAATAAAATTAGTTAAAACCTTCTGATTGGTGGCTGACATAGTGAAAACAAATGAATTGAAGAACAATTTATGTTCACGTTCAGTTCAAAATACACTTGTTCCACTATTCAAAGATATAAAGGTGGCATACACAAAACAAATAAAATGTATTTCATAATACGAACGTAAATTGACTGAACAAAATATTGAACAATATTTGTGTAGTATTTAAATAGTTAAGGTAAAGTGTTTCTAAATTGAACACATTTTTCGTGTGTGTGCCGTAGTGTAGATTCACTCAAGTGGCCACTACTCGATATTTCCATCCAACTTGAAGCCCCACGTTCGCTCGCTTCGACTGAGGGGTACTCTACAGAATAGTAGAGAGCGAGTGAGAGTGAATGAGTGGCTCCCGAACAGAGCTCTCCAATCAGACGTTCTCCACTTGCCAGACTGGCACAGTAAACGTGTCTACCGTCAGGTGGTACACGTATTAGCCTGGCACATGGCTCGAGGCAGCGTCAACACCACCACTTGTGACGCCTGACAGTACTGCAAACTTTGACAGACAGGACAGAAGAGTTAAATAGGTGAAAATTAAAATACGGAGGCACAACGAACGAAATACCCGATTACGCGTTATGTAATCGACACCCTACATAGCCAATTTTTCGATAAAAAGTGCCCCGGAATCTTTTACGCACAAGAGAGACCCGCTTTCAAGTTCAGTCAAGTCCTCTTGCTTAGATGATGGCATTTGGTGGTACATTGCCTCTAAACCTCAAAATCGACTATGTCTATGATTTATCAAAATGTAAACCTTCAACTACAGTCACTAGATCGTTACTGAAACAATCGTTACTTCACACACTACTTATAAAACACACAAGTGATGACTGACGAGTGATAAGAATTTAGAACATAATTTTTAGTGGGCCGGTTTTAACGAACGATGGTGCATTTAAAATAATAGTAAGTACTACCTGGTTTGTTTATTTATTTCTGTGGTCATATGCATAGTATATCTTGAGATAAATATCGTACATGTTAACTTATATAATGTAGAGTATTTCGATGATGAATCAGATACTAAATGTTCGATGTAATTCCCAAAGACGTTTAAGCCATCGCACGTACGACGTTTATATCTAATCCGGCGACGAAACACAAACAAGACGGAACAAGAGATAACGACCGGAAGTACTCCATGCTGTACAACATGAACAACGTGTCAACATAATATCCGTTGCGGTCAAAGTGCGCTCTGCGGTCCATCCATTTCGTTGAGTGACGCAGGATGGTGATCGATGGTGATTGGCCTGACGGCGGCTTCACTCTGACCTACTAGAGCGCTCCGATTTGCTTTCTTTGCCTCTCTCGAGATCTTTCGCACTCTCAAGTAACAATAAAGCTCTTGCGGTGAAATATTTCCCCGAAGAATCTATTGTCACCTGCTATTTTTCATATCAAAGGCAGTTCCGTTCGGGAGCAAAGCCAGTGGAGCTCGCCCAGCTAACGATCTTGGATCCGTCACACTTAGATGTAAGCTCGAGCAAAGAAGAGCGTTCAATCCAGTTGAAAACAAAATGCACACTTTACGGCAGTTGCTTTGGGGGCAATCGATAGCGGCGTCATTAGCAAATAGTCAGACATTAGAAACCAATGACACTTTATAACCAGATGTTAATATTTAACGTACACAAATAGGTGGCACTTCTATCATTCATTCAATGGAGTAAAAAGAGTATAATAGCAAGGACTATCTCCGAGGAAAACGGTGAATTAAGTTAACAAACAGAGAAGCTGGCAAACAACTCGATAACATTATTAAAAACCACGCTAAATGAGTTTTTATAATAATCTTTTAAGGTAATATCCACTGTGTGAAAAACTAAAAAAAACTGGATATCAAAAATTTCAAATATTGTAATCGTTACGGTTCTTCTTTTGCTATCTTATTAATTACACATTCTTTAAATTAGTGCGCAAAATAACAACCGTAGCTAGTAATATATTTGAAACTTTTTTAATCAAGTGTTCAGTTATTATGGAAACCACAATCCAGATATTAATTAATTCTTGAATACCAAGTTGCGTTCTCAAAATATTACTGAAATGCTTCATTTTGGCATCAATTCAACACACGCTTGACAAATAAAATTAAGAGAACTCAAGATATACGCAATTGAGTTTGTTTACATACAGCAATCGTGTATACAACTGAAATATTAAATATATTGTAACTAGGCCTAAACGCTGATCGAAGTCCATGCTATAGCGGGAGTCAAGCCAAGTGAACTATACATCAAGATATACAACGCTAAAAGAATCATTCCCACCAGTACAGATGTTTTAAGTTAAAAGAATGGTTCAATTATGTTGTAGACATCTGACGTCTCATTTCGGTCCAGCCCCCACAGAACATTAGTCCGCCCATGTGTCCCCTAGGGCGAGACTACGCTCGGCTTAAGATAAACGCTGCCAGCATGAGCGACACAAGTGAGCGATGCATCCAATGGAACCGAAACCTCGTCCTTCTGTAGCAGTCTACGTCCCACACGGACCAAACGATGTTGTGACTACATCTGACTACTGAACACATGCAAAATAAACATAAAAAAATACTCAAGTATTCTCTATTCTAAAAAAAACTCATATTGTATCGTTTAAAAACTATTTTGGTGTGTAGATATTCATACAATACGCGTGACTATCATATTGTGTGCCAAAACGGCACATTTGTTTACTTTGCACTGACAATTCAGTGTTAAATTTATTTATTTATTTTATTTATTTATTTAATGTCTATCCTATTCAGTTATGAAAACTGATTTACAAAGACCTTAAATAAAACTAGGCTATGCAAACAATTAAAAATAATGAAATTATAAATAACAATAACAACATAAAAACGTTCCGGTTAAGTTCTGCTCTTCTCCAACTCACCAGGAAACATAAAGGAACTCCCTTGTCTCGGCTACTCTTTGTGGTTTACCATGGCAGAAATATAAACTGTCGTAAACCATGTTGGGGAATATATACATCAAAACTCGAACCCTCATATTTCGCAGTAAGCATATTCATCTTCTGTTAACAGCTCAAAAAGCACCACACATGCCATCCACCATGACGTCACGCGAATACTCCTTACATACACGACACAAGTATGCCAGACGTGTATATAAGAAACGCGCACACCCCTTGAGCACCGACCATACCATGTGCACAGCATGTGCGCAGTACGGCAGACGCTTCAAGAGCTTGGCTTGCCTGTAGGTATATCCGTGTGAGTTGGACGGATATGTCTAATCGACTGACACGTCGTACTACAAGAATCAAGACGACGCGACGAGAGCGACTTAATTAAGATTTCAGACAGATAACGCCCGCAAAGCAACGCAAAGAGAAGTGGAGGTAATACCAACTACTTCGGCTCTCTTTGACTAGTGATAAGACAACGCTAAGGCTGTGTAAACTGTGTCGGTATACAAGAGGAACAAGGTAAGTCGTTAATGGAAAATTAAATACATTACGGAAATCTCATTTCGGTGCAGAGGGCCTACAAAGTAAAGAGTCGGATGATCTTTCACCGAAAGACACGCAAGAAAGATAGACCTTGCCAGGATGTGACAGCGAGAAATAATTAAATTTGAATTAAATACCATCTCGGCACCGTATCATAGAAATATGACGTTGTGAATTAACGGCTTTCTTTCTATATGCCTTGGAGAATTAATCGTGAAATTTTTATAATCCGAATCTTTAAGCTCTGTCTTGTCTATCTATACAGGAATAAAATAAATAATGTGTTGTGTCAATAAAGTAAGTAAAGAATCTATAAACACGTCACGAGATCGCCCAAGACAACAGAAAGCATTTATTAAGGATTGAAATAAGTAAATAGGGGATTATAATAGGGGGTGGTGGATATGTGAAAAAGGGTGAAAATGTCGCATCCCAATTGTAACTTCTGTTTTGGTAGGAAATGTCCAAAACGTGGGATAAAGAATTAAGGGCAGATATTCATTACACGGACTTTTGTGTGGGTGAGGGTTGAGATATGAAACTAATATCAGCGTCGCTTAGAGGACGTGGAACTGAGGATTTTATACAATCTAAGGGCGGTGGGGACTCCGGCATAGAGGGGGGACACAAGGCCCATCCACGTTGGAAAAACACCTCTTTATAACTTCTTTGGCACTAAAAGACTTCAAAGCACTCCCCGGAGGACGAAAAGACGTCCCTTCCAAGCCTTCGACCCAGTGTTTCCCTCCCCAGGAAGTCAGGTCTTATTACGAAATGATGACGTCACGCACAGAGTTTCAAGAAACCTTGCGTGCACATCTTTTTCGCATGATAAAGTGCATGAATAACCACAACGCGTTCATCCAGTCTGAGGTGCTTTGGGTTGCGACTGAGTGTGATAAGGGGTTAGTTTATGAGCAGTACAGAGGAACGCGCATCATCCCCTAAGGGCGACACAAGCATAACATGTCGCGTCTTTCTACTGCAGATAAACATACTACAGGAAAATACGTGGTTAGAGAAACAGATACCACGTTATTACGAACAGTTAAAGGACAAGGGTGTATGCGAGTATATTAATTTTGTACTCGTAAATGCAGGCATAAAACAAAGCCAAACGATAAATAGTTCAATATATCTGTCTTGGCCTTTTGTAAAGTGCATGTTTTCATAATGTAGTGTAAAAACTGATTTGAATGCTATACGTTGGAAGGCTTTGAGTAAGGCTGTGATACTGGTTCGTACAAGCAAATTAATAAAATATTTTTTGATGAGCAGTTGTTAAAAATAGTGGTCGTTTACAAGATCTTCCAACAAGAAGAAGATAAAAACGTGTGTTGGGCGAAAAGTGACGCAGGGTAGCGTACTAGGTCCGGTAGTGGTTTTAAAGGCACATCCTATAGATGCACGTTCAAGATATGCTTATAAATTTAAGAAATAAAAATGATGAATTAAGGTATAGCCAACGAAAATATTCACGAAAATTAACACGAACGCCAGAATAATGGTCCAGAATTAAGCCGTGGGTTAAAAATGGTTCTAAATTCCCTTCAAGTTACTTAAATTATTATCATTGGCGGATAAGTCCCAGCGAGGAGCAACGAAACGAGGGCATCCTGCCAGATAACAGAGGCCAGATAACTGCTAACTGATTACCGGCTATAGAGGTCATGAATCACAACTTAGATAATAGGGAACCATATTACTTAAACTATCTGCATGTATGTAAATTCAACGGGGTTACAAAGCACCAAGCTGTTGAATTTCTACCAGTCTTATATTATGCCAAAAGCAAGGATATATTATATCAGGTAAGTAGCCTGTTCAGGCAATGTAGATAATAAGCGTTGTGAATATCAATGTAATTATAAAATATAGGATTTTCTTCACCACTGTAGACATATTTTTGAGTAATAGATCTAAATACTCATGAAGAAAGGCATTCAGTTTCACAAACAAAATGATTGAATGGAATCAAGTATCTATGCCGTAACTTAAATTAAAGGAAAACATAATACTGACTGGACTTTATTTGCACTTAAAGAAGCAAACAAACAAACAAACAAACAAAAGCAACAACGTAATGAACGTAAACACTAGTCAAGACAGTAAATACTATCATCATACAAAAACTATTTTGCTAACATTTTGATAGTCTACATTAATTGGCGATGGGATGGTCAATATAAATACGTAACTACAAAACTCATAGTAAAGATAACTACCTCACAAAAGTGCAATTTGTTATATAAAAATCACAATTAAAAACTATGCCCTTTTAAATTTTGTTTAAAACACGCGGTTAAATATACCCCCATTCCGTCAATGCGTCTTGTATCTAGACATGCTGAACATGGCGCATGTTCAGCATGTTTATTATAAACACGTCCCTCCTCGATGCGAGGTCGACGATATAAGGGAAGGGAGGCGTAATTTGGATGCCCGCGGCGTGTGCCGTATGTGGGTGTAGGGAGGGGGGGAGGGGGGGGGGGGGGGTCTTCAGCCCAAGAAGCGTCTTGTTTTATCTCGGAGCAAAGAAGACGATATTGATTCCCGTTGCGATCCAGTTCAACAGTTCAGCTCAGTGTTATTAGAATTTAATTCCGCTCAGTTGCCGACGACGCTGGAGGATAATTGGTTTAAATGAATACAATACAAGAAGCAGCTCTGTGCAAGATAATAACTTTCTACACGCCTGGAATTCGACTGAAGCTGGCAACGTTCGTTATGGAATGGGTTCAATTTTTCATTATTTAGGAGAAGAGTTTGTAGACCCTCAATAACTTGTCTACCAGTTGGCAAAAATAATATACGAAAGAACGACCTTAATTTGGAAAAGGCTTGAATGGGAAGTCTTGATAAGACAAATTTGTCCGATATCTTTTATTGACTTGGTCTGAATCGAGAACTGCACTTTACATAATTTTAATTTAAATACTAGGAAAACGCTCTGTTTGACGCGTTGATAAGCGAGCGCGTCAATATCTACGAACTTTCTGGCGAAAAGATTTCAATGCTAATACAAACAACAATTAACAACAATTCAAGAATGCGCATTGCAAAAATGTTTCTAATTTCCATAGCTATTATACTTCCCGACATTGTTGGATGCAGTGCAATGTGCGTTGCTAAGAATTTTCGCTGTCATGTTTTCGCCGCGGTCCGCCACCGTTACTAACAGATATTGACAGCAATAGAAATGTAATTTCTGCCTCTTATACGTATCGGATCGCGTTTACGTTAGTACATTCGTAACCGGACAAAAATTTACTATAACATAGCCACCTCACATTTTGCCGTAACTGTGTTTCAAAAATATATTTTCGAGTAACTTTTGTGTAACTTTGCCAATATTTATCAGATCGCCATTACATTAACATATTCGTAACAGGAAAAATCTGTAAAAAAATCTGGCTACCTCACATTTTGCCGCCATTTTGTTTCAGAAAAATATTTTGCAGTAACTATGGTGTAACTTTGTAACTTTTCGAACGATTTTGCCATAAAACTATACACCTTCAATCCACATCGAGGCTTGTGGATGGTCCAAATTTCAAGTTGATCGGACTTTCCGTTCGACCGCTATCGACGGACATAAAAAACAAAAACAAACAAACAAACAAACAAACAAACAAACAAAAAAACCAAAAAACAGAACGAAGTGCCATAAGAGTCAAGTGGAAACGCTCGCTTCGCTCGCTTAATAAAATGTAATGAAGATAATATTATTATCAAAGTCACGTTCGAGCAAATTGAACAACGGAACAAGTAGCGTGGCGGGTGAGCTCTTCGTTTGCTTATGAATGACTTCCATTAAAAAAGAAAAATACACTCTCATAATCTCTTTGGAACAAAAGAAGCAGAATAATCTTGAAAAGTTCCAGAGTCTCAGCAAAGTTATGTCCCATGTATTCCATTAAAAACATTAACAAATGTTGGAAATTCGAAGTTAAACACGCCCTTAAAGTCCTTCTATTAACCCCAGCACTGCAATTTCTTGTCAGATGTAATTTTTTCCTAAGTCTAAATAAAAGTTTAAGGGACAGATGGTTTATGGGGAGACATAAATACAAGAGACACAATCTCAATTACGAGGGAGAGTCCCATCAACTGACACATTATCTCAACAATAAACGTAATTAAGAAGGGTGTCTGTCCCCCGGCAAATAAAAGTGATAGCTTCAACTTGACGCCGTCGACCATAAAAACGATTCATGTTCAAGACCAGCTGACAAAAGATGTGATGGAATTTTTCTCGACAAAGTCCCGAGCTTCTCGGATCATCATACTTTATTGGCTGTTACTGTAAATATAGGAAGGCTATAAATATGGACTTTCCTGTAAGGATTTTACGGTATTTGATAGAAATAAGTTTGCCGTAAAAAGCGAGATTGAAGCACTCTATGGGCAGCGAGCTGAACCTCGTGATCGACCCGCATCCAGCCCCGCTCACAGAGCGCGCTGCGGTCGCTGCCGCGTCACTATAAGTGTAGGCCTACTCTACTACACATGCGAGACAAACGAACACGTATGAAGAGCATCGTGACAACAAATCTGTTTTGAAAATAGTGTTCAGCCATCGTTACGTATACAAAAGGTTATCAAGCAAATACATATATCAGGAATGATGGGGATTAAAAGAGAGAGGAAATGATGATGTATGGGTAGGTGGATGCACCGATGAGGCTGGAATGCTGCACAAACTTTCCGTGTGTGTTGTCCAGACGATATAAAGGATGCCATGAATCATGTATCCGCAACAGAACCATAACACAACCTCTTACATAAGTAAGTGGACTCCCCCTCTCTCTCGACCGCCAACCAGTCCGCACATAACATCTTGTATTATTGATTGCATCATTTTGTTTTCATTCATTCATTCTTTATTACTACTTACCAGATACATTGAGTTTCCCAATGTACATGGGTTTTGTGTGTGTTTCTAAGTTGTCAAAACACATTACATAAACCAAAGATTTAAATCATATTCCTTGAAAATCTTGAAATGTTTCAAATAAAATATAGTAGTTTTCTTTCTTATGCAGTTCTTTTCGATCACCTCAAGTTGTTTTTAATGCTACAATAAAGTATTCTCATTTGTTTTCTCTTCAAGCGGATTTCTTGAGTGACTGCTTACTATATAAAAACTGATGCCAGTTTAGGTGCATTGTATTACACAACGTTTGGGAATATACGTACGCATAGCGAAACAAGATGGACTACATATTAACGCAATATTAAAATAGTTACTTGTGGATCGCTCATCGAGTAACGCTTCTTAATTTTAAGAGCCATTGCCATTGAACATGTAGAAGAATAGCTCGATAATCATTGAAACGCATGTTGTGACAGTTTCCAGCAAAACATACTTGAAACTACGTAAAGTTGTTCGTCCTGGAGAGTGTTAAACATAACCGAGTTCAGTAAACGCGCTCTCTTCAAGAAGTCCCAGATACCGGCCATCATTTTCGGGCGAAACATAACCAGAAAATTGATATTGTCAGCATTTAATTAAACGAGCAAAATAACGAAAGAACTTGTTTTACTTTTTAGTAACTAATTAAACGTTTTATTTGAGCCAACTATAAGGAGTAACCACAAACTTTATCGAGTTTTTAATTGAATAAGTTTATTTAACTATCGATTATAATATTTAATCCAAAACTAACACACCGTTATAAACTATAAACTCAAGGGGCAAGCGGCTTATTAATTACCGTAAATGTATACAAGTTAACGCGTGTTATATGTAAAATGGTCGAATACGCGTTGTTATCAAGGTCAATGCCATGCACGCCTACGCTCACAACGCCGCGCGCAAGTGAGCACATAAAGTATGATTAGCTCGATTGGGCGTCGTAGGTTCGTAGACCGTGAAGTTCTGAGATATAATCCGCTCCCGTTTCTCGTGGATATAACCGTAAATGTCACATAGCTCGCGTTATGCTACTCGACAGCTTCCATGTTAACATGTTACGCCTTGGTACTATGCAGTAAATAGTCGGCTACATCGCGGACCTCGACTTCTTTTAGCCGGCGACGTGGAGTATAATATGAAGAAGTTTGGGAAGTTCCGACATGCCATCACGGTACCTATTGCATACAAATAACATCAACATGGTGTATCCAACCAATGTCAAAACTGGACGTGCGACCTGTCTTTTCACAGCAGGGCGATGACAAAATAGGTTGTTAAACGTAATCAAACAATATGTTATGCTACCGTTAGGATAAAGATAAATTACAGAAAATTAATGTAAAGCAATGCGATGGTACTGTCGATTCGACGACCTTCAAATACCCAGGCGGAGGCTCGTCGAATTTTAAAACCAGAAATCGTCACACCTATTTCCTCAATGTCAACAAATGGGGAGAATCTTCAGGAAAACAAATTCATTGATCTTTCAATATTATAATAGGACGAAAGAAAAACATGAATTCTTTACATGTTTCTCAAATATAAATATTGAAAGATTAATTACAGAAAATAATACCACCGCATTCGAAGAAGGGCCCAACCCCACGAGGTCATAGCCACAATGTTCACTGTTGCAGGTGTAGGACGTAAGAGCAACACAGACCAGACCAAGCGCCAGAGAACCATTGTTGTTTACGAATACGCCGTAACGCATTGTTTACTCTGAATATGTAGATCAAGGCACTACCCTACCACGTAATAGGACCGCAAAGCAGAAAGTGATGCAAATTCAATTCTGACATGTTGATGGTAAAGACTATGATGATATTTGTGCTTTACGTCTCATATTTAGACAACTATGCTACTCAAGACGATGAGTGGGTGATATAAAGATAACACGATGCCACACGGCGTCCACACCTAGATTCGAACCTGAAACCAGGGTTCACTAGGCTACCGCTAAACGACCACAAATATTACATCGACGTGGAGGCAAAAACGGCAATTTTTACTCAATATCCATTATGTTTGTTTTTTGTTTTGTGATCGTCTTTTTGTTTTGTTTGTTCAACTTTTTTTGTTTTTTGTTCGCTTGTTGTTGTTGCTTGAACTTTTCATCTTAATACCCACCTACTTGTCGTCTCGATTAGCAACGTTGCCAATACATGACGCAAAGCCCAAATATCATCATTATTATTATTTTTATTTTACTGAAACGAAGTGGTAATAGCACGCTAAATGACTCACGTGATCGCTAAGTGATATTCGACAAGAAAGTGTTGGCTTTAAGTGACCACCCTTCCTGCAGTAATACTCAGTGTCTATACATTCCAGTATCGTTGATGCAGCCTGTGACCAACCTCAGCGGCCACGACAATCAGCGCGGGAAATAACAGCCCGAACTCTACATAGCAAAGCCCTTGGATCACTCCCAACTGTTTCAAAAAGAAATCCCCTACGCTCACTTAATTACACCAAACAAATCGATGCCTAAAAGACAATTATTTCCAACATGTCAGTGTTCAGGATCCAAACCCTGTAATTGAATTTCGCTCTCTTCAAAAGTTTTAGCAAATTACAGTTTTTTTTATATTAGACGAATTCTTAGAAAAAGTTTTTCTGTAGCAGTGAAAATCTGTGTATTTCCTATGACGGATGGCGGCAGCATCCGCAAACAAAGTTGAGGAATGTCGATATTGCGCAAAGAGCAAGTTTGAGATGAGGGCTTCCACCATAGCAGCACGTATCACACAATCACCACGCTATCTAGCGCACTTATGCAACGTGAGCTGTATCTTTTATAGCAGATTTTCTTCTGCCGCCTGGTAAACGGGCTTATATACAACAAAACAACAAAGTGGTCCCCTTAGGCGAAATTTACACTTTACATCTGTACCGTCAATATTGCTACCTCAGTGCTTATCTCCGTACCACAAAACATTGTGCCAGCTGTATTACTTATTTCTGTACGAAATACATGCTTTCTACTACTTTTTTAAAATATAAGACGTACAGTCTAAACATCGTCGCCATGCAACATTAAATATGTGTAGGGCTCAAGAGTCAAGAATACTCTAAACAAATCCTAAACACAAATAACGTTTAAATAATACGTTTCACAGTCTCTTCAATAATATAGATGTGAGTAATGAATATATGCACAAAAATTTGTGTAATAAACGTTCATAATTTCATCGTTTATTTCACAACGTAATGCTAAGAGAAATATCACACACTGCATGTTAAAGGTAAATCTCCACATACAGACAGATTCGTGCAATGATTAGGTTACACTAATAAACAATGACATTAACTTAGAACAGCTTAAGTAAGAAAGAATTATGACCCCATGCACCAGATATAATGGTTATCATGTGTCGTCTCTTCACACCATTTGTGACACACGATGACTACTGTTTGCCACATAGTCATAGCCTTGAAAACGAGTGGAGTAAACTTAGGCCTATATGACAGATAGTTTTAGAGACAATGTTAAACCAAATGAACCCGTTGTACAATTTTCACTAACTCTAGATAATTGTATTCAACATTGAAATGAAATACGTATTTTGCATTTGCAATACATTAAATGAATTTCGCAGAAATGAGTGCATGGATAAAGTTTCCGTGTCGAGCCGGAGCCAATTCTTACATCTCGAGCATTGTTCTTAATAGATATGCGGAAGATTAATGTTATTCCGCCTCAACTTCTCAAGATGGATCCAGAACAAAACGAAGAAATAAAGCTACGCTTCTGCATTAGCGATGTAATGAGTTTAATGAATAACTCGCACACTTTGTAAATGATATTAGTTGTGAGAACAAAGTGTAGCTCGATGTATCTCGAACACAGACCTTAGGTGCGATCACATTGCGTCTTATCGAAGTATTTACCTGTGCGCTCTGTAATAAGAACTATTTTATTTATCTTACAGACAAATTACACGCAATACTGATTTCAAAACAGCTGTCTAGTTGCATGTTGTAAACAAGTTATCTAGCAACAATCTGTATACACATTATAATAGCAAAATTGTGATAATTTAAAAATGATATATTTCGTATACAGATAATGGTGTCCGTCGTAGAAAGAACAAGAAATAAAACCTATTTATTTTAATCAACTTCGATTTAAAAACAGTACTTCTGTATAACAAAACCATTTGGTAAGTGAAGAGCGATAATGAAAATAGCCTCGCACAAAGTTTCATATGAAAACCGGATTATTACGGCGGGAACTCTTTCCGGAAGTGATTAAAACAAATGATGAAATCATTCACCCGTCTTCTCTGTAGTAATTTATATGCGGTGTCCAACCTGTAGGGTTAATTAGGTTCCATGTTAACACAGCGTATATACGTAACACGGAGGGGTTTGCTTTGCTCTTGTAAGTGATGCACGACCGTGGAATAATAATTCCAGCACAAAACCATCGGAACTGTCACAAACACAATCCAGACGAGTAATAAAAACAAAACAAAAACAATGTCGTACGTTCCAGAAGGCCGTATACGCATAAATGTGTAGCTGCTGTGCGAGTGATAAAGAATGGGCAATGAAAAAGACAACCCGCTACGCCACAGCGAGCATGCGTGAGATGCGACATGAACACATAGTATACCACATGTCGACAATCAACACGCCATCGAGTTGTCACACAGAAGCCAAACGGAATTGAAAACCAAACTAATGGGGCGTCAACAGATCGTAAGTCGGCGATTCTACATTGAAGTGATAAGTGCCCCCGATTGAAATTGGCAATATGCGCAATGAGACCAATCGCTTATGTCAAACACGAATCGAAGCCAAAAAACATACCCATCAAAACTAAAAGGTTTAAAGTGCCAACTTTACAAACAGTACCCTGGATTACGTTGAGAGAAGACAATTACTGTTATTTATTTATCCAACAAACTGTCCGTTGCGTGTCAAGTTTTAAATTGAGTGACACCGGCACGAAAAATAACGATCCGACTTTCTTTTTACATGAATAAGTGGGACGTGAATACAAGTTAATTAAAACATGACACTCACGGGACTAAATTGTGGTTGCATTCATTATCTGGATCGAAATAAACCCCTCTATCTATTGCTAAAATACGTGAAGTCGGCGAGAAAATGCAATAAAAGAGTACAGTTTTAATGTTTGTTGTAAAGGCAAAGTTGAATAACTATGAGAGTTTTTTTATGCAGAGAATTTATCGTTGATCATGTAAGCGAAATGTAAATGTGTGAGTTTCATTTTAAAACCGACGGCCACGCGAAGTCAAATCACATGCAGCTTTATGGGTGCAGCATACGAGTCGACGTCATCATTTGTATAGTCAACTGAATGTAGCGATAGTACTACACAACCCAGCGTAGCGAGCAGGGTACTTCGGTATTCGCTGCAAATCTGTGCAAGAACGAAAATAAGATAGAAATATATGGAACAAAGAGAGGTTGAGAGGGAAGAAGAAGGAAAATGAAGCCAAACGAAGCGTCTTCCTGTAAGTCTGTGTGTATGAATGTATGTATGCACGGTATGTAGATCAATGTAACATTAGCATACGTGCTTAATGAATCTAGTGCGGCGTTCTGTATATGAAAAGACGGGATTGTATTCCACAGCGGAGAAGTTCACATTAGTGAGCCGACTCGAGGCAATTTATTGCCTTGTCCTTTGGAGCTGTTGGGAGGCCAAATTTGTTTTCTGTTATCTTCCCTCGACCCCCACCCACCACAAACACACACACACACAAGCGGTCAGATAAGTTAGACTTCTACACTGGATCACAGTCGTAATCTTCGATTGAGAACGTCCATCCCCAACTACGAGCGTAGGGGGGAGGGGAGGGGGTGCCACTCAATAAGTCAAGTGACCATTAGTCTGACGTGTCTGTTTCTAATGATTAGAACACACAGAAGTTTCAAGAAGCACTTCTGCTTGAAGGGTTTAAAGTAGGTGGAGATGGTACTCGAACAAATTAGAGCGTGAAATGTGTCAATCATAGGAGAGCAGGAGTGGAATGATGAATGGATATTCAGCTGAAGTTGAGTGAATGGGTGTCTAGTTTGAGTGGCGTATGGATGTTGAGCTTAAGTGTTGACCTAGTATGACATTATATTAGTATTGCTAATACTAAGTAATAATATGAAATTACGACACAACCCTGACGGGATCAAACGGTAGAAGTAGGTTGCTAGTATAAGCTAGTGCTAGAAGTGGGGTGTGCTCGGTTGCAAAGTTAGATATTGTCGATATTTCACAGTCCTGTTATGGTTCTCATGTTGTCCGTTCCGAGTTATAACCATCATAATGTATCTTTACAGAGGAGATGATCGCTTCCTTTTAACATATCTCCACGATATTAAAACATGCGATAGAGAGAGCGAGAGAGCGAGAGAGAGACCACGCAAACGAACTATATCCATTTAATTTAAATTTCACGCATTTTGAAAAATAAGGCTGTAAGAAACCAGAATAGAAGTGCCTCATATGTCGTGTTGTGGTGACCACTGCGTATAGCATACACGACCCATTATACCACACATACACACTCTAATAACATTCCAACTAAACGGTCCCGTCCACACTTGGACTCGGTATCCTAGCGAAGTACAAAACTTCGAGTGCGGTGGGCGTATTTTCGCACTCTAAACTGTATAAGAAGACTTGACACCGCATCTGTACATTATGTTGTCGTGGTATATGTGTACCCGCGCAGGTGCAATGCAGGTCACACCACAGTTTTAACAAACGTTGTAACAACACAACCAGTACCTAGCGAATAGTACAAACACAACGATAACAGCTCGTACTACAGATGAATAATTTATATTTTTCAATTTTTAATGTCTATAGTGATCTTTAAATTTCTAGGGCAACTTAGCATTGTCGCTCGTGCTCTAAACTTGCTGGATTTTGTACCTTGTATTATTATTTTCATAATATATTGTACAGTTATATTTTTCTCCACCTTTGTAAGACAGTTCAGTTTATGAGTTCAGTTATTGAGTTCAGTTCAGTTATTGAGTGATAGAATCGACATTACAGTAAGCAACTAATGTAACACTGAAACAGAAGAGCAAGAAAAAAAAGAAACAAATAAGAAACAAAATGGGGAAGATTATAGAAACAGATGACAGATGTAAAGGAATAAGTCATAGGGTATGTGTCATAAGTAAGGGTAGAAAAGAAAACGTAATTGCTCAAGCGACTCTTCTGCGCCAATTTTATTTATCAGATATGTTTACTGTAAACTGTTTCTCATCAACGTGTGTTGCCTACTGATTCGTAAAGAAGATGGAGCCTAACAATAGTAAGGTGAGTGCAAGAGCGTGATTAGAGTGAAAACATGCTCTGTCCGGTCCTTGATTTACTTATGTCAGATGACGTTGTCAAGTAGGTCTGTCGACGCCAGCACTCCTAGCGGATGTTAAACGGAACTGTGCGCGAGTTATGTTTGTTCGACTCCAGAGGGAGAGATTCTACGTCTGATTGATCCACACAAGTCGTTAGGTTAAAGACTTTTTTTCTAATAACGTACCCTGGAGTTGAAAATCACATTTCGTTAGCGTGGTAACCGTAAAAACGTCCACGATTCATTCATTACTCTCACGGGGAACATTGGAGACGATCTAAGGAGGTCATTCATAATGAGAAAGTGACGGTGAAAGCTTAACCAAATGAAATGAGTTATTAGAGGGATAGCGACTAATCCTGCGTAGTACTATTTCATGCGACCTTAATCCCACAGAAACTAACGACATTTGTTTTTTCTGGGTTTTTTTTGTCACAAAACAAACAAAACCTTGTCGTCCCGTGAGGATTGAAAAATAAAATGAACGATCCTGCCGGGAAAATACTCGATCTTTAATCTCACTCATCGCCATTAAGGCAACAGCAAGAAGGAGAGCATAGTGGGGACCAAGTTATGACAATAGAATCATGTACAATAGACAAAAACGGCAATATTATGAATTCAAATTACGAAACAACACATCATTGTTGAATGCCTTCATCTTCAAAATCTTCCATTTCTTTCATTTATCTTCATAGTTAGTTTACTCATCGATGACAAATATTATGAGGAATACTATTTGTAATTTTTAACTATAATATACGAGTTATTTCTAGCAACATTATTTCTAGCGTGATTTGAAACGCTCATTATTATTATTTTGCGGTGTTCTCGGGTAACAAAACGACAAAAGAAAAGTACTTCGAAATGACGTATCTGACGAAGTAAAGAAAAACTAAAAAATGACATGAAAAGGAAACTTCAGAAAACCAAGTACAAAAAATAAATTGCGCAGCCGTAAGAAATTATTTTCAACAAGAACGAAAATCATTCACAAACTGCTGCTGATAAAAAAAATCGACAAATAATTCATTGATCCTTTCAATCAAAGAAAATGTTTTATATTAGTTTCAAACTTCCATGCGTTTTGTTCAAATATACTTGGGGGGTAATCCAATGCGATATCAATTGTAGATTTGTCTGTTTCCTAGAATGCGAGTGTTGAAGCAATAAGAGCTTGGGGGAAGGACTGACTGAACCTCCCACGGTGACGCGAGTGTTGAAGCAATAAGAGCCTGGGGGGAAGGACTGACTGAACCTCCCACGGTGACGCGAGTGTTGAAGCAATAAGAGCCTGGGGGAAGGACTGACTGAACCTCCCACGGTGACGCGAGTGTTGAAGCAATAAGAGCTTGGGGGAAGGACTGACTGAACCTCCCACGGGGACGTCACAAACAACAAATTCTTGTTTTAATTAAAGCCACAGTAAATTTCAACGTTAAACAAGAAAACACATTAAAACTGCAAAACGTGTGATACTCCAGACAGGCAGGGAAAGCAATTCACATTCACATTTACAGCCTTACAAAACAATTTACGAAACAAACATTCGTTTAGTCCCGCGAGCAGGATTTACTTTTTTTTGTTTTATTTTAAAACGTTATTTCATTCGTAAGATAAGAGATATCCACACAAATAACTACACACATTTATGAAAAACCTCCGTGTAATTCTTCATGTAAGCCTACACCCCACCACAAACTAGCCACAATCTACAGGGTACTCCAGTTTGTAACCAATGCAGCCTCAACACGAGCCAATGACTTGTGCACCACATTTTGGAATATATTTAAATAACAGATAGGTAAATAGTACTGAACTGTTTAATTCAGAGCGTTTAAATTCAAACTCTGAATTGTGAACTCGGGGCACCCGCGGTAACCACAAAGTAAATATTCATCCAACGGTTTGTTTTCATTTGGAGGAATTTTAAATGTATCTGAAATTAAATCCAATTTATTATTTACAAAAAGACACAAAGGTATTTTAGGCAGCCTTGCTTATGTGGTCATTCTAGATAATGTTACATTTTTCGCACGGACACAACGCTAGCCATGCTTGTGGCTTGAACGTATCGTATACTTTGATTGATTCAAGCAGAACAAATAGACTCTCACACAAGTGGCTGGCGGCAAAGACGGCTGTTTATATCGTGAAACAAATACGTGTCTTAGTTTCACAGCTGCAATGGATCTGCCGGAGTAACAGCTGAGACTATCGATTACAATCATAGACGTCACATGGAAAATTTTCAACGAATCAAATTGTCGGATTTCCTTGTAGGATATATCGACTACTGTCACGTCTACGCAGCAGAGTGCTCCCGAGTTTATACCGACAAAACTTCGCGTAGAAAAACTAAAATAAATCACTAGTGTGAAAGTGTAAACGTGCAACATAATACACGAACTTTCTGGCGTAAAAAAGGTTTGTATAAAACAATTTCGTAACTTTTCATTTTAACGAGAGTATCTTTAATATTAAGAACACGTCAAATTCGAAAAAAAAAAATACACTCTGCTTGACAGTGAAACGTTAACTTTTCTTTTAGAAAAACGTAACATGTAAATAAACATGTTGGCCTGACGTCTCAGTTCCCTCGTGGCTCTCTTCGTTGTATTCAGACATTCTCATTCATGGTTAATTACAGAACGGTTCAGTGCTCATCGCTCAAAACCGTGCAGAGTGCGAGGGAGCAAACATACTCTAGAGCAGAAGTCATTACATAAATTATCCACTTCTCTTCTCTGGCATCTCGAGGACCGTGGAGGCGCGAGCGTGATTGGTGCACACGGAGAGCCAATCAGGGCGAGGCTACCGCGTCCAACGGCCATTTCTCAACACCCACTCCGCGCGGTTCTTGTGTTCTCAGCTGCCAGGACTGCCCGTCTGCCACGCGAGATCGATGTTACGACATTAAAAACCTAACCCAATCGGATAAACTGAAGCATTCCACTTGAGAGTTGAGAATTATTCTACTCTGGCAGTCATCCAGAAAAAAACAAAACAAATAATAACACCCAGCTGAATAACGACTGCGTCTTGGGACTGCGATGGTAGGAGAGAACATCAGTACACGGCTGCGCCGCCGTTGACAGCGAGCGCTAGGGGCGCATATGCAAATTATAACTTTTTTAAATACACAATAAAAAAGTTATTGTTATTCGAATACGAATAACCTCTAATACATTCAAAGCAACAAACATGTCATAACTTATATCGAGCAAGTTCAATAAAAACACATGAAGCTATGAAATGATAAATGATTTGTAACTCGAAGACCACACTTAAAATTTAAAACCGATGTTCTTCGTTGGAGTAGACTACGGCAAAAACGTTTTGAGTAGAACCAATAAATGGAAAGTAACATGCAATTTCGAAACGTATCCGCGATTCAAAGTATTTAACTTGAACCACAAAGTACATGTTGGCGATGCATGAATCGTATAGGATAAGTAGCATTAATTTCTAGTACAAACGCCCCGTGTTGTGAAACTTCCGTGTTGTCTGGTACTTGTTATGCCCGTTAAACTCACAAGATGTAAAGATCGGGTAGTTAATTACACACTGATTATCACTGTGGACGTTGACACTTGCAATATCAACTTGCACGTTACGCACATAATTTCTTCCAATAGATAATGGAAGCGTGAACTATTTCCATATTGATTGAGGCCTGAGGTGACATTTAGTGATTTTATTAAAGTGGATATTTAGCTCCTACAGTCAGTTGTTACTTGTTTTAATGGGTTTTGGCGAAAATATGTTGTGTATTACAAGGTACAATATACATAACCTTACATTTCCGAATTAAAAACTAATACAAAGCTGGTTGCTGTATTATAATTAGGATATTAACTGGGTGTAGTACCCCAAAGTTAATTCAACCTATCAGACAGCATGCCAGAGGATAACGAGCTCTAGGCATTGATTCGTGATTTACATTACTGACATCCCTAATTCGATATCAGTGCTTAAACAAGATCAAACATAGGCTACGTTATTGAAACTCATATGAACTTTTAGTACACTTCTGTTAATATTTATGACCTTATTTTGGTTGTTGATCAACCATAACCAACAAGACTTAGAGCACGTTCAATTGGGAGCCAAGCCTGTTCGCAGCCTATTAAGCAGGGCGTTCACTTGGCAACCAAGTCTGTTTGCAGCCTATTAAGCCATGCAGGCTGGCTGCCATAGGACGTACCCCGACTTCTACACGGGTAGTTAACGAGCGAGTATAGTTAACTCGCAGCACTTAACTGTCCAGTTTCGAGAAGGCTGGGTGTTACCACTTTTCTAAGTCGTGTTTTTGTACTCGGTTGGACCATGGTTTCCATCATAGTTCACATTATCTGCTCACATAAAAGCTTCCGGGGTGTCACATAAATAAATGCAACCTAAACGGATTTCCTCACACGAAGAAATTTGTGTCCGTCCTCCAAAAAGTGTTTTCTATTGCGAGTTCCAATGCTAGGACGAGGACCTATCGAAACAGGGAACCAGGCGAAAGGGTTAAATTGTTACTTAAAAATGCATGAAGAACGCAGATTGTTAGCTGAATACATTTGTTAACTCCATAAATAGTAAATAAAGCAGTGCTAATCTCAATGTTTGCCTTAACTGAACTCAAGGGGGGTGTTACAGTACTGATTGTGATGTTGAAGAATGTTGTCATAGGCATTACACAAGGTATTAGTTCCAACATGTAGATTGTAATACATATCCAAATGTTTTATTATTTATTTACTTATTTTTACTCATTTACTTATTTTGACTTATTTACTTAAGGTAGGCCTATGTATATTGTATATTGTTATAAAACTGATTTATAAAAGTAATCAATAAATACAACTATACAAGATACAACGAAACAATAAAAACATTGAGCAAAATCAAATAAAATAGCAATTGAGATAACATTAACAATTACCAAAATTACCATAGAAAGAGATAGAACATTGAAAAATGTAGTAATTTCAATACGACAAACAATACTACAAAATACTAAAGAGATGGTTTTCATAAACTATTGATTATTCATAGACACTTTAGGGTCACAGGTAATACCTATGTAATAATAATGCACCGCATATCGATTATGAAATAACAGCTCCAAATAAATCAACATCAAAGAGACTCCCAATCAGAGCTTGGTCTCATAATGTGTCCAGATAGCAAGAGCTCGATACTATGTAAGCACGTGGTATCTGACATAAGTAAATCAAGGTAAGGTGAGAACACGTATTCAATCTGCGCTTACTTTTATCCATCATGATCCTATTGATCGTTATTTTTTATCACCGTACGTTGCCTATTGATATGAAGATTATGTTAAGTCTGAGAATATAAGAATAAGAGAAAGAATAATTAAGAGAATAGAAGAATAGTGCAGCTAGGAGAGTGGTTCGAGTCAACACATGTTCCTACTGACCTCTGATTTACTTATGACGTCGCGTGTCTGAAGTGAACGCTTAACGTGAGAACCCGTCTCGTGTTGCAGCTGTTATAATGTCAGAGTTTACCGTCCGTCCACCGTTTACACCGACAACATGAGGTAGCAGCACGAGCAACTAGTGGTTGGATCAACGAGGGATATTTTTAGATTTACACCTGGAATTAAAGGGTTGCAACGCTTCAAAAGAGAGTAATAACAGTTTTAATTATACCTGAATTGAAATGTATCATAATTGTGACGTATGATTATTTATAGACATGTTATAGCTGGTATACCGGTGATAAATGTGTGTAAAATTAAATGCAGATAGTTTACATCCATATCAAATTCTGTAATATGTCTAGTCGAAGCAAATATTCAAACTACGTACCACGGATTAAACATGATTATGCTTCTTAAACATACCAAAACATATAGGCATAGTTTGATTACAAATAAATTTCTGAAAATGTATTGATAATAAAATTTGATTTGAAGTAAAGCTTTTTCAGCTATTTGAAGAAATGTTACACATTTTACGAATGAATCACGAAAGTAGTCAGTACGAGTAAAATTATGTAGATACAACTTTCGAAACAAACAATATAAAGGGTTTTATACTGATTTGCACATCCTCGAAACGCCATTCTAGTAATTATGTAAAACTAGGCAGCAATTAAAGTGATCTTCCTTCCAGCTGACGACGCAAAATGCTTTTTGTTCAGTACGACAGCGCTGCGCTGCCTTAATCAGTTGGCGGTGATGTTACTATGGATAGAACAAGAAGTTACCGTCGCTTCTGTAGCAGCTAGCGAGAGAGGGTTGGGCTACGCTAGTTCTAATGATAATTATGAGATACAACGAAGCAGAGCTGGCGAACCTTTGAGAGTGTTTCAAGGAACATGGTTACAAGCACTAACTGAAAATAGTGAATTAAATTTAACGTCAGCTCCGCGACAATACAATGCACGAATGTAATAACGTTCATCAGTGTATCAACAATGTTATTATATTATTTACAAAATAATATTTGAGACATGCAAAATATTACAAAAAAAAAAAAAAGAAAATCAGTGATATTATAAAATATAAATACATTCAAAATTTGTTCGTCTGAGAGTCAATGCAGCTCCGACAGTTTGGAAAATCTTCACAATTCCTAGACAACGGGCACGGCCAACGAATGTAGACCTAATAACCGCAACAACGCAAGACAGTTAGAATATTCGTGGGGTAAAAACAGATGGGTCCCGGGTTTGTGCGCGGTGAAAATGTCTGCTCTGCGATGAGATATATGCATTCCAGACTAATTAGGCCAACAACGAGCAGGGGCCTAATGAACAATTAAGACGTTGTATTTTACTTGACTCGAAGATATTACGTTACCTAGGAAACAGAACAGATCTATTTCCTTCGTTATTTTTCGTGTTCTTAATATAGCTACAATCACAAGGAAACACAATATGACTAAAGGATGACAAGGAAAACCTGTACTCAGATTGGATATAAAACCGAAACAGTCGTCAATCCATAGATCCGCTTTCCGTTGATGTAGAACCAATTTTACAATATCAATACTGCATCATTAAGGATTGAAAAATAATTAATTTTGGAAAAAATGAAGGTACCTGGACTTGCCTCTCTGAAGGATTGGAGTCCAAATAAATAACCCACTTTAATGATGTTGGAGGGGTTTGATGACGTTTGTTGATGGTTACGTCTATATTACTGCACTCATGCTATTCGAGTTGCAGAAAGAATTAAAGGAATATGAAGAAAATGAATGAGGTAACAAATATTTACATTAATGAACTAAGTTGAATGAGTTTTGTACTTATTGTTATATACTGTAAGTCAATCTTGAATATATAACTTAAAACAACGACAAATATACATGCGTACGAGTTTAAACACGTTGACTATTGTATCCATTGTCATAAAGAGATTTAATTAAAAAACATCAATCGTTCAACTAGGTTTGAAAATATAAGATACAACGTCAATCGTAAGCCACAACATTCGTATACTACAAAATGGAGTCTTGTTTGTAATACAAGAAAAAAACAAGCCATGCAACGATTTTATAAAGGGGGTCACTTTCAAAAAGTTCGTTATATTTAGTTGCATAACGATGTTTATTTGTGTCTTCAACATAACAGTTCCAAAGTCACGGTTTTTACAAAACACTCTTCACTGGAAGCAGAAATAAAGCAACAAGCCTGAGAGCCACAAAGTGATATTTTCATAAGCCAATTTGTAACATAATGAAAAGAGATATTTTACCGATATCGACAAGCGCATAAAACACTTGATATTAATGAGTACGAGCCCTCAGCGGTTGTACACAGCAGCAAGTGTGTGAGAGAGACAGAGACTAGTGTTTTATACTCTCAGCCTAGTTAGCAGCGAGCGCTCCAGGGAGAGAAGTTTATCACAAAAGCGGTTTAACTTTCTTTGTGTAGGAGAGTTTACATTACAACCGTGCAAGTCGTCCTCTAGAGAGAAGCCTACGCTAGGACTGGCATAATAACTGATTTAACTTTGGCACCCATTCAATCAGTTTAAATATACTAGAACAACAAAACAATATTCTACAAACATTTAATGGGCGGTTAATTATTCCCATGCAATCCGCTTCTTGCGGTCCAAATGAATGTATGCGTTAGCTTAATTAAATGTTTCCGAAGTGCGAAGTTTCGCAGATAAACGATGCCGGAATCACGGCCCCATAAAATGACAAGCAGCTACCGTGATATTGCGGTCTTAGGAAGCCGTGAGATAGAAACAGCAGCCGAGGGCTTAGCTACATCTCACTTGCTCACAACATTTGCACAGCATGTGAACTTACTACCACATCAAACATAATAAACACATTATTGAATTGCATATTCAAAATTTAGAGGAATACATCTGGATATTTTCATTAGGATAGAATAATGGTTGCATGGGTTACGAGCCAAACTATTCGTTAGAGTCATTACTTTAATAGAGCACCTTTTATTAATGAGGTAAAAGGATGTGTGTGGTATGGCAGATAATTACCATAACTATCATTAAGAGTAGCTTTTAATATAGATGATGGTATTTGGTTTCTACGTATCACATTTGACTACGAGACGATGAGTGGGTAATTAGCAAGATGAAAACACGCCACATAACGTCCAGGACGTGGCCAGGACTCGAACCTAAAACGCAGTGACCACTTCACCTAAACGACCGCAGCCAACTACGCTCGGTCTAAATATAATATCTACAAGAATTTAAACGCGACGGTAGCGTTTAAACGTTTCGAGTTTAAAAAATAAAATAAACGTATGTGGAGTCGAATTTTCTTTGTTGTAAACAGAGACTCGCAATATCGATTAATGGTTTATCCAATTTCTCAAGTCGGCTCAGACTACAGAAGACACAAACAGCTGTTCTATCAATATGCAACACTATTCAGCTCAGTCTCATAGCTCACACACTGCAGGAGAACGCACGCACAATTAGCAAATAATTAAATTAAGTTCCTTTTTCGTGTGGCGGCGGGGGGGAAAGGGTGGAGGGGGGGCGTATTTACGTTTAAAAAACGTGGTTTGAAACGAGGTTGAACGTTACGAGTTGCTCGCCACTGAAGAGAATGACGCGTAGGAATCAGCAGCATTCACTCTCCGATCACCAGTAAACGTGTGGGCCCACAGGCATCTAGATAGGCCGTCAATCATTGCGCAGTTTGGTCACAACACCGCACGTAAAAATGCCAATATCGCCATTGACGGGAATGTATCCCTGCCTGTTACACCCGAGGTGTATTGGCCGGCCAGAATACACACACCACTGAATGCAGATACTAATCAACATCCACGTCGCATGAGTAAATGTCAACACAGGTCGCTGCTTGGACAGTACTGGTCACGTGATAAGCAATCAAGAGGTCACATCTCGTCACCGGGTCACGTGATAAGCAATCAAAAGGTCACATGCATCTTGTCACTGGTGGGACTGAAACTTACAAGAGATGCATGGCTAACGGGAAATATATTCCTCAATAGATCGTCTATTATTGGTGCAAGAGTGAAATTAGATAGAAATAGAAACAGGAATGTAATGTGTTAAATACAGTGGCGTAACTAAGGGCCCGCCGGGACCGCGGTCGCGGGGGGGCCCAGCGCTCTAGGGGGCCCAAAAATTATTTCTAAGACATGTATATATATGCAAATTAAAATTTTAAAAAATCAAATTTAAAAAACTTGAGTTCGTCATTGACAATAATTGACAATAGGACTAAATACGAATAACATTAACATTGGCTTCGAAAGTAGACTGACTGTTGTTGAATTTTGGGTCTAGCACTCAACACATATGAATATGATACGACGCACAAACAAGCGTAGCTCATTCTTGTTTGTGATGATTCGCCGTCAAGTTATCGGACACTGGTGCGCAGCGCGGTCTGCTTGATTGCGGACTGCCACTTTGTGAGTCATACTAAATGCAGCTACTACTGCCGTGCCCTGCGAACAGTTTGACAAGTTTTGGCTTGATCAGTACACCGTTGGAGTTACAATGAGTATAAGAAACAGGAATCGACTAGGCCCGTGAATGTCATAAACTCTAACTCAATCATCAGAGATTTACCTTCGACTTCGAGTTCAACATCCGTGTGTGAACAAGACTCGGAAGAGTCAGAAATTTTAATAGGAACCTTTACCGACGAAGTGGTAAGTGGCGACATAAATATTAGTCATAGTGATTCTGAAACAAACATAAAAATAATCAGTGGTTCTGGTTGGGGGGGGGGGGGGCCATAATTATTTTTTGCGGGGGGGCCCTGGAATTGTAGTTACGCCACTGGTTAAATAGTTAATAAGTTTTTTGTATGGACCAATGTTATATATAATGTATTTATGAACTGCGTGGTCTGGAATAAAATATTTAATAAAACGAGCTCGCCAAAAATTCCAATATTTACGGAACCATAGATTCAAACGTTCGACGGGTGGACTTGCCCCTCGGGGTATGGAGATAAACTAACAATAGTTTATCAGCTTTATCAAAATATCTTCGCCAAAAATGCTCGACTGAACGTTTTAAGTAGTCGAGAACCGGTAGTATATAGTAACTAGTTTCGGAACCACCGATATAAATTGACCTTCGACCGCCACGTTTCACCACTAAATCTCGGCCATCTGGCACTGCACCCCCCCCCCCCCTCCCCCCCACCCCACAACCCCGAAGCCGCTAACAACGGAAACCCATAACTTAGGTCCGCATCTCGGGTCCGACGAGTGAAACGGTTCGAGATCGATTTTAATCCGCGCGACCGTCTTCAATTCTAGCAAGATCACTCTCCCTACTTGTGATTTCCAAGGCAAACGAATGTATCCCTCTTCCCGGGGTCAGTCTGCCCTCAGCCCCTATCGCCCCCCCCCCCTCCCCCGCCCTAGGACCCCCCACAAAACAACCACGCGCGGCGTCGACTCGTTTGTAATTTTTCACAGGGTTGCGCTTTTCATTTCGCAAAGCCATACGGGCTGAGCAAATTAGCATGGCCCATGGAAACCATTACGGTTGATGGTGGTGCAAATTTCTTACGACGACGAATAATAAAAACAAGACGCGTTTTCTTTTTTATGAATACGATACTGAACACAGAAATACATTTCGTTATAATGGGTTAAATATACCGTAGACAGGAGCGGGCGCTGGTTATTATGATATTCTTCACTTCCTACAAGAACGAAAATACAAAACAACGCACTTTGAACCTATACTACAGCGAGATGGATACAAATAAATTGACAAATTAGTTTTCCTTTTTGAATTTCGTGAAGCGTATACATTTATGACATTAGCTAAAATTATTACGTATACCACCTATTCCATGAAATTATAACATGACCTGTCCAAATACAAATGGTTAAAATAGCCTACATTGTTCGTGACTTCACTAGAAAGCGAACATACACTTGAACTATAAAGCACAAAATACAATCTCTAGTAATGTCTCGAGATGTAAGGTGAAATGCTAGCGCGTGCGGCGTTCCGCTAAGCATCCTTGTCTATTTGTTGATAGATTGCTGTGTGTAATGTCTACCTTCTCGCAGCAATCCATTTGTCCCGTAAAAGGATTGTTCGATTTAAAGAACATAGAGCCATTCAAATAAACAACCCAAAGATTTCTTCAAGATAAGCATCCGCCATGTTGGAACTATTTAAAATAAGTGAAGCTATGAATATGAAGCTAATGATAACAAAGGAGTCGCGAGTGCTCAGTGTTATTTCAAAGCCATTTATCATTCGCGACATTTTAAGTGTACTTTAAAGAACGAATGTAAAGGGGAAATAAAGTTTTCAACGTAATTGCCGTAGTCAGATAGAAGTCGGCTATCCCAGGAAAGGCAGCAAATCTTCGGGTTGGTGGAGGCGCCGGGTCCGGTCGGGGTCCATTGTGGCCTTACAAGGCCGACCCTTTCTTTGTTCATTGAGAAAAAAAGCTTTTAACTCAACAAAGCGAATCCTTGATTACGGCTTATTTCATTGGTAACGCTGCGCACGGCTAGATTCCCTCGGTCCGTGACAAATGCGCCCGATTTCCTCCGATCCGAGACCACGATAGTATAAGTGAAATACAAAATAAGGTGGTGATAGTTTGGTGTGATTAGGAAAACTGACGGGCTGATGGTATGACAGAGGCCACGTAAGAAATCCATTGGAATGCATTATGGATAGTCTTTTCAGACCTGGATTAACCAACCACAAGGATCGTTTTTTTATGTGGCACATTTTGGCGAACCGTAAAGACCTCCCAAGCATCACTATTAAAACCTGTTAAGTTATACACACACAACTAATAAGAATAAACCTACTTTAAAATGGTACAGTGGTGTATACGAAAAATTAAAGCCCGGATGCAAAGATAGTTTATAGTGTGTGATAGATAGTACCTAGTAGATGTGGGAACTCGGTTGTGAGAAAGATGTTTTACACATGGAGAAAAAAACAATTCCTAGAAAATTAAACATAGAGTTTATTCTGGTATATATTGCAGTACAGGCCATGATCAGTTATATAATATTATATTGCCATTAACTCTATCTCGACTTCATGTATGATGCCAACAGAAGAAGTACATGTGTGTGTATTTATGGCATGATACAGTGGAGCGCGATGTAGCGAGTATTGACCCCGAATAAAGAGAGAGAAGATATTTCTTCCAAAAGACTAGCGATGCGACGAGTTGTCAGGGAAACGACTATATAGGGTTTTAGAGGAAGAAAAAAACATGCAAATTCCACCAGATATATGAAAATATTAACATTTATGACGGGCGTTATCAAATGTTAACAAAACGAGAACTACAGCTTATCCAGTGGCTAGTTTGTTTGTTTTAGAGATACTCAAACTGAGAGCGACATGTTACTCGTATACGCTTACAGCATTCACTGTGAGCTTGGAATTACTAATGATAAAAAGGCAAGTTCAGAACTCACTCAAATGTTGAGTTAAGTCTAATATTGGAACGTTGATCTACAGGAAATCCAAATAAGTGTTCCAGATCATTTAACAATGTCATAGTGATCAATTCACAATTCGGAGACTTATTTCAAGGAGATCGCAAGAATTGGCGATCAGCGATCACACTTTAGCAGCGCGAGGATTTTTAACTATAAGATCCATAACTCTTCCACTTATTGCAGTTAAGTAAACGTAAGAACAACATAACTATAATTGAATCTAGAAAATCTATAACAACGTTGTCTTTACTGAATGAGTATTGACATGTATAAATTAATATTTAGTATGGTTTTGATCTCTAAAAATGTGATTAACGAATAACGACAATATATCACATTCATAAAAATGTATGATTACTAAGTTTGTGTTTACTACAGAGAGCAAATAATGCATATAGACATAAACGAGAGTAAGAGCAACGATGAAAAGGAGACATAACCTCGAATATAATGGGAAAAGAGACATTAAAGATAACACCTAAAAAGGTCAAGTACTTTAAGAATAATGTTAGAAATGAAACGAACAGTCCGCCCAGGTATAATGCACTCCCTCGCAAGATCCAGTGTATATTTTATTCCAGAGTCAAGATTTAGTGTGGCATGCATACCGCCCACCCAGAATGCGCCACTGTAAGAAGAAATGTATTTCAGCTGCTTCGTGATGCAAAAGCCACAGGACTTAAGAACCGAGGGGCATACTAATAGGCAATACGCTGAAGTGAGTATAGTACGCAAAGGCGGTACATAAACATGACTTCTTAACAAAACTACGCTGTAAAATATGATAAACCACAGGATATGCATTGGTACTGCTGAAAGTATCAAGGAGCAAAATCTGTGCGCACAAAAGAAACAAGGAAGATATACTAAACGATGTAGGGCTTAGACAGGGTCCACTACATTGCATCAGTAGACCCCGCTAGAGGCTTAGAGCCACTCGAGGCTTAGCGAGGGCTATAGGTAAGGTCGCGGCCTCTCGATAAAGCCCTACACCTCATCCCCAGTAATTTGAAGACGGGTCAATCATTAGCCTGTTGTCATCATGGTTCAGATTCACTATAGAGTGCAGGATGTAGAATATTAACACTCAGCTCCAGGTACACCAATGTGTAGTTCTTCATGTGGTGTATAACCTCCCAATGAATATCAGTTAAATTTACATTGTACTTTTAGAACGATGAAATCACAGGCACGGGCCAGACTTATGCGCACTGGTTTTAGTGAAAGAGTCGCAAAGAACGGTGCTTCCGAGTCTTGCACTATAGGTCGACTCTTGCTCCACTATTGAAAGTAACAATGCGGGTTTGCAAATCCATTAGACTACTTGCGGGTGCGATCCACAAAAGTAGGATAGTCGATGCTCTGACTACTGATACTATAATCCAGGTACTTTCATTAGATAATGGAGCCAGTGCGCACCCCGGGCAGTGCGTGAACCGGGCAACCATTTACTCCCTGCAACACTCGTTTCAGATCGCCAACGACTCCAGGCGATATATTGCGGCTTTGAACGGAACTGTTGGCGCAATGGATGATTCTCTGTGTAAACGGTTAAGTTAAACATAGGAGGTTCGCAGTTTCCGTCGAAAATCAATGTGGCACAACGATACACTGTAATGTTTCAACAGTAATCGAATGTCAGGCGTTAAGTTTTAGGTCTCTGGTATAGAATTCCTGTTCGGAAGAATAATAGGGCGATAAACCTCTTAGAAACCTTCCCCTAAATGTCAACAGGAAGTCTCCACGAACACTTGACTGAAAAATAAAAGTGAGTAACGAGAATCGCAGAGGCCATTTCGTTACGAAGGTTGGAGTAAAATAGAGACAAACCCTTCGCTTAGAGCCCTAAACTACAGCATGCCATTCTTGCCTGGGTCCAGATACCAAATGCAGGAGGAATGTGTTAAGATAATTATTACTAGAGCTCGCTCCGTTGGACAGACGAGAATTCCACTGTTTATTAATGCTTGCGTATTGTTGCTGCGCCTCCAGATGCAGAATAGCTCATAACCTGAGCGAACACAAAGCATTGGTTTAAGAGAGCGCCGGGCCTGATGTATAGTCTGATATTCTGTCACCGGAGCATTCAAGTCTCACTAGTTATTAATGGACGTAGCTGTACTAAATTCTGACAACAAAAACCGCATTATTAATTCAGGCGTAGAGCTTATTGTTTTCTAACACCGCAGCCTGATAGTTTATCATATTTTATTACAATTAATACCTGAAGCGCTTAAAGCCTCCGACATCAATTAACTGGCGTTTAACTAATTTGTCGAGTCTAAGCCGTTACCATCATTATTTCATAAAAGCAGCGTATTTCTCACCACGAGAAAAACGAAGAACCAATATTAGTCTTGGGGTTTATAAACACAGCCGGCTGTTTTCCTCCGTTCTGTTCGAGAACGCGCCCACGCGCTGCCGCAATATCACCGGTCGGCGATCGAGGCTGGATATTAGAACGAGATCGTCTCTCAATGCTAAATTGGCTTTTGCGGTAACGGCGGGCATGATTTCGACTTCCGTCTGCGCGTCCATATCCGGTGACAAGCTCAGATTGCAAACGCCCGTTTTCAGCACCGTTTCTTACCGGCGCGATCTAGAGCCTAATTGGCAGCGTGATTGGCCAGTTGGGATTCTCCCTACGCTCGAGGAATACAGTTGCCAATAACGGGGTAAACGCCGTCCATATTAACACCCAGGTTAACTTATAGGGCAAGAAGTTCGAAGGGTGATCGCTCTTTTTATATACCAGCGAAGACGGGATAGAGCTTGATAGCCTCTCCAGTCTCAAGAGATACGGTTGATGGAGAAAAGAATGTAACAAATCAATGGTACTCTGTCTTTCATATCTTGAAACGTTTCGACAAGAACAGGCTCCGGCCCGCGCATCGTCTCAGTTATCCTCGTTGCGGACATGTGAGACTTTTGACTCACTTCTAGCGAAAACAGAACACTGTATGGTAGGGCGTGGCTTAACAAAAATATTTCACTCCGAAGAAGTACCAGTAAATGTGTTATTATGGTAAATCTTCGCAGCCATTAAATGCATTGATCATACATAACTCCCTTTTACATTCGAGTTTGAGTTTCGATTGTCTAGAATATTGTTAAATTATAAACGTAGTACGAGAAGAAGAGATTTAATAACTTACAAACTGTGGTTTGCTTTGTTAGGGCGAGTTTGAAGTTTGGCACTTTCCTGAATCCCAATGCCCGGGGTGTTTTTAAGACTTTGAAACTCAGGTGCGTTTCCACTGCGGTAACCAGATCTCTATGCAGGAATCGTCGTAAAGTGAACGTCGTGTAATATTTCTCTCCATTATCATTTCACCGATGACGATTAGCCTGCACGAGAGAGCGTCCGTACAGTGGACAGTAGAGTGGACATGCAGGTTGTCGGGGGACCGGCCGCGTAGATGCGGATGGAGCTCAACACGCCTATACACTTAGCGGGGATATGACGAACACCCCGCGGCCAGGATCCTAACACGGAAAGAAAACAGCTCCCCCAACGTTGGACCGAGGTGTGATTTGAAAACATTGTGAACTTAACTTTCCCAACTCTGGCCGGGCATATGGCTTAGGTCGGGGAGCCACTTGAGTCAGTTAACGCTGTAGGAGACTAAGCCCAATTCAAAGAGTTTCACAGTCGGTTGAACTCAGAGAGAAAGTTTAGTTCCAATACAAGCCGCACCAAATTAACGGTTAGTTATGTTCAAGAACTCAACATTGAAAAGCCACACAAAACATGAAGTGGATGTGGTTTCGTGAGAAGACTGTGTGTATTGTATTTTGTTTGATCTTATGTAAAACTAAATGCATCATGACACAAATAAGAAAATGATTTGTCTTATTTTATCAAATTAAATAATTAATAGAAAATATTAAAAATATATCGAAACTGAAACTGGTGTGCGTTTCTCGAAACGAAATAGACAACAAAATAAAATGTTTCCACCAACTTCACGCAGTCTTGACATCTATTCAATATTTTGTAACTTTCTTAAAAATATTTCTCAAAAAGTTTCATTTCACGTTGTTTTCTTCTCCGCGCCATTGTCTCTCATCGGGCGAGACGGACGGTCGGCGTCCTGTCACGCTGACCCGCGTCAACACATGGTCGTTGTATCGATGTTTTCTTCCCTGTCTCCCGTGATGGATTAACTTTGTGCCGAGTTGTAGCGGCTGCCGGCCTGGGAGTTGTGTCATGGTTACCAACCACTTCTTACTACGTCGTCAAGCGACGCTGGAACTTCTTAAATGGCTCCCCATTAGTGGGAGAACCAGCGCTGCAGGGGAGATTATATAATGTAGACCACGCTCGCCTAAGAACAGATTAAGTCAACACGATGTACGCAGCGATGGGAGTAAACCCCACATTAATTTTGATAGCCCTGTACGTTCTATATCATCGAAAATGTAATCTGGCTACGTTGTACTCTACAGAATGAACCCACACATTTGAAAATTGTTCACGCTACATAGAGTTCGGTTTTTGTATTCATTCATAATTAATCTTATTTGATATTGATTTATTGATATTGCGGTACACGCCCCTCAATGCATCGGGCACGATCGAGACACTGAGTGATGAAGGACGTAACCCGCCCGACCCACCCCTCCGCCGATGAAAAACGTAAATTCAGCGTCATACAGCCAGCCACGGGCAACTCAACTCGACGAGCGGGTGTCCCGGTTACATGACCGGCCGACCGGCGGTTCACGAGCAGACGAGGAACAAATATGAGAGTCTAGTTGTAAATAAAGCTATCATGTTTTATGTATAAGTAAGCTGGGGACGGAACAACCTTCAATCTGTAGCAGAATTATTACTTACTGGAAAGGAGAAAACTTTTTCCAATGACAAACACTGCAAAGTGTTCTACACAATAGGTCGAAAAGCTTCGGATTTTAAGGCTTTGTGTTTGTCTTTAACATTCAATACCAAATTTTGGAAATGATATGGGCCTAGGTTTTATAAGGATCAACAGATATTCTCAGAAAAGGATTAAAAATATATTATTTTCAAAATAAGACACTTTGAGATATTACTGAAACTATTATATTACTATTCTATTCTATAACTATGTATAATACTTTATCCAAACACAATTTACTTTGCATCGGTTTTATACAATATCAGCAGATCCACCAGTCAATAACTTTGAAAAAGAATGTAAATTTAAAGATACGGATAACAAATATTAAATTCTCATACTTTCAAGTTTTTTGTATCTAGCACTCTTAAAATAATACTCAACAAATATTGGTGGCATCCGCATTGAAACACAATGTAGACACAAACACTATGAATTGTACAAATTGTCAACAAGCGAGATGCGGGGTTCTTACGAGCTCTTGCAGACAAACTTACAAAAGAAAGAACTCGCTGTAACAACATTTATATACTATGACGTTGCATTCTCTGCGAAGCGCAACATACTGAAAGTTCTTAAGCGAGTCAATAAAATTAATGGGAGAGTCAGCTATATAAATAACGACGCAGACGGCCATCGTTGCAAGAAGCAACCATGAATGAAAACAATCGTGTATTTATTGTCAATCCACTCATGGAATCTTTTGCAGAAGATTTGATAGAATTCAGCTACGATGCACAGAATATTACAAAATCTATAGTCTTCCATCGACGCTGGTGCTGGGCATTCCAAACCGGCATTCCAATCGAGTAGCTGCATGCAGAGAACTGTACAATTTAATTCAATACCAGGGGAAAAACTCTTCTTTATCATTTAAAAAAATCATTCTTTCATCTCTACAAAAAGTTTGACGAAGATGTATTTGACAGTTACGAAGGGAAGCCGGAGCCCGCTATGAATTGAAATGGATTTAAGTAAACACAACAATATAACCAGGTGACAGCTTGTAACTGATGTGGCTTGAGTTTTAGAGAACCTCCGCTGGTCGTGTTGCTATGACAACGGCAAACGTAGCACACGTACCCGTCATATTACAGAGTATCAGTAGTGTAAAAACGGACAACAGCTACACATTAAGTTGTTGTGGAACTCTTTAGCTCAATGTAGAAAGAAAGCAAGTCACACGACTAAAAGTTCGCATTCATCGTATGCGCCTATTCTAGTTTACTTGATTTATGAGAGTTTCTTAAATTTGGCTACATTTTGGTGGGGGTGCCGGGTTTTGAAAAAAGTTTCGAGTATTTCTCCTTTTTATTTGGAAATAACACTTTATCATCAGGGATGTTTAAAAAAAAGTAAGATCGTGAAACACGATACGTGTGTAAAACAATCATTTTAAGTGTTCGTATAGGGACCATAAAAGAGGGTAGTATCGGTTCTATAGACGCAGGTACGCCGGAATTTGGCACATAACACTAAGTTTTTGTATGAATATAAAATTGTAGATTTATTCCAGTGTTTTCTTATTTGGAGAGCCTATTTCTTGTAATGGATGGCCCCCTAGTGACGATAAAAACCAGCTCAGGATAGTTCATCATGTGTCTGTGCTGGCGAGGTGACTGGGTCGCCCGGCAGAATGGAAACATTACTGCATTTAAACAACAAGGGTGACACATTTTTGCAGGGCTGCCAAGTGCAATAAAATTTGCAGGTGTTCAAATATTACAGTGAATGGTAGAACATAAATTGCTAACGTGGAAACTATAAAGTGTGATTGCGTTCGAGTGGAAGTATTGCTCTATTGCTTCTCATTGCACCTCGTCACTAGAATAAAACACAAAACAATATAGCTACATAACCTTCTTTGTAACAATTTAACAAAACAGCTGACACGAAGTAGTTCCCTGTTCTGCGTTGACCTTAATATTTATAGTATGGAATTAAAATTTGGCGTGTTTGCAAAGAAACATATGGCGGTTCATTGAAATCAATTTTCTCAAAAAGGGCACATAGACCTGTGACCTTATTCCAGCCAGGGCCTCATTTATTGATTTTACAAATATGAATAGAAATAACGTTAAAGATGAAAATATTAAAAAAGGAGATATATTTTATAAAGGGCCTATAACGATGTTTGTGAGTTTTTCTTCTGTGTGTCAAAATAACGTCAATGCCGGGGCGGGGCGATCAACGCCCGTCACGTCATTTCCACTTGAGAGGAGTGCATCAAAATAGCTGTCACACTCGTATGCGGTCCGAGTGCGTTAGTTGGGTTTCATAAAAACGCACCGGTTGCAAACGTAGCTCATATTTAATGAGTGTCTCATCCCCAGAGTATGTAAGCCTATGAAAAAAATATAATCTCTTTTTCAACCTTCGCAATTACACAATTGCGTGGCATGATGGGGGATGAAAAACAGGCCGAAGGCCTCGGCTTAGCCACTGCACCACAGACAGCGCCGAATAAATTGGAAGACTATGTAAATCAGCTCAGCCAGTAATTCCGAGGCAGCCTCAGTTCTTGCGGCCAGAGAAGGATTCCGTCGGCACTGCAGACATCTTCGTTGACCGACAGTCACGTAGACTCGTTCATGTCCGGGCCACTGCACACTTGACGCTGACTGATCGCATTGATTGTGATCCAAGTCGCAGTGGTCACAACCATTGGGTTGCCTTGGTTTGCGTCATCAACTAAACCAATATTTACGATACCTCCATCTTTCCCGCCCGGAAACTGTATGAAACTAATGCGGGCACGACCCGTACGGTCCTGGTAATCCAATAACCCGACGCTAAACCCAGTAGTTGCTATGTCGTCAGCAGGCAATTTCGAAAGGCAAAAGTGGATGAGTGGTTTTGCAATAAACTTTGATTTATTATAACGCTAGGCGTTACATTTTCCGTAAGATAGAAAAAAGGCAACTAAATTGAATTCCCTAAACCAATTTTTCATACTCTCAGTGTAATAGGCAGAGAGGCAATCAATTACGCCTAGCAAACAAACGATGAATATCTAAATTTCTAAAATAATTACAACTTCCATTAGTGCCCGCCAACGGCTTACCCAGATAACTAGAGGATATTTGTATCCGACGTATAGCAGTGAGAAAGTGACTTGATATTAATATCCGCAGGGCAACTTCACTATAGTGCAATGTACTGCGGGTAATGGCCGGTTCACACGGTGCGAGTTACTGGCATGCCAGTAATCCAGTGGCTGGCCCTCTAACTGAGGGGCAAGCTACTGGGCTCAGACTCAACTGGCCCCAGCTGTTTACACGTTGCGAGTTACTGGCATGCCAGTAAGCCAGCGGCTGGCCTTCTGCTCGGACTTGAACTGACCCTGTCAGTTGCAAGAATGTCTGAAGATCGTATTATAGAGTGCTAGCATGGAAAGTAATAAGATCATTTTCGTTGATACTATACGAGGAATTATTATTTTTATATCCAGGTCCAAAAACGTTCCACCAATTTTCTTGTTCTCTGTACAAATGCACAAAGTTTACCGTCTGTTCGTTACTCCACCTTCCTGACATATTCCAAAACAAAAATTATGATAATAATAATAATATATCAGCACGAAAAACATACACAAAATAACGTGCTCTACCGTCTACTGACGCTCAGTTACTGACCTGTGCGTTCACATGGCGCCAGCGGCTGGCCGATCCAAACATCCCCGTGGTGGGGGAAGGCCAGTGGCCAGTCGAAACAAAAATATTTGAAGTAGCTCGCCAGGCGAGCTACTGACCAACTCGCACAGTCAGTAACTCGGCCGACCTGTTTACACGAAGCAAGTAGCTGGCCCCCAGCTACTGGCTCTATCAACTCGCACGCCAACTCGCACCGTGTGAACCGGCCATAAGCGGGGTTTAGCGGCTTACAAGCAATACGAGGTCACACGTGAATACATTAGGTGGCCGAAGCCGAGATAACGAATGGCCGGTATTAGTCGCGAGGTAAGTGAATCTGAATCCTGGCCCCGTTCAGAGACGCAGCGTCAACACACATAACAGCGGAACTTCGTTACACCGAAAGTAGCCTACGCAATCCCCGGCGAAATTTGATATAATTTACGATAACACAACAAACTCACTCAGAGAGAAATAACTTCCCATGGCCCATTAAATGTCATCGTAAAAACTTGGTTCCTACTATCAACGATGAAAACGTTTCACTTTTCAGGTCTTATAAAAAGATGAAAATCAAGTTAAATGCTCTTAGGAGAAAGTTTAAGTTTCTTTACAAACGTGATAATGCATGATAATTGTTATGCATATTTCCTCAGGTTGGTTCAAAAGGACCACTTTAACTCAATTTGCATGTACAAAAGTAACCTGCAAATGAAAAGAAATCGTTATGGCTAACAACAGAAAAAAGGAAGAAAGGATTTGAACTAATTAAGGCAGCGTCAGCAGGCGTTTCCAACCCGGTATTTCGCTCTTATGGCTTGTTTTCCTGTGCTATCTAGACAAGATAAACAACTTAATTGGCCATTTTGAAAATTTCCACGTCCATTTGGGTCATACCGCGCTCCGCGAAAACTAGGTTATAAACGAAGTAATAAATGTATTTATTGGCTATTTCCCGAGTAAAAGTAACCGATTTTCAATGGAGGATATTAAACAATGTATTATGTTACAAATTGTCCTGTGAGGGTAAAAAATAGTCGCAGGTTACAATATCATAGATATTTCAATCTAGCCCTGGCCCGAGCAAAACGGAGGCACGACTCAATCTATGTACTAGTACTAATGCGCGTACATTATTTGAAAAGAGTTAAGGTTATCTCCTACCCAGTAAAGCATTTCAAACTACTGTAAGGATGCCGAACTTCTCTATATTCCATCAACGCACGTTTTGAGACAAGGAAATTCTCACAATTGTATCAATTTGAAACCAACGAAATCATATGAAACACATTTCAAGGAAGCAAAATGTGGTAGCATGTAACTTACCGCAATGGATATAATAAAATAAAGTTGGTGGTTTGCTATATTCGCGGCTATACGCTTTGATGCGACATAGATATATCGTTTATAAATGTCTATACAATATGTAGGCCTATTGCAAATATGTTTTTTTACGGTAACTTGGCAAGTTCATATTGAAAAAATAAAATAAAACACAAAAAATGCTATTTCTAATCTATCTAGCCATTTAACTAAAAGAATTGATTATCAGTAGGGGACATATAGTTAAACAATTTTTTTTAATTGCTTTGTGTATATGACGGCTCCGAATTCACGGTTCACGGATACACCAGTAGGCCTATACCATACAGATATAGTTACAAGTAAATTTCGAAAGTTGCAAACTCCCCGCCCGAACTGGGAATCAAACCCTGAACAATCTGCATTTGAAGCAGGAATAAACCAGCTAGACTAGGGAACCACACAAACTGCTAAATCCACGATCTCTAATTCGATAACTCTTAATGAACTACATTATAATGAGATGGTATATACCTTTGCTTGTGCTAATTAAATTTTACCATCGATTAGCGCGAAGTTTGTCTACTGTGCACCCAAACGAGCTCCCCGGCAACACACTTCCCAAATTACTCAAGAAGCCTAAAGTTAATTAAATTCTAAAAAAAGTTTTACGTTTAATTACTTTAACTTAACACGCACCAATTGGAATATACTCCTACTAGGCGAGTATGTTCGAGTGTGAAATAAGTATGATAATCATTAGAAGAGCAACTTTCTGGGTCTTAAGACTGCGTAAACAATACGCATCTCATTCTCAACCACTAGTTTGTACACAGTCATTCCTTGCATTTCACCAAGAAAATCACACACCGCAGTATGTGCGTGATGTCAGGAATTTCGAATGTTGGGTTTTGTTGTTGGGTTGGGCGACACAGCCAAGACGGAAGATTTTCTAGCTAAGCAGGATATCTTTCCGTGTTAAACCAATAGGTATAATTTAATACTCAAAGTTTGTGCAGGCATATTAAAGGGCGTCAGATATATTTACACTATATAGCCTTGCTACAGTTTGGTCAAATACTATTTTGTTATAGTGCATGTGATATGTTTCGGTTAAAAGTACGTAGTGCACATAAATACAGAGTTAAAGAATCTATACATATGTATATTAAAAAAAAGTAAACAAAATTATTTCCGAAATAAAATTGACGAAAGCAATATGACCGTTGCATGAAAACAGAAAACAGCATGCCTGCAACGTATTACGTTATTGCCACGTTTAAGCTACTTGTTACTATAATGTGACTACACTCCCGTGGATGTTAATGCGTAGGCGTAGATAAACAACTTCACTCAAAAGTATGATTATTACTCAGCGAGTCTAATCGAGACGCATCCTCGAGTGCGGTTCAGGCTAAGATACGTGAAAAGAACTCACAGCACCGCATTTAGTGAGAAACTTGCGAAGAAGAAACGCTACCGTAAAGTACTTTCCCAACAAGTTGGATATCACGCACGCTCTTACCCAAGTTTCCGCTTCAATGAGCTATTCAAGTCCACCAGACAAGAAGGTATATTTCCTAGACTTAGTGTTTTACCCTGTAAGCACGCGTTTCCGTGGAGCTCTTAAATATCTTACTTTGAGGATTGCCATTTCACTGAGCCCTAGAATTATGCCTAGTCGTAAAAGGGCTCGCATTTCGACAATTCATATCTCTTTATTGCGCAATTATTCATGCGACAAAACTACCGACTTCCAGCTGAAACCATGCTCATCTTTACAGGTTAACAAATATATTAGGTCTCCTGACTAAAGACTTGAGTCATATGTACAATACGAAAGCGGTGAAAATTTTCAAATTTCTTTGAACACTTCTGGCATAATTACACTTCTTGTAAATTGCAAGTTATGTAAGTCATTGCATTCATTTTTATCATGTTAAAAAAAAATCGAGATGGGAAAATCTAATAAAGAATACAAGTTAATTGATGCAACGAAACGAATTTCGATTATAACGTAAAAGTCTATATAAAACAGCGAACATTAAGCGTAGTGTGACTACTAATCCTTGGTTTCAATTTTGTAGTTTTACATTCAATTTCAGGGTGTCTGTTTACAAATTTAGATATTAAACCATAATTTCAGTGAAGTACAAGATTGGCACGTTGATAACCATGCAAGAGTTCTATGGAGGATCTATCAACATCCAAGTTAGGTAGTAACAACCATTGCCACAGTTTGTAGAGGAAAGAAACGAACTGAACGACTTAATTCATCGTAACATCGTTTAACAGATTTCAACGTGTATGTATTACGTTATCAATATATATCATTTAAATAATGAAGATACTGTTGTTAAGGGCTCCATATCTCTGAAGTTCGCCAAACCTTAGCCTCGAGATTAAGGCGCGGATGCAAAATCTCCACTCGTGACTCATATAGACTATCTCTTGATATATATTTGCTACATACTGTTATCATAAAGACTTGCCGAAACTAGGCAAGTACAAGGAAGGCATCAACAAATGTTTGGCAAAATCTTACACCGTAGGGCCTATGTGAGTTTGACGAGGCAAATAGTCCGTGAAGTGATAAAATAGATACTTGGACACTCTTAGGCCCGAATTCACAATCGTCCTCTACCGGAGCTGACATCCCCAAGGGCTACATTTGCTGAAAACGGTATGCAAACTTCTGTTACATCGGGTCACATAGGGGGCGGCTATGAATTCCAATCACCAAAGTCCCCTCAGGGGGCGAATGTGTCCAGCCTTATTGGTTACAACGTATGGAACTGATTAGCGCGCGGTGAATCACCGAACTTGGGACTCCCCGAGAGGAAACCTGTAAATGAGGCCTCGCAAGCCCACCAACGAGGCAATCAAGTGTCATGTTCCCCGCCAAGAACTGCGCGCCTGGTCATTTAGGGTCCTGCACGGACTGAAACCACTGAGAATAATCCGGCAGCTACGTGAGGTCCTAACCGACAGCTTCGACCGCGGACCGCAAACACGAAAGCTGTATAGACTGCATCTCATTGTGTCCAAGCAATGGGGCTTTAGTCTTTACCTCTCAATGAACGCAACGAGGCTAACCGAGGTGATGATCGGGCAATTCATGAATAATTATTACCAAGATGGTGGCAATCCACAGTTCACGGTACTTCAGCTCGCAAGGCGGTAGGATTAGATTACACACACCACTGTACACAGACGTCAGCCAGCGGGTTTGCGCCACTTAAAAACGTAACAAATCTTCAGTGGGCAGCGACAGATAAGCGGGAAGCGAACGGGCGCGTAATGGCGATGTATAAAAGACATACATCACTGGGGCTTTACGTCTTTTATTTTAAACACTTTTAAGACTAAACAGTGGACCCGTTGGAAGTGTTGTTTCATACTTTAATCCTATGGACAAAACAGAGTTAAATTAGCTGCACGTCCCCGATTGGATGGGGAAATAACTTTGCACTGGAAATGCTGATAACAAATTCAGAAATAAACTACAAAAATAATTCCTAATCCCGTCGTATTACCGACAAATAATAAGCATTGTACTTTTCCCCAATGCAATACAGTCTGTAACTGAATAAGGCTCAAAAAATATAATTGTGTTCACGTTTACAGTACACCTAAGGGCATTCACACTGATATTTTTTACGATCGTCTTTTATACATGACCACTCAATGGAGCCTCGTTCGTATTGCAAATCCGACACTTTCAATTATTTTTACATGGTATTATTATACTTGAGCTGTCGTATATATTGGCAAGAATGCTAATCGAGACGGCGAAAAAATTATACCCACTAAAGGCGCTTTCATAGCAACACGGCAACACGTTTTTTTCCGGACCATCAGATCACGTGAACCAATCAGAAACTTGCCGTGTCTGCCCTGATTGGTTCACGTGATCTGCCGGTCCAGAAAAAAACGTGTTGCCGTGTTGCTATGAAAGCGCCTTAAGTGTAAACGCTGCCGCTTGAAAGCATAATATAATATTTGACTGGACCGTCACACACCACTCCAGGCACAAGCAGGAATTAAGTCTGGAACGCAGGAACCATGGTTTACCAGACCAATGACTAATCGACCACGGCCACTACGCCCGCACAATTACTTTAGAATTGAACGTAGCTGATCGTGGATCATAAGAACATTGTAAGCATAGCGTATGCATGAACAGAGCAGTAGCTATTCGAACATTTACAATTAGTTTTCAATTATCATCGGAAAGCATGCAACCATTATACCTAACATGATCCCAAATACCAGACTCTGTGAATACAAATTCCTTTCTCCATCAGTGAGTAATGTGGTCCTGTCCACTAAGCGTGTTTTCAAGATGACCGGCGACCTTCAACAGTGCAGATCGCAACGACAGCCTAGTGACGTCACGGACACTTGGGGAGCGACGACGCAGCCTGATGCGCGCGACGTCATGCACACATGCCAATAAATACTATTCTTCGGATTTTTATTTTTCATTTGATGGATAACGATATTCCTTTTATCTGTAGGGAAAATATGTCTAGCATGTTATTGACAGCCTACACAAACATTGCCTGAGTCCGCTGCGGCCGGCGTCTTTTCAATGGTAAATGCGGCAGAGTGGTAGCGTCAGTAGTACAAGCCAGAGTACTCGAACCACGTGATATGCACCGGGTCACGTGTTGTAAGGATGATGTGTTATAAATACTGTTGAGTTACATTACAGGCCGGTGGGGCTTAATGCATATCTTCGTCCAGATTGCGCAGAAAACGAATAGTAAAGATTTAAGTTGAATGCTTTCAATGTTGAATAAACTAAATGGATATCTTGAAATGCTGGTCAGATCATATAGCTTGGACATGGATGTCGTATGGATATGGGCAATCGTATATCGATTAGCATAGTCGACAATATATGAGACGCAAAGTCAAAACATCAAATCTACCTCCCGAATATAATTAGTTTTGTTTTGAAACTACAATTTTTAACTTTTGTGCGTGTTTCTGAAATAACTCGTCAGAATTATAAAACGTATATGGTTCAAACATTGAAATATTGTTTAAATTAATTACTACATTCATACATTGACTTCATGCTCTGCATTCCATCACCTGTGGTAATTCTGTTTGAAATAATTTTCATGTACTAAAACGTCCTTTTAACCTTCAGAACATGATGAGTAAAAACATACCATAGACGAAAAGCACCCAGGCATACAGAGTTAAGATACATTGAAGTGCGACCCACATGGTTAACGTTGCACGCAAGGAGGATCAACATACAACCACCCTTGCCACACCCCACCCTCCTTTACTCACTCGACAAGCAACGGGTAACAGGTCCATGTTCCTAGTCTTCCGGTGTAATGACAAAGGTCATGTGATTTATACGATAATCATGTATTAATAACAACATGCACGAGGGCTAAGCTTTTAGCACGATATACATGTTTATTCAATCAGTTTGAATGTTATTTTCATAACGAGTAAATAACCGCACACGATTGGTGCAATGGTGACAACGGATACCCGTGTTAACACAAACCGTCAAGCTGTTGGTATCAGTGATAGACATTACACGTGTGCTATGTCAGCGAGCGTTCGGAGACGCAGTTGAGGTCATGTTTGAACGACGCAATATTAAGAACGAGTTACGTTAAAAGTTGAATCCAATCACGCCACGTTATTTACAAACAAATATTACGTTGTTCGACGATGAAAATAAAAACAAATCATGCGAGTATTGCAAACTTTCCGTTTGTGCGAGCATATAATATATACGCACATTGAAATTGGACGTCGATAGCACACGCGGAAGGTCGAAACGTTGACAATGTTGGGTCATTTCCGACATCATGTCGACAAACATCGGTGCCATTATCACGTCGTTTCGCTACAGGCCATTAAACTTACCAATATAACTTGTAACTCGGTCGATGAAAACAGTGAAACAAGTCAAGTATTCTAGTGTCACGTGGCCTATTCACGTCAAGGGTAGATACGTGCTAGATCCCCACGGCCACGAGCATAATGTACACATGTCACATGCAGCACGAGGAAACTATGCATTTAACTATGATAATTCTAGTTATAAACTCCGAGCCAGCTAATCTGCGGCCTAACGAGCTGAACATGCAGGCGCATGTTGTTGGGTAAACATATTTAGAAGCCCCTCGACTGGGGGTGTCTGCAGAGACGCCATAAAACTACTTCGTGTTGTATTATGTCGTATCTGATCGATACAGTTAACTTTACTCCAAGAAACAAACGAGAATACTGCTCGGAATAACAATGGGCGCCACTGGCGGTTTGTTAGCGCAATCCGGTCGGTCGGAACACGTGAAAATAAGTCCACGTTCTGCTTACAAAGCTTCGAGGAAATCGTGTTTCAGACAGGGATGGTTCAATCTAGTTTCATGTACAAAGCGGGTGAATATCCAAAGGAAATTGATCATTTGGAAATATTGCGACGCGGCTATATGCACACTTTTAACTGTTTTCGCAGATAGGAGTTGCACAGCGTTACGGGCTCGTCTACACAGACTATAAAGTAAAATTTACGATTCAAAAAGATGAATTGTCAAAAAAAAAAAAAAAAAAAACTCGCCCACACAACAAAGAATGATGTGTGAATTGTTACTTGTGATCTACAGACTGAAACAACGTTCAACTCACGTAACAAATTTTTGTTCTAAACACTCTTGTGTAGCCCAGCCTTAAAACGCGAGGGTCTCCAGTTCTATACCGGTCACCGGCAATCCTGACTGAAGGTTTTCCTTAATCACAAGGCGAATGCTAGGATTGAAACTTTCTATCAACCCTCGGGCATTCCTTCCCAACTATCCTGTCCTCATGATTACCTCACCTGAAGAGGGGTGTACATATGACACTGTCAGAGTTTTCACTATACAGCAGGGATTCCTACATACCAGTAGGTCTATTGTTATGAACTATTTTATGGCGTATTCGATTGGGCTGCTGTCAGTGCACACTCAGTTCGTACAACTACGTCATTGCACTCGCACCACACTCGGTTAGTGCAGTTGCCAACTGAACGCAAAACAGTGCACCATCGCACTGTGGTCTAAGCCAGTGCACTGAAGTGCAACACTTTTCTATGGTGCACACTCCCAATCGAATACGATAAGTCGCACTCAGTGTACACTGAGTGCATGAAAGTGCAGCCAATCGAATACGCTATAAGTTATATCGAATGCAAGTATCGATGCATTTGCGTATAGAATTCCGTTCTACAAATTGGGGCTAAAACGTCTGAAGATGGATCGTGCAATCGGTCCGAAACGTCAGCATGTAAAACTGAGTGGACGCGGCAATATCCGACGGCAACATTTTGATAACAACTGCCGCCACGATAGCGTGCGACAAGTTTTAACACGTTCCAACACAAACACTCCGTCATAACCACAACTTATAACTTGTGTAGTCGTTGGTCAACCACACGGTTGGCCCAACACGGAAAGTGTGCAAATAAACCGGTCGAGGTGTGGCAGGCAAACTCCTCGTACTGTTGCACACTATACACTGCATGCTCATTGATTTCACGCACATTCCAACGCGGTTGTGGGAAGAGAAGAGATGGAAATGAAATATATAGACATGGCTGTGCTCGACTGGTGATAATAATTCATGTGGTTTATTCGATCTGAGAAGAAACTCTGGATACAGTTTCACTGTTCAACTCTCAGACCCAGTTGTATCGGCATGCTTACTTGGGCAGGGAAGTGGCATATTAAAGGTACCCGGCATCGCTCACGGGTTGCGGTGTTAATAACAGGCCAATGTACCAGCTGGGGAGTTTTAATTAAATTAGGTTTAGCTGAAAATTAGTGTCAGGAAAGCCGTAAGGAGCGAAACAATGGCACCGTCTCAAGTTAGGAGTTTAGCGTAAATAATAAATGGGATGGAATACCTAAACCCAGGGGTATTCTGAAGGAGTAATGTTAACGGAGGGCTGAGCTTTATACGGGCAATTCTACGGAATATTGCGGAACACATTTTACAACATTAGAATTACAATAGTGGAGGATCCATATAACGACATATTTTGTTGGTATGAAACGTAAGGTCGAAACGCTTGTAAACTTTGCATAAGCTCATAAATATAAATGCTTTCCCCGCTGCGGCCCGCAATAGGCTGGTTTATGTAACGGACTATAACAGTACTTTCATTATATAGAGAATGAACTTTCTGATTATTATTGAAGTATCAAAGACCCCGCACTCAACTCTTTTGCAACTTTTTGAGTGTTTCAAGACTAGGATGATACTTCGAAGAGTAAAGCGGGCATGTATTAAAATTATTTATTTACGTCCAACCTACGCAATGCACGAGCACATAGGCAGAGCACAGAGGAGAAATCACACATACGGTGCCAGAATACTTCATGCCCGTTGTACACCGGGGACGAGACACTGAGGCGCAGCTGTACAAGTAAACTACTTGCGGCAAGTCTTTGAGAATTGACTCCAACTCGGGTATATTCTCTATAGACGAGCACTCCGAAGACAGACACTTACATCAACCACGCCTACCGCCACGCTAACGCGGTAAGTTAATTAATTAAACGGCAGACCCGCCAGGTTTCGCGACAGATAATTGGCAAGCGGCGAGATAGTTGAGAGTTTGTCAATGAGCTACCTGCGAGTCTGCACGGCGGCGCGTTAATCAGTATATTACCCGGCCTGACCATCACACCAACTCCCCACATCCCCAGCGTAATACGTCTTCGGGTAGTTAATTTTAATAATAAATCAAGAGAGTACGACAAGCACGGATTTGATCGCACGACCCCGCTTACAGAGGTATGCCGGCCATTGTGGTTGATTTCAAAGAGTTCCATTAACGACCCGACCCACTTGCCACTACCACCGTTATAATTAATTTCGCGTACAAGCTCACAAAGGACTATTAAACACGTATCAATTCCTCCCACCAGGCAACGCAATTACCTGGCCGAGATAAGACGAGGGAGGCTCCCAACAATTTAGTCCTCGCGCTCACTACAAACTTGAGGGACACTCTTAGATGAGAACTTTAGACAATGCTGCATTGCAGCTGAGTAAATCACTCAACTACTTACAAACAATGATGACAATACTCACTTTGTGAAACGGTTTAAAAAAAGAGAAATTATGGTCGAACTTTTAGCGTTAGTTTTAAACGACGTGACGTTGGAAAGACAGATAAATAACACTGGATGGTCACAACAGCTGCAGCCCGCGTTCTCACACGCACCGTGACACGCACACGCACACGCACACGGAGAAAGTGCCGAGCCAGCACATTGCGATGCCGGTGACCGCGTGGCAAGTGCCTGCGTCCCGACGCCTCATGCACACAAACGCCGCGGTGCCCCAAGCGTCGTCTCACTGCGTCGGCCTGGCTGCACGAACCACCTCCCCCACGCGCTCAACTCGACGTTTCGACTTATTGACACGCCGCGGTCACCACATGATTCATGGACCGCGGGGATCAAACACGAAACATGATCGAAATCGAGAGGGAAAAAGTAAAACCGTTTCTCGCGTGAAACGCTGTTTACCGCGTTCTGTCTCCTGACACTGTCAAGTGCAGGACACTCTGCACGCTATTGATTGATTCGGACATGGCTCCTCTTCTTGTGGGCATGATGGAGTGATCCATCATCTCCAGCACATGTTCGCCAAGTAATCCCATCACCGTGACGTATCGCTTGCTGGCGACCTCCTTATTGGTTTAGAGCAGACGCGACGATGACGCGACATAAGCTCGCGTACAAATTGACTCGAATAACTCGTTTAGAAACTCATCTCCAAGTGAAACAGAGTTACGAGGATTTGTACGTTTCCCTCGATGAAAATATGCTGATTGCAGCTTCCGTCCATAACGCGGATTACATTTCCAACGTGGACAGCGTTTTCCTTTATGCGGGACGCGGGCAAAGAAACGTAATAATTCAGCCGGAGTATGCGCAGGTTGCTGATCTAAACACAACGTCCCAGCTTTACTTTAGCGCCTTATCTGCTGCTTGGAGATGCGCGATATAGCACACGCAAGTTACTGCGTGTTCCAGTCACAGCAAAGAACACACGAACTGGACCAGAGTATGAATACATTTGAGATATCCCTCATATTCTTCCTCCGTGTCGCCTCATTCTACACATTGAGTGAGAAGTATAATTCCAAGAAGGAAACGTAGCCTCAAGGGTAAAACCGCGCGACGTCGCCTCATTCTACACATTGAGTGAGAAGTATAATTCCAAGAAGGAAACGTAGCCTCAAGGGTAGAACCGCGTGACGTCGCCTCATTCTACACATTGAGTGAGAAGTATAATTCCAAGAAGGAAACGTAGCCTCAAGGGTAGAACCGCGTGATGTCGCCTCATTCTACACATTGAGTGAGAAGTATAATTCCAAGAAGGGAACGTAGCCTCAAGGGTAGAACCGCGTGACGTCGCCTCATTCTACACATTGAGTGAAAAGTATAATTCCAAGAAGGAAACGTAGCCTCAAGGGTAGAACCGCGTGACGTCGCCTCATTCTACACATTGAGTGAGAAGTATAATTCCAAGAAGGGAACGTAGCCTCAAGGGTAGAACCGCGTGACGTCGCCTCATTCTACACATTGAGTGAGAATTATAATTCCAAGAAGGAAACGTATAGCCTCAAGGGTAGAACCACGTGACGGCGACGACTGATCATATCGACAACTAAACGAGGTTCTGGTAAAGACGCTTCATCTATCAACGTAACAAGATCGAAGAACAAACGCCTCCCATGAATCTGGCTGCATATATTAACTTATTTCCGATATTTTGCCCCGAACCTCCAAGTTTGCACAAGAGTGGCGTTCAGGTTTCACTCGGCGCGGGACTTGCCAGGTGAATGAGTACATGCTACGTTGATACTGCGACACGGCAGAAGCAGCCGGAGGCGGAAACGTTCGCGGAATTGTGTGCATAAGTACCCGAAAAATGACTTCAGGGTAATGATATCTGCATCGAGAGCTATTTCACATTTACAACTAGGTTATAAACGTTGAAAATATAAGGTACCGTAAAACGAGGTGACTTTGACCCGCCGAGGTGACATTGTCCTATTCTTAAACTTTGTTTATTAAATTCACAAGTAATTATTGTATGGTCGGATAATATTATTTTTTGTTCCATAAATTACTATGGATTGTAACATTATAAACAGTCTTTTGTTGTGTCCAAAAAACTTACACTGAAATTGAAAAAAACAGTCGCAAAATTCCACCATTTATTATTGTTTAAATCACCCGCAAAAATGTATAAGTTCTGATCACAAGGCGATAGTGAAAGAGCAAGGAAAGAATGGGGCAATGCTGCACTGAATATAGGGTGACATTGTCCCAGTAGAGGTTTATTATAGATACTACATAGTAAATTGACAGTGAGTTAAAGTCACCTCGAATCCAAGGTGACTTTAGCTCACTTTATTTTAAATTTTTTTAAAGCTGTTAATTATGAAATATATGTTTTGCCATAGTTATTTGTTAGACTAAGATAAGCAAATGATATGATGAACAAATTTTAATTTTAAAATACATTTTTAAGGACATTTTAAATGAATTCATTAAAAAAGTGTTAAAAAGTGGGCCAAAGTCACCTCGTTTTACGGTAGGTATTATTACCGTATGGAGGTTCTAGAGAGGGAAAGGTTTTCACCAGTACTTCCCCCACCCCATAAGTATGCCACTGGTTACCTTAAATAAGAAACTCTGTAACAAACAACACACTGATATCCCCCAAGTAAATTACAAAGTAAATCACTGTATCGTCCCAGCACCCACCAATCAAATGCTTTCAATTAGGTAACTTATTGTATGTCGATTGTAATAACAGTTCTCACTATGTCATCAAAACTTGTTCTCTTTAGATCCCGCAAAATGACCACAGTATATCAGACACTATAGAGTGATATACCGAGGTGTCGGTTACGGTGTCAATATTACGTAGAATAACATTGCATCTCCTCGTACCACCACTCTAAACTAAAACAACGCCGACAGTCATCGATCATCATCTTCATAGATTGATGAATTACCTAAATGTAGTGATGTAGTGCTGCCACGCTACACACGCCGCTGTAGATACTTCACACGTAAACAGTCAATCACAAACCAACTTCAAAGTGTAAATATTTGCTAAACCAAATCCAACATGGTTTACCACAAACGAATAACTTCTGCTCCGAGATATTTTCACCTTTCTGCAGAGGCTATTCCATTAGGATTTCATCTCACTGCCTGTTCGTTCTCCATACTTCAAACAGCAAACTGCAGCTTTCCCTCGCATCCAATTTGTATACCCTTATACAAAGAAAAGAAGTGGTAAACTACATTCATACTTTGCAATAAGCACAAAAGCCAAAGTTATGAAAAAATGTACTACTGCTGATTTGAAATTCCGTATCAACATCGTTGAGGGAGGGATTTCAATGAAGGCCGTGTAGGCCATAGAAAGTTTCCTCGGAACTCGTTTCCCGGTTTCTCCAGATTGCTTCCCCACCTGATTCATCCTCGCTTATTGCACCTCCAGCCGTAACACAATCAATGTATTCGGCTTCCGTCCCGACCATCTTTCAATTCGCCGGTCCACACGAGGCGAGGTATAGACACACCCGGGGCAGTGGTTCAAATCATGCACCCCCACTATCTCCACCACCCCCTCGTAAATGGCAATCTTGGTACCAAACAAAAAGCATATACGGTACCCAACGAGTTCAAATGAGATTTTTATGATCTAATTCGTTTCTCAGCCGTTCCCAGAAGACTAAAATCGATCTCCGTGAGTGAGTTTCCGATATTTAACAACGTATTTGAAATAGATTGCACGCGACGCGCGGCAATATCTGCGTTATACCACAGGGGTTACGGTTTCACCACCGCGGCAATATCTACAGGGGTGTCAGGGTTTCACCGCACGAGATTGATACCGCATCGAGCCACCGCGGCAATATCACAGGGGTGTCACGGTTTCACCGCACGAGATTGATACCGCATCGAACCAACGCGGCAATATCTACATGGGTGTCACGGTTTCACCGCACGAGATTGATACCGCATCGAACCACCGCGGCAATATCTACAGGGGTGTCATGGTTTCACCGCACGAGATTGATACCGCATCGAACCACCGCGGCAATATCTACAGGGGTGTCATGGTTTCACCGCACGAGATTGATACCGCATCGAACCACCGCGGCAATATCTACAGGGGTGTCACGGTTTCACCGTACGAGATTGATACCGCATCGAACCAACCAATAAAACAATAAAAATGGTTGCTTTATTTTGACAGAAACTGATGTTTGGAAACTTATTTACTGACAAAAACCACATCCTTCATTTTATAATTATGGTTTGTAAAAACATTTAGTGTGACGTGAGCTGTCGCTAGGTTCGAATCGTAATTTATCAACAAACTTCCTCTTCCAGTATAACGTAAGGGCTGAGAACGTGGTTTGTGTGCAAATTGTGATTTTTTCTAGCTCGGAGGTGATGCGAGAAGGACGGGGGGAGGGAGGGAGAGGCGAGGCAGGACTGGAGAAGACAGGAAGAGGCGGAAGTGAGAGTGGAAGTGGACGAGTCTACGAAGAGGAAATAATCAAACCAAAAGGTCGAGGAATTAAGTCCCTCCCCCGATTGTTCAATGATAATGGAATCTTGAATTGCGTTTGTGTTTAAAGGAGAACGGAAGTATGGATTGCTTTTTCCAACTGGCGGTTGGTTCCTATGTAGGTGGGAAATGTGATCCATCATAACTAACGAAAGGTCATTCAAATTCAATAATGAAGTATGTACATTACCTCTGCAATACGTGGTATTACATTACTGTGGCACCTAGCGGAGAGCGCTCTGGTGCATACTTAACGATATGGATTACTACTCTATTCCCTTTAGTGCAATAGTTAACGCCGCAAGCAGCCACGAGAAGTCCCCGCTGCCAAGGTGCAACTATTGGTTATGTGACGTCTAAGCCATTGTATGTGGACCTCTGCACAATGCAGAGCTCGTTGGCATAGAGTAAATAAGAATTGATTATCGATGCAATAGTTCATAAAGCAGGAAGCCACGACTAGTGCGCTGGCAATAGTACATCCACTGAGTATGTCACGTGATCAGTACTTAAATCAGCTATAGCACACATTGATAAATGCGCTTGCATAGTTAAATGTGGATTGATACTCTTAATCAGTGTAATAGTTAACGCAGCAGGTAGCCACAATATGTGCACCGATTTATTGGTTATGCCCACATATTCTAGAACAATAGTTAATGAAGCTACCACAAAGTAGCGAGTGCGCTGGCGTTGTTCACTGATAAGACAAATAGGACTTGTCGCACTGTGAACAACTATCGTAAGTACATGCTTGTCTTAAACACAAACAAACATTATAAAATACAATGATGTATAACCGGAGCATATTCTAGCGTGTTCGTTCACGGTTCAATTCTTAGACCTGCACTCGATGTGCTTCCATTCATGTGGATAGTTGGGTGCTTTCGGGTGTTGGATACATAAGAAGCAATGTATTGGGGCTGTTGCCAGGCCACAATACTAACATCCACCTCATGACCGGGAAAAACATTCAGTAAGAATTGCCGGCGGCTGGAATCGAGCCGTCGATCTCCCGACAGTCTCGCTCGTTACCAGTGAGCCATTGGCGTACACAGAATATATTTCGGAGGGGGCTGCCCAGAGTAGAAAATAGCTGTAAAAAGGTGCTCCAAAAACGAGATAATGGGGGGTGTGGAGAGAATATCCCCCACAAAAACACCGCAGGCAATAAAAAAAACATTTAAGCATTTTAAGTGGTTTTAATGTGTGTTAAAAGAAGTTTGGGTGCTTTGCTGGATGGGATACATTTACACAAACATACATCAAATACAACATTTACTATATTATTACATTTTATACAATTTTATATACGGGAGTGTTTCCTGACTAAGCAGATAGAGAAATTCATACGTTAAGTATTTAATTTTTTGCGTAAATTTTATAACATTTGCAGATTATAATTATTATTAAAGCTTGGATTTCGGGGGGGGGGGGGGGGGGAGGGCTCCACCCCCAGCCCCCCCCCCCCCCCACCCTGGATACGCCACTGCAGGGAGCTACCTCTATCTACGTAGATCTAGGTGGGACTTCACGCATATGTTTCAATACAGCTGTTGAATTTCTTATGGTCCCTTGGTATTTTGTGAATTCCACTAGACGAGCCTGGTTGCCGCTACAAGACGCTTCGCGCTGGGTAATTCAGCATGTCGATGTGGCCTAATCCGTCACCTGTCAGCCGTAACGCAAGCAGCGTAGACAACACACTCAACCACACTTTCCGGAGAGATATTCAATTATAAGAGTCTGATCACAATGCTATTACCATTAGTACGTATGTGCGCTTAAGAAGCTCGCATTAGGTAAATGTGATCTGATCTGTCACCTGTCAGCCATACAGCTGCAACCGCCGTAGAAAACACGCTCCGACACTTTGTACGACGTTGATCACAATGATATTACCATTGCTAACACCAAGAGAGAGTAGTTTCAGTTTGCACCGCATTAGACGCTGCAATGCGCGAGCATCTTTGTGTTTAAAACCCAACCACCTGCACCCTACACAAGGAGATAATTCGAAGCAATACGCGAGATACTCGATCCTAAAGATAATTAGATAATTCGCAGAAATACGCGAGCTTCATTGTGTTTTAAACCCATTTACTTGTCCCTGAAACAAGATAACTCGCAGCAATACGCGAGCTTCTTTACTACTGGTCCCTAAAGAAGAACAAGATGATTCGCGGCAATACGCAGGTTTCTTCCTGTTTTACACCAACTACTGGTCTCCAAGGACGAGATAATTCGCAGCAATACGCGGCGTTTTAATGGCCAATCGGTTCTCCCTAGACATTTCCGAGGCTCGATTGCGTTTACTATTTACCCCTGGTTCCAATTCGAGTCCCAGTCAGCTCATTAGTCCGTGAACAACGACTGAGTTAGTAAATCGTTGCGAATCACACATTGATTCAAACGGTGACCTTCGGATTGAGACTTACGACAGATGTCAACAACAGCCCACATCCTTCTACCTTATGTTCCTGAAAGTAATCATCGGTAAAGAATTCAAAATACATACATAACTAGCATTTTATTAATTCGTGCATTTAGACGATTTCAGTCCTGAACGAATGAAATGGGTAAATAATGATAACTCTATGAACCTTGATCATTTATCATCTGCGATGTAAAATGTGACCGGGAGCTTTCATATCAACCAGGCGCGTAATAAATGGTACGGTTTGCACAGAAAATCCACCCTTTGTAATACAGGGCATGGGCATACAAATTAAAATCACATTCACTTGTAGCATACTGAAAAACGTGGATTTACTTCACCAACTTATAAACGTGGATCATGCGAGGGCGCACGAGACTTTCATTCCGAAGGTGGCGGATTCGGCTTCTGCGGCTACCGGTAATATTGACAGAAGTCCTCCTAGGATTTCTCAGTCATCAAGCGAATGGGTTAAGTCTTCCCAACCGTTCCCTGAACCCTTGGCTGAAGGCTTGGGCATTACCTTAAAGTATAAAACTATTAAACGTATTAAACATGTATCTCCATACATCCGCATTTGGGATCACGATCTTAGAGCAATCAGACTGAGGACAAATTATAACCTACAACAGGTTTTGGATTTTTAAAAAATCGTACATTATAAATAATAATACAATTCAGTAGGTATTCAAAGCGTAACTTGTTCACGCAGAAGATAACGTATTAAACATGTATCTCCATACATCCGCATTTGGGATCACGATCTTAGAGCAAAACAATGCATACAAATAAGGAATGTTAGCTTATACATTCCACAGATGTCTTGCGGTATACGCATCAATGAACACGCCCCTAACATTGGAAGGGTGCATGGAAAACAATACAGTGTATTCACGCATGTCCCAGATAACTAGTGAAGGTGTGAAGATACACTTCATTAGAACTGTTTTCAGCTGACACACTCCAATTGCCTCAACATGCTAGCATATTTTGATAGGTCATAAAAGTACAATTAAAAGGTGAGTCACATATTATGTACTTCTTATATAATTGAATTTTTGTGACTGCCTGAAAATATTCTTTATAAAGCACGAGATTTGAAAGGATTCTTTTTTCGCCGACTTGCATCAACATTCCATTCAACGTCTGTGCAGATTCACAAAATGTATCGTTTTCCCTGCAATACAGTGTTCTAACTCGATCAATAAACAATGTGACTATAGTTTCGTATTTACTCAGTGCACCCTGAATTTAATCCCTTGGGAAATGTGATTACTACTAGCGTATTCGTTAAAAGTCATTATTACTGGAATGGTTTATTTCCATTCGAAATCAACAATCACATGCCTGTGTGTGCACAGTATGTGCTGGTATTTATCTTTGCAATGAAAGGTAAAATTGCGTATGATTAAAACACGCAAATGTTAATTACTTTCAAGGGTAAACACTCTCGTACGCTAAATGTGTACGGCCTCTTCATATATCAGCACAATGCACGGAACAATATCAAGCCGTTAATTAATAGCGACCTGTTTCTAAACAATATCCACGTCTGCTACTAACATAAGCCGAAACTTAGAATGTGCTCCTAGAGTACAATGTGATATAAATCAATGAAGTTTGTAGAAACCCATGAAAACAAAACGACGTTGAATATTTGCACGGGGTAGAATAGCTCCAGGGTACTTCTGCTTGTCGTATGAGACGACTTGAGAAACTGCGTCATATTATGACCTTGGCGTTGAGTACGCGTCCATAAATATTACACAAATAAGACGTGAGTGTACAGTTGCAAGTAGCTTATGAAGTGAAGTGCTGACGGGCCTTGTCTGAAAACACTGATGGAGTTAACACGCCCGGGACAGTTGTGATGATTATCACGGATGATCGGCAGACAATCATGCAACGCTGTATGAATGGAGTTAACACGCTCGGGACAGTTGTGATGATTATCACAGATGATCGGCAGACAATCATGCAACGCTGTATGAATAGAGTTAACACACTCGGGACAGTTGTGATGATTATCACGGATGATCGGCAAACAATCATGCAACGCTGTATGAATAGAGTTAACACGCTCGGGACAGTTGTGATGATTATCACGGATGATCGGCAGACAATCATGCAACGCTGTATGAATAGAGTTAACACGCTCGGGACAGTTGTGATGATTATCACGGATGATCGGCAAACAATCATGCAACGCTGTATGAATAGAGTTAACACGCTCGGGACAGTTGTGATGATTATCACGGATGATCGGCAAACAATCATGCAACGCTGTATGAATAGAGTTAACACGCTCGGGACAGTTGTGATGATTATCACGGATGATCGGCAGACAATCATGCAACGCTGTATGAATAGAGTTAACACGCTCGGGACAGTTGTGATGATTATCACGGATGATCGGCAGACAATCATGCAACGCTGTATGCATATAACCGAGCGGGTGCGATGAGACCACTCCAACTATAAAATGTAAAATGTAGAAACTCAATTACTGCGTGAACCATTTTGTTGAAATTAACCGAGGAGTGAGGCCACTGGAGAATTGGGACATGCATATTTGAGGTTTCAAAATTCGGGTTTTATGAACAGTTAAAATTACTCACACGAAATAAAAGAGCGTGTTGGAATTATTTAGTTGAATTTGAATTCGCAGAGAAAAAAAGAAAATGGTGTAATCTATTAAACGGGTGAATCGTACTCGAGAGAGGGGGTAGTTTTATTTTACACCAGCTTTCAATAAACTATTTTGTAGATAACAATAGTTGATGTACTAGTATGAAAACACATTTAAAACAACCGTAGCTTGAATATACATGGACTCACGTCACTTACTATTGTGTGGGGATATTTGTGCTCCACACATCTATAGTTTCTACAGTGTAGGTCTACACATAGAACATTAATAGTTTGAAACCCATCGATTTGTCCTAGTATATATACAATGTATATTCATTCAATTCCGCAATATTATGAGAACATACCATGCAAGGTATACTTCACTCGGCTAAATTACTAAATACTTGCAATATCTATACGATCAATAGGTTGCAATGTACCCAATCACTTACGCATTAAAATAATTTAGTTTTAACGAAAACGTCAACGGATTGCTCATAAAACTGAGTGTCTACGCAATTATCGCTCTTTTTTTAAAACCTCGCCGACGTATCGACAAATATTCAAACGACAATCCAAAAAAGATTATTGCTGCACACACCATCCTTGCCAACAGTAGATTGTTACGGCTACTAATTATCGTTATGTGAATGCACATTACGGATCGCAGTGTACTGGCACATAGCCAGAATCTCAAACTTTAATCTAAAGATTAACCAATTTTATCCAAAAGTGGATTACTACAATTATTTTGCTGTCACCGTAACACCTAATATTAAGGCAAGCTAATCTTATGGATATTAAACGCTATCCATTATATAGTAAATATAACTTGTTGAAATGTGTGAAGCAACTACAAATATATAGGATACGAAAATACATTTGTGCAGTAACTCGGACTCACAAAACAATAAACTGGAGTTTGCACTAATGTGGACAAAATAGAATATAGCAAACTTTGTTCCCGTGTTGGATGTTTATGAAAAGTAGGTAGGTACACTTACGAAACTTTGCCGATTTTTCTCCTTTTCAACCAAACTCACTGGAGTTTTCATAGATGGCAAACATAAAACCTAATAAGTTGTCCGGATTTTGGAATTATAACCTTATTTACAAGAACGTTCTCTGATTTATATTCATGACCAATTAAAGTTTCAAATTTTCCAGAAGTCTCAGTCTGTACTTTGCAATATATATGTTTAGAAAACGAAATTTGCTTCCATTATAATGTTTATTTAGATTTCTTCATGGCTGAAAGATTGAATATCTCTGTATAGTATACGACATACGACGTTACAAGTTAATACAAAACTTCAATCTAGATAACTATTAAACCCTACACTAGGCCTACACATGGTCGTCGCTCTTTGTAATTCAAGCGAGTTGGCTAATATATTTGCAAATATCAGAGGGAACTCTCATGTCTTCAAAGGTTTTATGTGAACGCTTTTTCCATTGAGAATTATCTCATTGAAAAGATTTTAGAAGCGTTATGCCAGTAGTAAAAACAAAGCGATTGATGAAATCCCTCTCAAAGTTCTAAAAGGTTTAACGGATTTGAGTCGCTTCCTTTTATCTTGTTGACAATATCGAAGCCAAAGTTTGTCTGCATCCAAATGCCGCCACAATGAGAGACTAGTAGTAGTGAGCTCTTTGTTTATACGAAGGAATATTCGCAACAAAACAAAAGTGGTTTTGTTTATCTACTTTGCTCGTCGAGACGCAAAAGGACTTTTGTCATTCCTACCAACAAATACGTTCGTTTTTAATCTGGGAAAGAGAAATGTTGACGGGTTCTTCAATAGCGACTATTTCAACTGTACGCGTGATTGTGTAAATGTGCGTCGACGTAGCCGCAACGTTTTAAGACGGATGAATGAACACAAGAAACTTGAGAGTAAATAACTAAATAACATGAACATCTCAATCAGCTTTGGACATACTTTAAGACTTGAAGGAATGGAAAAATAGTAAATACAGACCACGGTTGGAATACTAGCAACACAAATTCTAGGATACGGGTTGAAGTGAATATGTGGAATTTCGAACGACCGCAGAATTACGAGCAACGAACGGAAGCAGCTGCTTCAAACCAATCCACATATTGAAACATGAAAACGTATCAGCTTTATTACTTCGGTTGAAATATATATATGTATATACAGTGCTTTTTTTCTAAAATAAAGTTAACCGGTACGTTCGGTATAATATTTCATGTGACTGGCGTGGTATAGCTGGGGTCTGGGGCGAAGCCCCAGCCGCCGGAGGCAAATTCGCCGTAGGCGAAAAAATTTTGGGGTACTGCATTAAGTTTGATGGCCAAAAACGCATTTTTAAGGCGGATTTGTATCGTAGATATCGACGTAATATGAAGCTTATGTTGCACAGCTCATGACTGGGATTAGATCCTGTGTCCACACGATCGAGCAGCGTCCGCAGAAAACATAAAATATCTTTTTTTTTAAACGTGCCAATAGTGATGGTTTCATTGTTATAAGACGGAAACTAAAATTATTTTCTCCCCCCCCCCCCCCCCCCCGCCTCATGTTGAATCCGCCCCTGTTTAACGTGACCCATACACGAGACGTGCATTTACTCACTACAAACTTAATAGTTAATATTTGTTTTAAAATAATTTATAGCTCACCATCATCAATGATATCATTGATATCGAATGCAAAGCAATTTCCAAACATGACTCATAGTCGTGTTCTCGTCAACAACACGTCGGTCTCTTGCTCTGTTTCGGGTATAGGTGGCGAGGTGACGACCCAAGAAGTTATTTTTCAGTTTATTTTTATTTTTTACACTCTCACTATAAACACACACACACTCGCTAATCACGACGACATCTCCACTCGTCAACAGAGAGGAAACTAACCCTGCCACACACAACTTACAATCCCTTGACCACCGATCTCCCCCCCCCCTTCCTCCCCCAACACAACCCAATCGTTGTCTGTAAATTGAAAAGGCGCTTTCAAGGAAAACAGAAAGTAAGAATGGGTACATTCTCTTTTGCGGTTCCCAGAAGCTACTCTTGACAGTTGACATTTTAGTCAAAACAACCCTAATTATCTTTCCTTAGAACTGATGACCCAAATAATAGAAAAGATTACTGTAGTGAGTGGTCGCCAAGAGTCTAAAAAGAAGTGATTTACTACAATATGTCACACCCATGTCACCAGCAGGTGGCAACATTCTTATATTTCAATGAAACATATTTTGCAGTCACAAGCGTGTCAACACTGCACAGTTCAAAGTTATTCACGCGCTTCAAGGCTACTCGTAGCGTACCGGCTACAGTGTGACTTTATTGCCTTTTACCGGTACGCCTCTTGTGTTAGCCGGTACGCGTACCGGCTCGTACCGGCCGAAAAAAAGCCCTGTGTATATATCTGTGGTTACTAGGCCTACATGGGGGTTTTCCTCGAATTCTTAGATGTAGGTTACACACACAGTTTTGCGGTTAAAAGTTTTGATAATATTTCCTTTTATCGGTATATCTCCAAAAACACTGTTTTGCCGAAATTATAGTTGGCCTTAAAAAAAGAAAAGAATTACGAAATTCATCATCTTCACTACGACAAGAACGATAAGAACACGCAAACGTAGCTGAAAACGAAAGGGGTTAATTTATTGTCAGAATGGACAATCCAGTGCCATCCATAACGCAACAATACATGGGATAACAAATAGCGTTAATTCCTAATCAAAACATAGTCACTCGACAGTGTTTTGTTCGAGAAAAACATTGAATGTAAGCGAATCAAAGAAATACACAACAATGAAACTGCCCAGCAACCGATTGTTTGTCCGACCTGTGTCGTCACAGCCCAATTATTCGTTATTAACGCTATGATGAGGATCAACACTTTTTCGCGACTTGCTACAATTTCAGCGCAAATTGATTTATAACTCCCCAAAATGCGTTTCATCCATAACAAAGTATGTACAACAACACAAACAGTATCTCATGTCCTTGTATTATTGAATAGCGCCACAACACACACAGCAGTGCAGCAGTAGTTGTATCGCCAGAAGCGAGAGAAGCCAAATGATTCACAGGCAATTAGTTCCACCGTTCGAATGTTAATCACAAATCAAATCATTTGAACTATCAACGGGTCATTACGTCATTCTTGCTAATCGCGATCGTGGTCAGCGAATTGTTCAATAAAACAGACCCGCGATAATTTATGGCGGATAAGTCAGCGGGTCTACGCGACGCCACCGCCGGAAGAAGCCACTCTACAGCGAACACATTCAGCGGAATAACTCCGGATTCGTACACAACATACATCAAAATCAACTCTTCGAGCGTATCTAGTTTTACGGTCTTAGCCGACGAACAAGCTCCGTGGATCTACGCAAGACACTTGCACGGCGTCTCGCTTTTAGAATACACCCCACGTAACGGCGTACCAATAACTCAACATATCACCAGTTCTGATCCCCATTTAGAGCCTTACAGCAATATGAGGCACCACAGTAAATTACACGGCCACATAAATATCCCGACTGTGACTCTAAATCACGTATAGTATCTTTCGCAGGGATGAACAAGAGGTGTGGGTGCGCCGCAACGTTAGTTATAGACAATGAGACGCTAATTTGCTTCAACAGAAACCGGACAGTGTCGATTGTGTTATTGATAAAAATAAAATGAACTAGCATATGTAATGAAAAAAATACGTCAAACGCGAAAATAAATAGCACAATTATTAAAAAACGCGCGAAATAAACATTTTTTAATCATATCACAACATATTTACACCGCAAAGATGAAGTAAAAACGGACTTAATTTGAGTTTGCAAGTAGGCATACTAAACTATGTGAAAAATATTTGTAATATTGTAATTATTAGCGTTTGTATTATAAGTTTACCTTGTAATAACAAAATTTTCAATAAGAAGATATTGACTAACAGATAATATAGCCTAACGCAAGTATTTTTATAGTCAGTTCTTTCAAACCCACATTGAGCCCGGTTTTGATATTGGCGGTGGATTTCGTCTTTGGAAAAGGTCTCTGGTGAATACAGTAAGAAATGTAAAATGACGACAAAGGATACTTTAGCTATATACGAAGGTAACTGAAGGACTGCACTTTGTAAGAGTTGCGTTTAACTTCAAAGCGAACCAACGACAAGCAACACGAATGAAGTGGTTAGTTAGATACATGTGCTCTTAAAGCGTCAGCACTTAAGGAAGAAGTTAGAGGGAGCACATGTGACCTCCGTCTCGGTACATGGCTACTTCCATTACGGTGCACGGGAACCACAATAAACAATAGATAAGACGCACAGGTTTGCGTCAGTTGTTATTCGTCCCACAATACTTTAATGATAATAACATCACAAGATAGCGATTACAGTGACAGTTTACAAAAACGAAAGGTTTTTGAACACGCTCATAATGTTTTCGCCTGGAGAATTATATTCTACAAGCTTTGGGACTGTTTAAAGTTATTTTGCTAAAGAAGTTACTGAAGTATTTCTTAACTATAATGTGTAATAACTCGTTCAGAACATATTATTATCTTGATGAATTAGGACTGTTTCAAGTTATTTTGCTGAAATACCTTTCAATGAATTACCAAGTATTAAGCGGTATAAATTAAGTCATGTTTTGAAAAATATAATATTTGCAGTTGGAAGTGCAAAGCAATTAGTGGTGACTGGTGTGTACATAGCAGACAGTACGCTAACATGAGCTATTTGAGACATAGTATAATAAATGTTAAAAAGGACTTTAAAGAAAACGTTCGCAAAAAGTAAGAGGACACAATAGAATTTAAATTGAACTTGCGAAGCGGAATGAATATGTTTCCTTGAAAAATAAAAGTACTAGACAAATTGAGACTTAATAAATATACGATAAAAGTAACAAAAAAATACAAATGTACCTTTCAATAGCTGCTTCGAAGAAAAGACCGCATGGGTATTTTCAATACGCTTGTTTGCGCGAGCAGGCAAAAAAATGGAATCTCTATCCGAATTTATGTGCCGAATGTTTTTGCCTGTTCTCAACAGTTTATGATTGTGCAAGTCTTCTGCAGTATAGTACGTATCACCCAGTTTCAGCGAGCGAGCGAGTTTTAGTGCACACCCTAAAACTTTTTCCCGCTGGCTGCGGGCATATTCGTGAAGGCGCCTTGACTTACGCTCTACCTCTGGCTCCAGGAGTATAACATGAAACTGATTATTAACATTGATCAAATATCGTGTTTCGTTTACATCGAATAAGATGTAACTTTGCGAGGGAAATATCTTCGGGACACGTTTTTCGCTCGCGAGTTTTAATTTTGTAGTTTTTCCCGTCGATACGAGTACGACTGATAGCCCACAGCCACTTCGTAGCAGGACACTTTCAGTGGACACTATATGATGTTGATCTTTACAATACTCTTCACCTGACAGTGACGTATACAGCGGGTTTGGTGGGGGGCTGGGAGGGGGGGGGGGAGGTTAACGGTAAACATTAAATACATAATAATAACATAACATTCATAATCCTAAGCATATATAGATAGATACATATAAAACGCATTGGTAAAGTCAGTTATCGACTATGGTATTTGGTTCTTGTTTTATTAGTACAAAAAAACATTATATGCTCAAAGAATCTGGCGAAATTATTTCATTCCGCTTAAAACCTGTACGCCTACTCCTTTATTCCAAAAACGCTTAAGGCACATTAAAATGTTTTTTAACAGAATTGTTCAATCGCGTCGCTGCATTCAGCGTGGAGAATGTTTACTGACTGTTACATCGCGATAATTTAAATATTCCATCCCAACATACACTACATGGTTAGCCAAACTGTATTTAATATTTATACATGCTACATAATTACCAATACTGTTCTCAGTTACATTAAATCAGATTTAAACATAAAATCTGTGTGTTCTAGGGCCTAAGACCTCTTCTACAGTTTGGTCCTTGGTTAAATACCGCATATGACTCCGATTTATAAAGATATTATAGTCATGATTACGATGAGGGCCAACTGTTACAAAGAATCACATAAACACACTCCTTGAAAGTCAAAATGCAAGGATACATTAAATTCATCTGTCTCGTTGTTTGTAATCAGTATGTAATTCGCAGCATTTCTTTCCCACAAACGTAATATCGTCAAGCACAACAGCTGACACGCAACGTGGGTGATGGGATTTCAAACAGAAGGCATCAAGTTACTGCATTCGCCTGTGGTTTGGTTTTAACGGCGTAAGCCTGCCCCGTAGTTGGTTGTGCGGGTCTAACTTTACCCACCTCAGACTATGGATTAATCACCACTCACCAATCAACTCTCAATGCTCATAAAATCGATTAATTCCAGTGGTTTAAAGAAGACGTAGACACCAATGACTGTAAGAAAACAAAACTCTTTCTTTCTACTTTGATATTACAAAAGAGAGCTTTAATCAGAGACACTTAAGTCGATAATCCAACGGCTTAAGAATTAAGCTGAATTTTTACGCTTTTCAAAGACGTACTTTACTGAAAACACTTAACAAACCGTAAAAAGTAGCGACCTTCCAGAGAGGTAGAATACAGTATGATTATCATGGAATAACATTACGTGAACGATATCATTACAAAACGATGACATTGTGTAAAGAAATAGATAGAAGAAACTTGTAAACTTGAACGCACTCAATAGTTTAAGCACTTACAAACATAAATAAGTCAATTTTAAATAGAGGTAATTGAAAATTAGAATTTGGTGGAGGCGCCGGGTTTAACCTTGAATTTATTTTGACTGTCATTTGTCATGAAACCAGCTTAATTTATACTGTTGCTATTCTTGGGCCCAGATACAGACAAGTACTCTATTTAAGATCCAAGCTTGCCACTAGTTAAGATATAATACATTAATGTTCGCTTGTCGATATCGTTCTGTCCTAAGAACATAACTTTCCGATATTAAAAAGCCCAGGTATGGCCTACATTATATGAAACTACTATGTACCAGTGACTTTAGGCTGTTTGTTCACATACCTTGTGGAACACCCGATTTCAATCCGTAAAAAATACTTTAAAATATTTTGAAACAGTCCAAAAAGAAAATTAAAATATGTCAGTCATCCCCTAGAGGATTCAGTGCTCTTTCTTACGAATGTTTCTTTTCTTTTCAATAAATATTTCTGTTCTTCAAAATGTAATTAAGAACATTTGATAAATGGAAATATTAAGAGTATGTAAACATTCACAAGAAAGAGCCCTAAATTCTCTTAGAGGATGACATATTTCGATTTTCTCTTAAGACAGTTTAAACACATTTGGAAGCCATTGGTGTAAATACAGCCTTAAGGCTCCGATGTGAGTCAAATTAAGATGGGGAAACACGGGGTGATAAATGCGTGTGATTCCCCAGCGTTATTTCGAACTAGGAGCCAGTTATTAAAATACTGACATTCTACATTCGAAACAAATGGAGACGATTATGCACAGTAAGGGTGACTTTAAAAAATGTTGATTCTGAACAGTACGACATAGCGTTGGCAAAGAGCGACATTATGACCATTCTAAGCGTGAACCTCACTATAAGGATTTAATGTAGTATAACGATGACGTTGAAAACAGCTAAAACTGATACTACAAGAAGTAGGGAAAAATCGAGCCACAAAAACTCCTCGGCAATTCGTCATGTGGAGCCTGATGCATCTAGGCCTCGAAACCTCATCGTATGAGATCCTCGGCAGCTTATTTCCGTTGCTGTTGGGCGTGGATGTCTGCGCGCGATAAACCAATCACATGTCGCTATACTGGAGCCTCATACTCGCCGTGCTAAAGCAGGTCACAGGGTCGCACTTATCTCAGGTTCACTTGGGACGAGGCAACATGTGCGAGACTCTCACTACTGATTATTTCTCAAGAAGTTCAACACTATCCACGGAAGCGAAGCAGAACCCCAGTCTTTCTTAAAAATCATTTTACAGTACAATAAGGTACAGTCTTAAAATGTCCCAATAACTACTTGTTCGTCGAATAGCTTGTTTTCTCTATGGCAACCAGCAATAAAAACTCTTGACATCCTCCAAATAGATTTCTTATTAGAAGATTGTTAGACCAGCCCTAAATTACAAAAAAATAACATGTAATGATATTTGTATAGGTGTGTCGAGTTTCGATTTGCTCGTCATATAGCGTTTTTATTACATCAAAGCTCACGGCAAGCAGATCATGAAGTATGAATGAAGTATGATAATGAATGATATATTAAAAATCCGGCGCAGAAATGTTTCCTTTTTATATTTGGGACATATTTTGTTAAAATGGGAAATGTATACTTTGAATAAAATTATCTTAACACATTGATTTACCAACTTGCGACTTTAGAATAACACCTCAGTATAAACAAAATTATATTATTAATCCTATAATGACCCATAATGTCGATTTTTATGCAGACTAGTAATATGTTTCTATCCTACGCTTTTACGCTTTAAGACCGGCGCACGACTGTAGAACGGTGTCATGAGATGTGGGTTCGAGTCCCGTTTTACGCAAGAAAGTACAACTGCATTATACAGCAAGAACCCCACTAAGAAAGTTCTCTGACCATGTAACGCCGCACGTCTTCCTTGGGTCCCACTTATCACGGCCACAGTTGCCGCAATACGAGGCTGACTGATCTGGGTAGTCACCCTTGCCGAACAGCGAGCGGAAATGAAGCCGGTTCGCGCACACATACTAAACCGCAACAGATTTTACGACCTCCATTTCATATAAAATGCTCGTGAAAGTACACAATTATTTGTGGACCGCAATCCGACAAACAAACATTAAATGGGTATAGCGTTAATTCAAGTATAACTTATGTAAACAGTAAACACCATACTTCGTAAATATAGAAAGAAAAAGATAATGCATTTAATTGTACACACACTTTGTCTTATTCAGAGCCATCGGTGGATGTTTTGTGATTATACGTTCCTTGGGCCGACATTTAGTGCACGTTTAGTACTTTTATTTGTGTACGGATATAGTGGTCAGTAATCGGGTCAAAAACCGTCACCCCGTTTGCTCGTATGACCTTGAAAGGATGGAGGGTTGTTTTCAGACCATAAATCCATCAAATCATAAACCCATTTTTAGTAGCCGTTCGATTTCGAAGGCTTCGCATATAACGTTTATGCGTGAAACGCACATTTATAACTGAACGAACAGCGAGAGGCTTCGGCCGTAAAAGCGTTTGACACACACGATCAAGTAAAGCGGGTCATGACTCTAATGCAATCTGTAATTACGATCTGTACTTTATCAAACAATATTTGCACTGGGATAGGATAAACAACGACGCCAAGTGAGAGGCGGTACGTTCAAACGGATTTACTTTTATTTACTCCTAACTTCTTTTTACTTGTTCACAGTTAACTTCTGCGCAGATGTATATCCCGTCCATGCACTGCGTTATTTGTACTACGACTTATATAAGAGATCTACAATGCGAAGTTGCACTAATAAAAAGTGGTTAATTCTACGGACAACAAAGAGAAATCCACCCATAACGATGCCATGGGTTAAAATGCTAATAATCGCCATACCGCACCCTTAGAAGTCGAACAGTACGATTTCAACACCCCTGAGAGCCAGCAGCAGTCGCCCTTTGAAATTGATCGAAATAAAAGCAATAATATCTGACACGGAAGTAAGGGGTGTTTAATACTTTCTTAGAGCGGCGTCCAAAGAAGTTGTAAATAATACACTGCAAGTAAGTGGAGCGAAATGCCCAACACGGCCACACCGCACCCCTATAAGTCACTTCCAAAGCCGTTCACAAAGGAAAGTAAGCGGCCGTTTCATCTATATGGGCAAACACGTTCTTTTGAAGGCTAGCGCAAGACCTACAGGTGCCAAAGACAAAAACAAACGACCATTCCTCCCGTGTCGGAAAAACACAAGCAAAGGACTGTTTGTCATAAGAACTTCGAGGGCGTTCTGATTCATGTTTTGTTGCTCGTTCCATCTGACAAAACATGCAAATTCAAACCAGCTTAAAGCCGTTAGGGCTCCACGTGGCAATATATTTAATTAAACAAATTCGGTGTTTTTGTGCACTGAAACTGGCAGACATATCTTTGCACGATTCTAACGGATGACCACAGCTTAACATACAGCTTTGAAACTACACCCCTGATATCCAGAAGGGAAGAATATTTATATTTTTGAAACAATATATTCTCTTCAAAGAAATCAACATACCATTTAGAAAATATTCTTAAAAGTAAAATTTTCACGGCCAAAATATGATTTAAATTAAAACGCTTTGGGACGATTGTACACCATATTTTTTAATGCTGTAAACTAGGAAAAGATACAGTCACACAACGAACCTACTCGATCCAACTAGGCCTCGAGTGTCTTGTGCGACTGATACTGTGTTGGTCTGACAGTAAAATTTTATTAACTTCATTGTCCGTCACTGCATATCTACAAGGTTTTAATAACGGGCCTTAACGGCACAAACTCTATTGGACGAGGAAAAGCCCACAACTAAGTATTACTCAATATTTCAGCCGCAGTAACACAACTTTATGTTTATGAAAGTGTTAGTTTATGTCTCAAACGGTGAGATTACTTGCAATATAAATATACAACTATTGTATTTTGGATCAGATACCTTCCAGAAAAGCTTTGCTGGAAATTTGTAATAAAAATTCAAGACAACACATTATATCTCATTCGATCTGAGTGTACGTAGATGATTATATGATCAATAGTTCTTCCCTACGGGTTTGGATCACGTGTACAAAAGTACTTTGCATTTCTACTTTTTACTCAATCTTGTTTTTGGGGAAACATTATTTCGGTTTCTTTTCGATTCAAACGCAAATGTCATTCATATTTACTATGTCAAATATGATTTACCTTCCTAGCTCTTCGTGATTTTTATTTGATTTCTTTGTCTATAATACATAAACAGGAATTTTATCAAGACTAAGAATCTATAGCAGATAATACATAGAAGGCCTACATAAAATCGGAGACTTCATTTTAAGTGCAAGAGATAATCCTCAAAGGAGACTAATTTTACCAAAGAACTTGCCCGTGTACCACTTACACGCGCGTTAGATGCAGTGAGTGTTGAATCATGGCAACGCCGCAGCGCACAGGTGTTTAAAATTGGGGTGGCTATCCGACGGACCTCACTTATTCCGCATCAATGGAGAGCGGCAAACTTCGGCTTGCACATAAAATGAAGTCTTCGATTTTACCAGTGTGCTTGCCATGTGAGTTATTTGTATTTTCTTATCCTGCACAATTGAGTGTATAATATTGTCATTCTTGTATAACAAATTATTTTAGCTGTAAGAGATAAACAAAACTCCAATAAATAAGTCCCCCATAAAACAATGTCTTGGTTATGTTCAATGTTACATAGCAGCTGTGCATTCTAATAAAAACCAAATGAGACACCCATTCTATGTACGTATAAACTCTAAAGCAATATAAATTACATAAAACAAGTGGTTTTCTGGAATTCAAACGAGCCAAACGTGTCTTCCTATTTATCTTTGATCAGCTGCACCAACTCAAATACTACACAACTAGTATTAAGACTCTCAATCATAATTCATTATCTACCAAGCGTAACAACAAACGTAGAACACTTTTATGTCTCTCTTTAACTTTCGAGTAGTTTTGATTAAAATACTTCATGCAAATGCAAACGCATGCGCTGTACAACACATGTTAGCAGAAAAGTGTACCACATGAAAATACGTTTTCGTGTGTAAAAACATTGCAGTTCTTCCTGACAACTGTCCACTGGAATGTTAAGAGTAACTCAAGAAAATGTACAAAGGAAAGATTTGAAACACTATTATAATGGAATCTGTCTTTGTTTAGTAACCCATTAATTTCTGGCTTGAAAATAACCATCCCAACTGGCAACTGCGATCGATAGTAACCAACTAAATTTCATTGTTATAACTCATGTCAGGAAGAAATAATGAAATGATTGTTATTTTCTCAGATGTGAATAGACTAAACAAAATTTGAACTCAAATTCAGAGTTGCTTACATTTTCAGCGTATTATAAAATGTACTGACAACATTTCGAGAGCCATTATTTTTTCATGCAGCAAGCACATTATTAAACGTAGAAACAATACACTCAACGATTTTTATAAAGCTTGTTACACGTCTACGCACCCATTATTCTCCTCTCAACAGGAACGCAATTGTGTATTTTTCGTACATTTTGTAAATTGCGATGAAAACTATAATTTTTAAACCGTAAACTTTATAAAGTGAAAACACAATTTGTAGCCCAAACACGTACCCAGACGGACATGGATTATGCAAGCACTCTTTACAATTACAGGCATAACCATATAACGTTACAGAAGCGCGTTCATCAGTCTCTTCAAACAATGGCGAGAACCGTCGGGGCGTTTCATCTATATCAGTGTCTCGAACACAGTAACTGCATTTATAGAGATGAAACACAACACGGTAAACATATCTCACAAACAAGCCACCCCTCTCCTCGCTAAACGATCGCACTGTCACGGCTGCTAGTCAAAGTGACAACATCACATCCCATCCCATTCCGACCTACAAACGGTATTCAAGTGTAGGAAAACAATTCCAGTTACTCTCAACACACATCACCCACTAACAGCGAGCGAGCTACTCCAGTTAGAATTAATGTCGATCAGGGTTGAATTGACGTTTTCCAATTTCCCCGATTACCGAACCAAACAAATCGATCGTCTGGAAAGTCGACTAACAGAATGGCACATTCGTAGTACTTATCGATAAATAAGTCACTTCGCATTCTACTGTAAACTCTATGGGAATGGCGGCCATGTAAGTGGATTCCACCCCTCTGATGTTGCCCATAATAACATGGGAGGCATACGGAGCAACCTTAGCAAGGATGAGCGGATCTTTGTGAATAAAACACGAGAAGCGGAGGAAGCAATATGAGTTATTATGCTTAGACAGTTTGGGTATTACTTAAAGCAGTTTATACAGCAACTGGATCCGTGGCATCATTGGAAGAACCATCACAGAGTAACATCTTGTCACAACTTTGGCATGCAATAAAACAAGTACTTATTTCAAACGCTAATTCTAGATGAGAAACGACGGTTAATATTTCACGGCTAGTTTGGCAGTAATTGACTTGCAAAACAAGATTACGTAAGAGACTCTCATCGAAAAAGCCATCTAGTAGAATATAGTTACAATCTGAACTGCATCCATAGTTGCACGTCCGTACATTTACATTATACGTAACTTAAAGATGAAATGCAATGGTTTTAAATGCATATTTGGGGCATTTTCTTGTGGTTAAGCTATTTTTTAACGATATCAAAACCAATGCAACATTACGTTGTCCGGCAATACATCACATGACTACAGTAACACACTCATTAAGGAGGAAGGGGGGATTCAAGACACCCCCACCTCTTTCTTCAACAAACATGGGGTATTTCGTTTCAGACAACGCGTTTGTGTTGACTACGAATTTACAACCAGACACACAAAAAAATGTGTTCCATCGCCAACAATAATCCTACAAAATTGTCATCAAATCACCATCCCCGATATGACGATCTCGCTATAACTATAACTATACTTATCCTTGCGATAACTTGTCTTGACCAAGGCGAACCCTTGAAACGTTGCTTATCCCGAGCATAACATTATCTACAACCTTATCCCGAGATCGTAATACCAGGTCTTAATACGGCTTCATATTCAGCAGTCGAAAATGGAACAAATATGTTTTTACGCCACAGTTAAGTATATTTACAACATTTTCAAAATCTTAGTTGCCCAAAGACATGTTTTAGTATAATTCTTCATGAGTTTCAACTTACAGTGCTCCAGGCTCACAAGTAATAATGTAGGGTACGCATCTCTGTGTTTTAAATAGACACCCCCGAGTTTCCGGTTTTCAATTTACGCATCTTTATGAACGTGTATTTGAATATCAACCGAGCGCACTCCAGAGTATAACTCACCGCAATGAAAGACCTACCGTCGTATAATAGCCGCGCGGCGTATTGTATACCCGTCAAATGCGTGGGTATGTCATTTATTTCTAGCTGCGTTTGGCGTCCAAGGAAATGAAGACTATTCAGGAGACAATGAAATGTGTCATAACACTTATGTATAGGCTGTAAAATAATTTAACCGAACTTTTTAAGTAACTCAAAAACTCACATATTTAAAACAAAATCTTGTGATCAAACGCATACAAATTTTGCATAACAAATCAACTTTTAAAGTTCAATTCTTCAATTGTTTCATTGTTGTTTTGTATTATTATTTCAAATCATATTGTAAATGGTATTCGTAAGAAATGTATTAAATAGGTATGATACTTGGGGAATTTGCTTTCTTCCGACATGTGTATACAGCATTCAATTTTGAAAATACAAGTAATTTACTGACATTTGCTGACAACCTAACTAAAAAAAATTAAGGAATACTGCAGATGGCATTTCACACATGTAGCTGTAGTAGAAGTCTTCCACAGCCACGACTGGTGTTATAGTCTCATAATGGACTGGTCGGCTACGTCCGGAAAGACTCGGGTATCTCCGGTGACGCCCGAAGGACATAATCACAGTAATTACGGCAATTCACAAACAATAACGCTCGAAGCGGTTTGAAATGAGCTGCCAGTGCTGACGCTGCGGAAGTAAGGATGGCGCTCCACAGTTGACGCAGTCCGGGCAGAGCTGCAGCATCGCGACGAACAGTCGTCAACAAGAGAGAGTTGGCGCTTATTCGGGTTGGCGGACGGTCATGTGTTGACGACATTCTGTTCCGATAACGAAGTAAACTGCCTTTTAGACGCACGGAGGACCAAAACAGATAGAGCTGACTGAGTGAAACATCAACATAAAATTTAAAAATAATAGTTATATCACTTAAAAATATATTCTCTCATAATTGTACGTAGTTTCAGCTATTGAATGCACTCAAAAATGATATTAGACAATACGCTATTATGAAACGAGGGGTCAAGTTACGATAATTAAAATTAGAAGATGTTTGATGCGGTAGAGGTGTCGCCTTACGTCCCCAGGACTTCAGTTTGCAACAGTCACGATTGTTCTAGTTAGGTTTATACATCACAAGACGAAGTCTTGACCAATACCTAGAAGTAGCGCTAATGATAGCAAGCCGCACTTTCTTCCTGTTACAAGAACGATGTGTTCTACTGCAAACTGAGCTCAATATATGTTTACATAATATTATAGCCTCACCCTAGTTTCCAACTGGTCGTTGTTAGGCTTATGACATCAAACCTCGCTTTCTTTGTCATAAGCATGTGGCGATGATGCATACTTCAACAGTGAAGGTAAAAGCGAGCTGCATGTTCACATATTTGACCACGTACAACTAGCAAGCCTCCTCTTGGTCGTTGTCAGGCTAATGACAGCAAACCTCGCTTGCTTCTGTCATAAGCATGTGGCGATGATGCATACTTCTACAGTGAAGGTAAAAGCATGCGACATGTTCACATATTTGACCCCTCCATGTAGCAAGCCTCCCTTGGTCGTTCTGAGACTAATGATGGTGGTGAAGGGGTCCTACTTCTACCGTGAAGGCTGCAATAAAACACTCAGTGTCACCTAGCTCACCCAAGTGGCGGTCGCTTCAACGACGGGCGTCGCGACGCCTACCTGTCGTCCGACAATAACGCCGCTCAGGTGTAATGAGATGCGTAGATCGTTGATCCGAGACCGCAATAAATCAGAGCGAACTAACGACGGGATCCAGCGACGCCGGAAGACGACGTATTACAATGTGGGCGGCATTATAACGACGTGAAAACGGGCAATACTATGATAGAGATGCTGCGGGAGGGGGGGGGGGGGGGGGGGGTCTTACGGTTTAAAGAGGAACTATGGTTACCTGGAAACGGACCTAACACTGCAGCCGATGAAACAGAGTAGTCGGGACGCCTGATGGACACAATAACCTTGGAGGTATCGAGAAACTATGAATAGCCAATAGTAACGGTATAAACACTTAAGCATAGTGGTTGATACGTGATTACGGAAAATGAAAGCATTATTTAGTATTTAATCCATGCAAACATATGTTAATATTATTATTGTTATTAGAAAAGGTTGATATTTACACAGCGTACTTGAGGCTAGCAAATATATACCGTCACATATAGAAGCAACCTCGAGCTAGGTCAGGAGGTGGATGGGTGACCACTCACCTCTGAAACACTAGTTACCGTTGGTTAGAGCAGATTGGAGGGTTCGAAAGCTTGTGTAACAGCTTCGTTCTTCTCGTCAACTGCTCGGCAGTCCAGGTTAGTGGAGGAACCTATATGACTGGTCAAAGTTACACCGTCCTTTCGGATGGGACGTAAAGCCGATGGTCCCCTTGGTACTTTTCGACAGGAGTAGGCTACGTGCCGGTACCAGGCTTCCCCTCCTCCCTTCCTCATTATCATTCATCAATCATCACTCATCAGGCTAAAGAGGGCATTGTGCCCTACACTGGCCTTAATTACAATAAAATAAAAAAATAAAATATAGAACACAACAAAACAACTGTTGGAGATGAGTAATATACATTCATAATTTAATGTGCTCTATAAGTTTATAACCTAGGTTTTGGGGACAAGCATAAGTATCGTGACGATTTCGTGAATTTTTACGTTTGCTATTTTGGGACGACACTATAATGGTTTTGAAAAATAGCAACAATCTAACGTGGTAAAGAAATGTCATTCGGTTTTCGTCTCCAAAGCAATTCACAAGGTTGTTTCTGAAAGATATGACTGATATTTCACCGAAACGTCGGATTCGGTCTCGAAGGAACGAACGCGCAATTTCTAGAACCGAACACACACATTTTACGAATACGGTTTGCAATGTAAATTTCAAAAATAATAAATTGTTACCCCAACGGGAACTCGAACTTAGATACTCTGGCTGTATGCTATTTACCCTTGTCACACTGTGTACGCATATGGAGTATACAGGTGTTGTTAAATATACCCACAAAATGACATACCTTGTATTTTCATGTATAGCCTATACACTAGCCTACAATCAACGTAAATGCCCACAACACCATTATACTAATACTATAGCAAGCATGCATAACATCCGAAAACTAAAGATCGGTTTTCTATCAATTTAAGATTGGAAATTTAACTAAACCTTACCTCTTTGCAGAATACTTAGGGTCATGAGTACCAAGAAGGCAAGAACCCCTTTTTAGAAAAACTGTGTATGGACGTATATTTTATTATTACCACTTGATGGACACAACAAACACCTGATACAACATGTGCAACAAGATAGCAATAAATACAAAATAAAATGATTTAAATATTCAAACAAGTTAAACATACAAAATATTTTTGGTTATAGTGTCTTATTACTGATATCGTGGACCATATTACCAAAATGTGAACAGCAAAATTGAAGTTGACACAGTTGATATACAACTTAAAGGCAAGATACCCGACAACAATATTACCCGACAAGACAACACTTGAGACATACAGACCTTGAACTTTTTACACAGTCTAAATCGTTTCCTAAACGAAAAGCGCAAAGTTGGCAAGTATGATGGGAAGCGTTTACGGTGAGTGGCGCGTGAAATGTAGGTACATAAAGCGAAGTTAAAATTAAAAGCATAATATAAAAACGGGCTCCTGGGTTTAATGCTTACTTTGCTTTACTTTTCACAAGCGTTTGTAAAAAGTGCGTGCCACGTACAGGATCGCACAATTATCCCACGGGGTTAACGAGGCGAAGGGCTTTTTATAGTACGAAACTCGATTTCTTCTTGCAGCTTACTAATGTGTTAATTACGTTAATTTAGACTGTTTTCCATGCACAGTATAGTGTGGATATTGTTGGTAGTGAATGAGCTACAGGTAAACTTAAAAAAAAAAACGCCCATAATGAGAAGTTAGTGTTTGGGAAGTAAGCCCAAGGGCCCGTGCCAACAGTCAGATCATATCTGTTAGTATATATGTGTGATAAAGAACAAACAAATACTAACCTTTAATGTATATTGATTTAGTTGATAGTTAAACGAAGCACGTTATTGGCCGACAAAGACAATGTTCGGCTTTTACGTATGAATGTTGTAAGTTTTTTTTTTAGATAAGAAACACATTTTTTGTTTACGAAAGACATATAGTGCGTAGGCCTATACAACGTCGTCGCGGAAGACATTAGTCAAAGTTTGTATGAATGTTTAGAAATTGTATGATTTATTTGCCAAACATACAATATTCATAAGTAAAAGCATATCAATCTTGAGTCGTGCATATTTTTTTTCTTGCGCGTAACACTCTCAAGTATCACGCGTGTATTTGCAAAGCTTTTTACACTCTTGGCTCTCATAACAACCCGAGGAAGTTTCATCAAATAATGTTAGAATATATTATGTGTGACGATACTGAATCAGGCAAATATTTCATAGCAACACGGAAGCCAAGTGCTGAAGGTATAGGTTCACAGAAGGCGCAAGAAGTTTCCAGAGGTTCGAAATAATGTAACTTTTAAATATCAAAATGTGATGGCTACGAAAGAAATGCAATGTAATGGCCACAAGGCGAAACAAGTACGGTATTGTCATTTTAACTAAGCGAGTCATGACTGTGGCAAAGTACTCGGGACCAAAAAGAGACTGGCAACAAAATAAGCTAATGCAATGGCCAGGTGTTGTTCAGCTGTCAATTGTTCAATATTTGAATTGTGGTGCCTTTGTTGAACCTAAATGGCGCACAGAGTTGTATTGGTATACGTTTCAACATCTTTGTTGATATTGGAAACAGTGACGTGACAGTGAGCCACCAAATCAATCTAGTTCACTTTAATCAGCGGGAGAACAACTAGTAGGTACAGGGATAGGGATATCGTTACGTGGGGACTTGAGCCCCGTTAAAACCCGTGCATAGGGCGAGCGCGTACATTCCGGGAATTATTGGGTACTCACGCAGTAGCAGCATTTTTTGGAAAGTATTAAAACATATTTTGTTTCCTACCTCATTCTATATTATCTCTCTCTTTCCTGTAGTGGGGACGACGCAACCCCCGTCCTTGGATACGCCAGTGTATGTTGCCGAAAAGGGCGCATTTGCGTTGAATGAATCTTGCATTGCGGTCAGGCCCCAAGACGGCCACTCTAACATTCTAACTTTCAGGACCACGAAGCCATTGACGATACAAGCGAGACTAGACAATGTTTTGTGGTCCTGGCTACCGGATGTGCGGTGACATAGACATTCATTTTGACGACGAGTTCCTGCCTTATTGAATCAAATTCTTTTATTGTCTTTTTCCATTTGGGGGCTACAGCAAAGAACAAATTGCATTCATCTCCGGCTCCCAGGGATTTATGTTTTACTCTTAATGATGGAGGTAGGTAATTTGCCGTTATGTTTAATGTCAAAGGACAAATGACGGGTCAAATAATAATCCGATATCGTATTATTCTGTGTAGTTCTCTTCCTTTTACAGATACGCATTACTGTTATGAACCTGTAAGTCTAAGCATTAACAAAAACGTGTACCGAAGGCGAAAGCCATGATTTTCATAGGAACGGTATTTTAATATTAACAATACAAAATCACATACGCACGACTATTGGGACAAATGATTTCTTTTATCTACTCTTTTATGTATGTGAACGATCTCCATGAGTATTCGGATCCAACTGATATCAAAATAAGAACAAACTGATATAAACCTGATTAAATCGAATTATTACTGTAATCACAGCAAAGTGTAACCATCGTTATTAATTTGCTATTAGAAAAAGTAAAAACACACGAAATTAATACAATTTTCGTTAACATGCGAATTTCTGCTCAAGGCAGACTTTACCGACTTTTAGAAATGAAAGTGAAAAGTTTTGAATCTCATTAATAACTGAATTTGCTTCATTAAAAAATACGTCCATTATCGTTCGATAGGGTCGTGTGGGTGCGACAAGCAGTAGTGCCAACCCCACTCAACTATAGAACCTTTAATCACGTTATACTGTTTTCAATTAGTTTCTAAACAGTTTTACACAATTTCATTTCGTAACTTTTTAATGGAAGACGGACTTTACGAAATAGCGATTGCATTTTCCGTCGAGATAAAAACCCGTTGTGGTTTTACGCCGATTTCCGCGGCCACAACTGTACATCCAATTCCAGGCGGACTTAAATGGACGTTGTATCTCGAGTCTGCAGTGATCAGTGAGCGAAGTTACATTGACAGCTGGCCTAATAACCTAACAGCAGACCAGATGCCTCTGGAAACGAGTTGGGTTTTCGTTCGTTCAAATGAAAATGTTCTGGTCTGACGTATAAGGAAAGTGATAAACGATGTTCTGGACTTTCTTCGAAGAAACGGGAACGGGGTTTTCCTAGGAGGCATTGTCGGCAGATTATGACAGCTCTTTCGTCCCCGTGTGATTTGCCGTAGACATCAGCGTCCGCAAGGATCAATACATCTCCCACGTGGCCAGCTCGTGATGTTTCGAGCGGGTTCCGCAACGCGGAGCCACCTACCGGGCGACACACGCTCCTACGGCAGTTAGTGGAACTATTAACACAAGCCCAATGATCAATACATATTCATGCAGATCACTGGACTTTCCGAGTTCCACAACTTGCCGCTAAACAGCGCCACATATCGAGCGACGGCAGAGCGTGCGGCTGCTCGGAGAACTACGACACCAGCTAATCGGTTAAGAATACATCATGGAACCCACGCGGGCCGTTTGAAATCCTCTTTTAACGAGTCCTGCAACTCCCCGTTGAACAGCGCCACATGTGGAGCCACAGCAACGCTTGCGGCTGTTTTGAGAACTAGGAGCAGCAGGAAACTAACGCGGTTCGTTCGAAATGTTCTTTTAATGAGTTGTACAACTAACCGCCAGCCGGCAGCACGTATCGAGCCACACATGGCGCGCAGGGTAGAAATATAGAAATATAAAGAGTCCTTTAGTGAATCTACACATCCGAACAGGGCGCTAAAAATGTTTCATATGGAAAAAGCAGCGGAAATGGAACAAGTGTTGTTATAATCAAAATCAATAACGCCGTTGCTGTAGCCTACATGTTCAAACAACGTGATCACGCACAACATGACGCATCGGGAAACAGTATCAACGACAGTGACATAGAAACGATACAACAACCGACAGTAAAATGATGCTATGTAGCAACGACAAACACAATCTTTACTGATGAGACAGTTTTCTATACCTTTCCAAACTTTCCCCATAGGCAATTGGCTGTACATTAATCATCGCAACAAGCATCATTTAACAAACATTGCGATATATAGTTGAGAAACTGTAAGAATGACAGCCCCCTCCTTATCCCCACCACTGCTACCCGACCTCCCTCAACTCCGTGACAACCTAACAAAATGAAATGCGTAACTGAAAATCAGTTTGTTTCAGTTGTTCAGTTTGTTGTTTCATGGAGTTAAGGGGGGTCGGTTAGTAGTGGTGGGGATAAGGAGGGGGCCGTCATTCTTACAGTTTCTCAACTTTAAACATGTTTAAAGTCTTAAATGTCTGATCAGAGGTAAAAGAGAAGTGGCAAGAACATTTATTTGTGTCCCTAAAGCTACGTGCATGCAAGCTTGGAACATGGAATATCGTCTCAGAGTTGTTTCATGACGCTATGCTAAACAGCGCTACCGACAGACGGCGGCAATAAACGCAACTACTAGACAACGGCTCAAGAGTACTTTCATGCTCGACGCAAGTAATTTAATGAGCGGAAGAATCATCTATTAAACCTCTTCTTAGCCGTATTAAAACTTGCACGCTCGCACTATCAAGGCTAATACGGAATTAAACGGATGCTGCACGCAACAAAACACTGCGGCCAAAAACATTCTGAGCCTTAAGTAGAACAATTAAGTAATGAAAACACTTTATATTATTACTGACACTCCCCCCCCCCGCCCCCCCCCCCCTTCCACCAAAAATAAACACCAATTAACATTTGTAATGTGTATTTATCTAAAAGGGACTTTTATACGGAAAGACATCTAATATAAGAAAACGACCCAACTCCACAAGTTAAATAAAGCTTAATAGGAGACATGTTTGATACGATGTCTTAGATACATCATTTTGCACATAAAATGGCAATTTAGTAACAAATATTTTAAATATAACTTTTTTTGCATATATTATTAATCCATGGATTAGTTTTAAACAGATCTTCGTTATTTCCTCATTCTGCTGTCCTTTCAAATGTACATAATATCCGTTACCACAAATGTTTTCAGAAAATAGAAAACGAATCCCTAAAAAAAAAAATGCGCTAATCTTTACCATGAACGCTGAAATAAATACTTATTGTATTGTAAAAGCAAGCTTGGAATAGCGAGTAGGCCTACTGCATAACGAGCTGGTAGCCATTAACGAGATTAAACAATTACTCCATTAGGTACAGTAATTAGGTAAAATATAAAAACAAATGTTCAATCAACCAATGAACATTACTCCGTTAAAGAAAAACGTACCAACATTACGGTAATGGCAAGCCCGACTGAGCGCACACTTTCAACTCGAGCAGGGTATTTTCCTCCTTCACTAATGCCAACTTAAGACTCGCAAAGCGATCGTGTAGAAAGTTGCGGTAATTAAGGCCTTAAATTCCCTGTGATGCCTTCAGACGATTCTATAGTTATCAACGCCTTTAATTACGACTCAGTAACGTGCATCTATTTCGGACGTCAATGCTAATGGATTCTTAATCGTTGAGAAAATAAAAGTAAACAGGGTGTAAATGATAAACAAAGTATATTGAGAAGAAACAGGTATGATTAAAACAATTAATTGCAACTACTAATGAGGAGTAGTTATTGATCCATGGAGGATTTAATTACCGACACAAATATTGTGGTATGTATACAGATTTATGCGCCTCTGTGCAACAAGCAATTCTATTGTTTAGAATACGCTCCGGGGAAAACGCATTGTATTAAAACACAGAACAGACAAGTACGGCAAATATACGACGCTTAGATCTCGAGCACAAAGGATTGCTGATTTATCTTCAATTCTGTATCAGCAGTGGCGTATCCAAGGGGGGGGTTATGGGGTTTAAACCCCCCCCATGCCCCCCCCAAAAAAAAAATATATATATATATGCGGAGAGAAGGAAGGAAAGGACGAGGGAAGAGGAAACTACTATTTTGATTATTGTTTAATAACATACTCAACCGTTAAATCATACGACTTTGGGCTCTTGGTCGTCAGAAAGAGCTGCCTATTGTCTTCCGGGGACAATCGGGAAGGAAGTTTGAGGAATGGGACAAGTTGGAGGAATATATTTTAAAATGCTAATGGGTGCTAGGGGTCAAGGAGTTACTCTTCTCTCTCCTCTTACGATTGGCACTGCGTATAAGAAACTACATTGAATCCTAAATATATTGAATCTTCTTATACCCTAGGCCAAATACACCCCGGGCCCAGACGGGGGAAAACTACCTTATTTACATGATTTCCATATCGTAGGACGTTTATTATGAAATTATATTTTATATCACTGCACATGGCTGGCTACAAACAGAAATTAACGCAAATCAGTGCTAAAACATTCGTCAGAAACGTGTAAAATGTACAGATATTACCACAAAATACAACACTACCAGTTACGATATTTATTTTTGCAGTAATTTTGTTGTTCTGTGACTGGGTTATTATCTTTGTAGTCATTCTTATGACATTTTCTTATTCTGAAACGTGTTTCCAGGCGTTTAAAACGTCATAAATGAAGAAAAAAAATTTCGCCTTTGGCGAATTGGCCTCCGGCGGCTGGGGCTTTCGCCCCAGACCCCTGCCTGCTTGGGATGTTCGACCCCCCCCATTGTCAATTCCTGGATACGCCACTGTGTATCAGTATAGATAATGTGGCTAGAGGTATCCTTAAATCTGTAGTTAAGTCCCAATAATTATTGTTCTACCTAAACCATATAATACGCGTGGTGTGGTGTGGTGTTATAAGATCCTGAAGGCACATTAGCCGTAGTAATAAGTCTGTGATGTCAAAAAATGATTTGCATTTGCGAACTCTTCTGATAATAGAACATTTATTACTTGCAAATGTTGGAAGGGATTTTCATAGCTTTAATAGTAATTTCATTTTAATATTCTTACTTACTCTTACTTACTTTTTAAGACTACTTATTCCTAGAGAGCACAACGCATTAACACTATTGCAGTCACAATGTGTGTTGTGAATTTCACTGAAATAACAATCCTTCCGTGATATTCGTATCAGCAATGTCTATAATGAAGTAGATGACACATTATATTGTGTAATATTTATGTCTATGGAGAACCGAGGAATCAGTTTAGTAAGCACCACTAAACAATAGCAGAACCCAAAATAGTATCGTATATGAGCCCACCGCTGTCATACTCATGACTGAGTAATAGCGGCAGCAACACATTGTCATCCTAGAGATGAGATACGACGCTCGAAGAGGGGTTCATAAACTAGGCCCGACCTCCATCGGCCACTCTCGGAACTACTCGCCAATAAGTGACGTCACGAGTCATGCGGAAGTGTCATGTGGTACTCACCCTGGTGTGCGGTCGCGCCAGGATGTCCCTCAGCTCCTCCACGTCACCGAGATCAAGCTCCACTTCCGGTGAACGCTGGTCGAGCTCCCGCAGCGCTTCGACAACGTCGCGGCACTTCTGGACACCGTCGCTAGGCGGCGCGCGCGTCGGACTCACCACCTTGCTTGAGATGCGGTCGTACAGCTGAAACAACGGTCGAGGTCAGACAAGATGCTAGGGGGCTAGGGGGGGGGGGGCCTTAACATGTCGCGGCACTTCTGGACACCGTCGCTAGGCGGCGCGCGCGTCGGACTCACCACCTTGCTTGAGATGCGGTCGTACAGCTGAAACAACGGTCGAGGTCAGACAAGATTCTAGGGGGGGGGGGGGGGGGGGGGGGGCGTTGAACGTGACGTCACCAGTAACAGTGTCAGGGAGGAAGAAAATTTACATTTTGGCCAGTTTCCATGTCTCTTACCACGCGTAAAAGCTCGATGAACAATCAAAGTGTTTTTTGTCGCGGTGCTGCCGCGCGGCAAGAGTTGAGGCCAAGTTCTGATTGGTTACCGCGCGGAAAGATACATGGAAACAGGCAATAACACATAATTACAACATTTTAAAGTGTTGAGCAACCTAATGCGTCAAAGTTTTCGGAATAGTTACAAGATAACCACATTGGGTTGAAAGGGTAATGGAAACGGTACGACAAAGTGTACTAAAACAGATATTGTTTGCAGTTTTAGTATCATGAAGCCATTGAGATGTCACACAATCCCAGGTATAGCCTACTGAATATTGAATAGTTAAAAACACCGTTGCTTTGCGAAATGTTACAACCAGTTGAAATGGCAAATTTAAAAGTTGGATAAGATTGATACATCTTGAGCGAATATTCGGATTCAAATACGGCAAGCAGATTTGTTAAAAACAATTAAAAATACGTAGGTTAAATATTCAATGAAGATCCATGTAGCATTGCTAGTCTTAGAAAGCGGCCGGCGTCGATCACCGGGTAAGTAATAAAATTACGATTGGTGGAGGTGCCGGGTTTGCGAATACGAATCACTTTTATCTTAATTAATTATTTATTTATTTATTTATTTATTTATTTATTTATTTATTTATTTATTTATTTATTTATTTATTTATTTATTTATTTATTTATTTATTTATTTATTTATTTATTTATTTATTTATTTATTTATTTATTTATTTATTTATTTATTTATTTATTTATTTATTTATTTATTTATTTATTTATTTATTTATTTAATTATTTAATGTCTATCATATTCAGTTATAAAAACTGAAAGGAGGACCTGATAAGTACTTACTCTCTATATCACTTATATTATATATTCTTTATACTATATCACTTTGTGTTTTTAACACAAATCAATGTGCATCCAATGTAAATTAAAAAATGTGATTGAACGTGTAGATAATTTATTTGCGCCTAAAAAATAATAGAACTACAAAATACAAACACACGTCAAGAGCATTCCATGACAAAATGTCATAGGCCTACCTGTAGCAGTTACATTAGCCAAGTATAAAAAGGCATAATGGGTACCAGAGAACTTTAAATGGTTTGTAATTAAAATCTGGACAAGCTTTTATTACATATACCTTAACGCACAACGACAGCAATCCATGTAAAATCCAATTATACAAATATTAACTTTCCGGTAAAATTTGAGTTAGCCTAGAGCAAGAAAAATTATAGAACATTTTATAACTTATTAAATTAAATTTGCGAAAATGAAAACAGATTAAAGCCAAACTCCAACAGAATAGTAATTGAGGAGTACATTTCTTGGTACAGACATCTGCAAAACGTCGCAAGTAAAATATAAAATATTGAACATGAATACAATTCCACGAGCGCCGATTGTGCAGGTGTGTATTGTGCGATCAATGCGGAATATGTCCTTGAAGCAAGTTACACAGACGCCCGCCTAGCGCCTGTGCAATACTTGTTGAGCTCTGATGCGACCTGCATGACCATTGGGTGAGGCTGTGCGCGCCGAGATCATTCTAACAGCCGCAACATTCTCCCACACGCGTTTCCCAGGTCATAGATATGTAATATTGTATGCAATATCCTTGTCAATGTTAGCTACTCATAAATAAACTTTATTATAACATCTCAGCATTGTAAGTAGCATAACCAACTTCAAAACAGATTTTGTTTTGTGCTAACTTAGTGCCGATTGACTGTGGTGATTTCTTGATTAAACTGATAATACATAAGGAAATATTTAAAATGTAATTACAATTATGTTTAATTATATAAAATTCTATAAATGCTATGACACCAATGTAATGACAGTTCATTAATTTGTATGTGTGAGTGCATTATTTTACTTTGTATACGTAATGGAATTACAGTCAACTGAAGAATTTTGTGAACAATATATTTATCTGCGATTTAATAAATTCTAAATTGCACATTATAAACAAAACTGTATTTATATATGGACCTGTTTAACGTGATTACGATACTTGATCAAACTCCGTTGATAAGAATATTAGTCTTCTATTACTCACTACAGCTTGTACCGTTATCAAGAGCAGCTCAGACAGATTTACTCACAATCGCAAAAGCAAGCACTACTTCATCTTACATCAAAGCCAACGGTTTAGCCGCGGTCGCCTAGCCGGTTCCCATACGAACACCGAAGTTAAGCAACCTCGGGCTAGTTCAGGAGGTGGATGGGTGACCACTCACCTCTGAAACACTAGTTACCGTTGGTTAGAGCAGATTGGAGGGTTCGAAAGTTTGTGTAACAGCTTCGTTCTTCTCGTCAACTGCTCGGCAGTACAGGTTAGTGGAGGAACCTATATGACTGGTCAAAGTTACACCGTCCTTTCGGATGGGACGTAAAGCCGATGGTCCCCTTGGTACTTTTCGACAGGAGTAGGCTACGTGCCGGTACTAGGCTTCCCCTCCTCCCTTCCTCATTATCATTCATCACTCATCAGGCTAAAGAGGGCATTGTGCCCTACACTGGCCTTAATTACAATAAAATAAAATAAATCTTACATCACGAGACGTCAGTGTCTACGCCGAGCAGATTAGACGGAATAAACTGGCCGTTGTTATCAAGTGTGCGACAAAGAAGCGATGGGTAATGAGAGTACAATAGCTGGCTGAGTGTTAACCCGTCGGATCTCCTTTGTACGTTGAGTGACGTCAGTGATTCAGGCTAATACGAGACGGCTCAGACGAACTCAAGACAATCCTAATGCAAGAGGTCAACGGTTCGGTCCTGCCAACGGTCATTCTGACGGACTTTGTAGATTTGGAAGTTTGCCAAAAGTCAAACGGGGCAATGCTCAGCATTATAGTCATTGAAGTAGATCCCCGGAATTCCATCCCTAGTATCTGAAAACTCTAATATACCCATGGCTTAGTTGATAGGGGACATTCTCCCACCATACCAGGAGGCATTCCTAATCGTAACATTATAATATAGTTATAGTATATACGTTTTATTACAACAAGGAGATACATCGTTCCAACGTTCTTACGAAGCAGGAGTAACTTACTCTTCTCAAAAAGAATGTTCAACTAGGCACACACCGTACCCCAATATATGGTAGGCTACTATACATCACTATACGAACGTATTGAGCTAAGACAACACTAAAATGATATGGATTTCTACCTTACAGATGCTTTCGTCACAGGCGAGGCACTCACAGCCAACCAGCGAACCGTCCGAGACAACCCCGCGCAAATACCGATCGCTGATTGGCTACGAGCCACGGTACGGTGTGTGCCTGTGACGAAAGCATCTGCAAGGTAGTCTTGGGACAACAATACTACACAATCTAGTTCATTACCACCGTGGCAACATACACTAAGGTAATACAAAGGTAAAAGAAGGTTTCTGATCGATTACAATTGTTTCTCGCACGCAACCGATGAGCGATGGAATTGTGCTAAACTATCATAACAAGTACATATCGATAAGGAACTGGGATAAAGGTTAACATTGTTTACTTGTATAAGAGAATGTAAGGCTAACCTCAAGGGCGAGGAAAGCCGTTACCGCCATCTACGACACTTCGGAAGACACGTCAACACTTTCAACGACCAACCAAAAGCCTGAAATCCTCTTAATAGTTTAATTGATACAAATACACTTCTTATTATGAGATTGTAAGACCGGCCCTAAGACCTGTACGCAATACTACCAACAAACTATAATATAATCACTCCAGCATTTTTCTATTAAGAATACTATGTGTAACCAAATACGAACGCATTGCGTCATGCTAGTGTTTCATATCAAAAGTGTCATCAGTTCGCATTTGACACTATTGGGTAGATAAAACTTACAGATACATAACCTCCGCTATTCCCGGGAGCTACTTTGTAACGACAACGAGAGTTATAATTCAAATAAGCCGCTGATAGTCAAGCATCGACTTCGGCGCGTACTGCTTATTCATGACGTCGGTAGCGTCGCTTCATTCATGGATACAAGAGCTCTCTGTGGGCGCCGGCGGAACTAGGACGTAGCTCGAGCGCTGCTGCTGTGAGCGGGAACCTGATCAACTAACACCACCTTCACGGGATCTCCAGCTCAGTCAATAAAGGTATCATTCATTACCGACCTTGTTGGATATATGCCAGCGTGTGTAGCAATGGTAGTATGGTAATATTACCCCACTGTTTACATAAGCACAATGCAGTGTTTAAATAGATATACAGCTCGCACTCACAAAAATAGACAGGGTGTTGTTTCAGGAATCGTAAATGAAACAGATGGGGCAAAATTATCATTACAATTGTGCACACTTCAACAGAGGTAATTTTGCAAGTTTCACACATTTATTGTTTTCAGAGAAGACGTTACTCATTTTTTCTGACAACACATAAATTTCAATGGAGAGTAAGGAAATACTGGGAAACTGTCTGTATTACCGGTAAACACGAAATACGAACTAAATTCAACTAGATCGAACCTCACAAGATATAAATAGAAACGCAGCGAAAGTAACATAGTTACTTCAACACTTCAGGTTAATTACAATAAGTTCGTATTAAGTTATTTGTGTTGACATCGCCATACTGAAAGTAGTTTCGAACTATGTATTTGCTGAAAATTGTTTCGTTCCACTTTCTAAATTCTCTCTGTATGGATATATAAAACAAACATTACCCCCGAGCTGATAAACCTAATGATACAAACTTGCTTCGTGGATGTTTATCTGAAATATTTCCGCAGTCTTCGCATTCACAGCGACCGATGACTGCATCAGCAAAATAGAAAAATAGCATTTCAAACAAATTCAACACATTTTGACAACGAAAGCGCTGCAGGCATACTATGGGTAGAAAGCGAACGCTAAATAAACACGGCTCTACTACGTAAGAAAGAGGGCAGAATACAACTGGGCCATTGTTTATAGTGTCTATTGTATTAACGATGGTTTCCTTTGTATGGTTGCCAGAATTATCTCTGACGTGATAATGACAGATTACGTCAGTATGTTTTGTTTATACCTACACCAGTCTATGACGCCAGATACGCGTGGCCGTGTTATACCAACGAATCAACAAACATGGTTAAAGCTGCACACTGCGCTATTTTAAGCAAAAACACTGCCTTCACATGTTTAAACATGTATGTGCATAATATACAATTCAGCGTAGTTCCTCAAGATTTGTCAATAAATAAAATAATCTTAACGCGTACATTGTAGTGTGTATTACAAAGTCAAAATGTAAGTGGAATCACAATAAACAAACCAAGAATGTATAAGACTAACAAGATGTTTTCAAGATGTTTGTAAGTCGAAAATATCAGTTTCATGATTAATATTATAATAGATGCCCCGTTCTTTTAATATGTCTATGAACATATTCAGTTGTGTTGAAATGTTGAACCCTTGCAGCGAACAGAGAATGGTTTTCCCTAAACCCCAAAGCGTCCTGCTCGACTGTTTATTGTGTTACGCTTCATGCGGCAACAGTTAGCGGTATCCTTGTCGGTCTAGTACTTAGTAAATTAAGTAAGAAAGTAACTGCATTCCAATATGTTTACTCTAGTCTAGTAAACCATGGTACCGCGTGTTCCAGTGTCTTTGAATTCCATAGCTTAAAAACGGATGCCTTCTGTAATTTTTCAACTTCATTCATCATCAACTCATCGTCTCGGATAGACTACGGGACGTAACGCCCAAATATCATCACCTAAATAGTTAGCTTGTAAAGAAGAGATCTTTTACTTCCTCGCCAGCTCTTTCTTCTTCCTCGCCATCGCGATATTGAGCAGCCGGGAGTGTGTTCAACAGAATAAGACAAACACCCATGATTAATCGCGATATCTCTACACAGTATATACAGCAACCTGTTGATGGCGTCGTTAAACTCAAGTGGCCAGAGACGGCAGCTTATCGCCTAGTGGGATGTTATTATAAATAACCTGTCCCCAGTGACACCAGCATAAAGCGCCGCGGTAATTACAAAGAGATAAAGGGCACCCTTGGTTGGTGTATCTGTCAGGATCTTGTGCGTGCTACCAGGATATTAACGCAGGATAAATAAACAGACCATCTAGTTTAAATGATTCACACAAAAATACAAACGTTTTTGGACTTTTTTCACACAATTCCGAAACGGGAGAATTGAATTTTTTAGAATTGTTGACATGTGGCAGCAGTTAAAATTGTTTTCAATCATGATATCACAGCAAATTACCAAAGTTGCTGACAACACGTGTGCTGACAATCGGAAAACCTTAATGTGTTTTTTCTTAGCATGCCCCATGATCTCATTCAAAAGGTAGGTAATAATTATGTAAACTAGTATCATTAAGGATGTGAAATGATGTTGGTCTACGTTACTCTTGCTTATAGATCGTTGAGTTAGAAATTTACACTAAAGACTACTTGTTTAGCAAGTTAAATTAATATGTTGACATAATGTAAAATATCAAATTAATTCACAACAAGCAAAGGTTAAACAATCACTCCCTCGCAACTTGTTTTATTAAGGGTTACGACAGCAGTAACGTTCATAATTATCTCGCGAGTAGCGTGGTTCTCGCGAGCAAATAGAAATACTACGCGAGAGTGCGTATGCGTACAACTCGTAGAATGTATCCGAATAGTATTCTAGATGCTGATTCTAGTTCCTGGTCTTGTTATAAATCCTGTTCTTGTTAATAGTGATAGTAGCAAGCGCAGTTTTAATCAATTGTCTTGACGATGGCCCAGGGCCATGAGCAGTCATACCTTCTCTGTATAAGGTGAACTCCTTAACAAAACATTTTTAACGAATTACAAATTTATGGAGATGCAACAATTGCTTAGAATTATAATTGATTGCTATATCACCATTCATTATCCATAAAGCTGGATAAGCTTAAATCCGTATAATCACACACACATATAAGACTGTATGTATTCGATTTTTTGTGGTAAGGTAAATGAAAACTTTTTTTATTATTTAAAAAACCATTGAGATAAAAAATAAAGCGTTAGTATAGTGATTGGTTTTACCGAAAAATGCTTTCATAATTATTTGATACTATTATAGTATTTAATAAGTTACTATAAGGGCTAGAAATTAATTGAAAGTTTTCCATGTCTATCTAGTTGTCTCAATCAAGACCTAGAATTAAATCGGAGTGAGCACTTTTAATTGTTATTGTTGTTGTTTTTGGCACACGCGGGCTTATTCAGACGTTACTAGTGACGTCACCGATGACTGGTGACGTAAAATTGAAGACAAAGTCTAGAATTAGCAACGTTTTGGTTGCATTCATACTCGTCCTTAGCTTGAAACGCGATTAATTGGCTTTTCTTGCCACCAAATGACCATTTCCCACAAACATCGCTCACTCTGCAGCCATTTGCAGCCATTTCCAGCCAGGAGCCAAAGTAATGTATTTTGTTCTTTTTGTCGTTATAATAGTTCATCAAAATAACGGTTGGTATGAACTAGACGAAATGATAAAGCAGGAGGGGAAAATACCGAATCACTGGACTTGATTATCAAAACTTGAAGCAAAGTGATAGCCAGCGCAACCTGGCGTAAAACCATAATCTCGACGACTCCGAAGAGATTTTCCTTACTTCAACATTTTTACTTCACTGTATATATCCATTGTTATATCGACTGTTTAACCATTATGTCATTATGCTCTAATATGCTCTAGTATTATGTGTACGTTAAAATGTTGAGAGTTATAAACTCAGGTAATTTTATACAGAATGTAAATAATTTTTGGATTGCCTATAAATAAATTGTGTTTCATCATAAAAATAATCTCCATGACCATAAGAATATAGTTCATCTTTGCATTATTAGTAATATCAATACATTTGGTTCTTTTGTAATTAATATTCAGGGGGCATTGTATATTAAGCATGTGTGTCGTTGCTCTGACTGTTTTCAATTCGTAGTTTACATATTTGTTACGATCTTATTATATTTATATTGATTCCAGAAACAAAAATAAACAACCTGGACTACGAATCTAACCCCGGATATTCTGTATTGGAATCAGAAATCAAATAACAGCATTGGACCCCCGGCCAAGACAATCATAGCCACGAGACTGTAAACATAAGGTATACACGGAACTAGACTTGTCCCAGCTCCTATTTCACCATTTTGCACATCCGTCCAATGCGCATTTGAGGACTGTGATTGAGAAAGTTATATATCTCATACGAGTTTGATAGGAAATATTCTCGTGTGCCATGGCCGCAAGTAAGTTGAAAACTCGTCTCTCGCTCGCTATAAAATACGAAGTTGGCCCGCGGTGGACTCGACAATCCAAAGGGCTAGAGGCTAGGGCGGTCCCAGCGGCAGTCCACGACTTTGACAGAGGTTTAGGGGGTGGGGGGAGAAGGGGGGATTACCGCCCCTCAGATCATTTCATCCCTGGTTTCTGTTTTACTTAAGGGCATCCCCGCTGGGGATGATCTAAATCGCCATTTGTTGAAACCCCTCGCATATCATTTGACGTTATCTCGTAATGCTAATTAATGTTTCGTCAATTTACAGATACATTTATATCCAGGATATTTGCATACTGTGTGAATATTTGTATAGAAATTGGGGCTACAACAAGAAATGTTTTCATGTAGAAAGTCGTAGCAGTAAAGACAGCTTTCTAGTAATTACTAGGTCATTTCATATTTCTTTTCATAACAATAACTCAGTTCGCTTTAAAGACCATCTTTGGGACAAAAATACCCCAAATACATTTTGCCCCGGAGGTACAGGCTTCGCCTCAGACCCTGTTTTACCAACGCGTGTTGTGGGACATTCCCTCCTCTGCCAAACCGACAATTCGCCACTTGGGTTAGGGATTCATTTCCCGCCAACCTCACAACACATAGATGCCACCAACATACCAACATATAGATGGTTTTATGGCAACATAAAGTAAATTAACGCAGGAAAAGTCCTTGGAAAATATGTGGTACTGAACAAAGATTAAACATCCGCAACGTGAAACCTTCCGCAGGTATTGATGCGACGTTGTGTTGATTGTTCGTGGTTGTGGTTGTGGTAGAGAAGGGGAACCGCTAAGAACCACTACATAGAACTGCCAAGCTAACAGACAAGTGAGATGGATTCATTTAATTATGTTTTCATTTCTTGGATTGGTTGGATACAGCTCTCAATTATTTCTCCGTCTCGTTCAGCCGTTATTAAATATCTTCTGAGATAGAACCAACCCTCCCGCCTACCTGAAGTGCTCGGTTACAACCCCGGCCTACTCCAATCCTGATTACTTCCACTTTCCCATTATTGCCAGTATCTACGGGAAACGGTAGTATCACGTTTGAAACCGCACACAATTTTCATTTTTTAATTATATCTCACGAATGCCACTCGAAATAAAAAATCTGAGGGCATAGCGCACTGTGGTTTGGTAAGCTCTACAGACTGGATGCTAAATGTAGGCCTAATATTATAATCGGTGTGGTTGTTATTTTTATTGAATTGTTATTAAATTATGGTGTAAGTAATAACAATATTTAGCCTATTGATTATAGTATGGCTAGTAGTAGTACTGATAGTAGTATGTAGAGCCTTGTATATATATATATATATATACCACTGACTCTGCAGGGCTTATATCAAATCACAGGGCACTATGCCCTCAAGTTTTCGATTTCAAGTAGCATTCTTGAGATTTAATTTAAAAAAAGAAAATGTCGCGATTGAACACTGAGACTTTCCCTACTTCTTAACGGAAGTGTAATGAAGAAAACAGAACCCTCTACAACTCTAACCCGGCGCCGCCACCAACACAAGCGTCATAGTAGTGACGTCATGCGTAAAGCACTCGGGTGGAGAATATGAAATGTGGAGATACTTGTTTAGTTATAGCCTATTCTAGGTGAACAAAATGTTTATAATTGTTGAGAGTGTAGTTGCACGTGACTGTAAATGCAAGAGAGTGACACTATCTTCAATTTCTCCTTGTGCGTTTAAAGTACGAATAATTATAACAAACTTGTTGTAGATTTCTTCCTGGCAATTGAAATAATATTGTAAATGACTACGCGCGATCTCCCCCCCCCCCCCACCCCTCCCCCCTCCACTCGACAAACAGCATCTTCATCCGAGTGTATAAACCATTCAGAGCCACCTGTTGTCGAGACTATAGCAAGTATAATAATCCCTGCACAGTTAGTATACGGCATGATCTCGCTACCGAGTACTTCATCCTGATTCAGTAATAACAACATTATCTCGATGAGCCCAGCGATGCACATGCACACACACACTTGTACAAACATGTGTCGTCAACTACATTGCCGTGTATCCTCCAGTCAGACAGTATCTATGGTACGCATTGCTAGCTTCCTCAACATGAACACCAACATGTGTTCATATATACCAGGGGCAGTCCTGTCTGAATGTTGGTTCTGTTTTACTCAATCAGGCGAATGCTGGGATTGAGTTCCATAAAAACCCTCAATTATCCCACACCATCTTAGCATGAAGAGACTAATATTATCTATATATATTATCTGTCACGAAGCAACCTTACCGATTTGTTCGCCATGGACTAATGATACGTGACCAACCAGCGATCGGCAGTTGAAATTGGGGATCGCTGGTAGGTGGTACGAATCACTCGCCGATGACTAACGTACCGGTAAGCTTGCATTGGGACAACTAAATAATAGCAATGCCTTCCATGTCCTTACTGGAAAGGGAGAATCACAGTGAAACAAATCTCCTAATTTCACTTCTTTAATTGCCACTTATTATTTGCTAATTTCTCTTACTTAAAACGCTCTTAGGAATCATTTATTCCAGCTTATTCGAAATTCTTATGTCTACTATACGCCTATTACAAGCCAGACTTTAATAGAAATTGCGTTTAAACCTCTACGTTAAACGCTTATAGCCAATGGCCCAATCCTTATAAAATTCTATAGTTATGTTAATTTAACTGTATTATAGGTAACATTAAGTGTAATACATTGAAACTGAATTTAAAGGAAAAACCGAATAATACCGAAGATTCTGTTTTGTTCAAGCATATGTAATTCCGCTTCTAAATAAAAAACAGACGACTTTAAACTAAAATGTTCGTCCATAATGTTCGTTTAATCGCTCATCTATAATTGATCCAAGTTGTCCACGCAGGTGCCCCCATTTTCACCCACTTAATAATCTGCTATTTACTTTTGAGTTAAGCCCAATCTGGCCCCGTGTACGCACTGCACGCTGGTCCGATTACGACCGCACGCGTTAATTCAGTAAAACTCATGAGCGAACTGACACACAGACAGAGGGAGATTCGATTTCATTCAATTCCACTCAGCCGCGCGGAAACTGACGGCCGATCGGAAAACGAGAAGGCAATTTGCAAATGTCCGTCCAGCGATTACCTCAATTACTGGGCTGCTCTTCCGACCGTAATTACAGATGTACGTAGTTGTGAGAAGTGCCACTCATTGTAGTGCACGTGTACTAAGTGTTGGTCGATTAGCCTGAGGGTCCGCATGAGATAGGTCATGCATGAAAGTTACTAAACGGATCAAATCAACGTGATAATCACATTCGGAAGTAATGAGGATCATAAGCGTCACATCAACGAGCATGACTTGATAGAATTGCCGCAACTGGGCATCGATGTAATTTAATGCGCAGCTATTTAATTGCATCCCTGTTCCAAGGGTATATTAGATCAAGAGGAGTATCGTGGGAAATGTGGCATTTTTAGCAGGGGTGGTTCAAATGAATACGTTACGTGGTCACTTTGATCCGAAGTAGTGGCGACGGTATAAAGAGAATAATTACTAGTTGTCTGCAATACATATTCAGTGAGATCTGGCATGTCAACTATTAATTCCATATACGCAAAAGAACTCGAAAACTTTATAAAAATCGAGCATAAATACAAATTTACAAAAATTCACACAAAAATAATTTATCTTTGATCTCTTCACTATATTTATTTAATAGGTATTGTAGTTTTCTGTCTCAAATGAATGGCACATTAATTAATATCAACTTCTACTAACAAAAACATACTTAATAATTTAACTGTCCGACAGTTTAACTGTCACAATTTGTATTTTTAATTGGCAGCAAATAATAAAAAATAGAGGCGCAGAATATGAATTAGAACCCATTTTCGGGAATAGGTTATTTCTAACGATACAACTAAATAATAATCTAACTTTTGCGCTCTAGTTGTAGCCCAAAATGCGTTTCGGTGAGAAAGCCAATCGTGTATAATATGTATCGTCAACGACCATTACCTCTAGGTGAAATTTAGACGTTAATAGTGACAAAAACAACTGTTAATTATTAAAAATTAGTAACGGGAATTTGTAATCGAGTTATCTGGAAAAGAAGCATTGTTGAATACTGCAACACAAACAACGGAATTATGCTACCTACACCCGCCCACAGGCGAGTCACCCACGAGCACTATAGAGGTAGAAGGATTATATACCACAGGATAACGGGGAAAGAACATTGTGAGCTCCCATTCACAATTTCGGAAGCAAATGCGCATTTCAATCAAAGAGTTACATTCATTCATAGACAGGAGATACACCTGTCTCCACTTGTGCGATCTCACTGTTGCGAGGTGCAGTCCGTTACTTGGACTGTCTTCAAATTTAGATGTGTATTTTAAACAATATATCCTCGGATTCATATGAAACATAATAAATACGTGTACGGCCGTCAACAAAGTTGCCTCGTTCGCCTCCCCGACTGGCGCATTCAAACAAAACAACGCATATTGGCCTCCTCGCTGCACAGGTAGTCCCTAAGGCGGGTATGAAAAATACATAAATAATAGAGGCTGGCGCCTTCAGAGATCGATCGAATGTAGCGCAAGCCGCCGAATCTCGCCCCCCCTTCAGTTTCACACTGCGTAATGAGGCAATGCTCGGTTACGTGAACAACGTCCCTCGACGCACTAGAAGACCACGTTACTTGCGACGCAGTGCGACGTGTGGCGCGGTGAAAACAACTAACAAATAAAACAAAAAATAATTCCGACCGACCGTAACTAAATTAACATTCAAAGCACTTAATCGTGCAGCCGGAGATAAAAGATAAAACAATGCGATATTTGATCGGGGAGATGATTCGGGCCGATGTCCACTTCGAAGTGGATTCACATTGGTTGGTTCATAAACGACGATTAATTTAATTCATTATCAAGACAACGGATATAAATAAATAAATACTGTTCGAGGAACCTACTCGGCACATACAGTAGAAAGTATACAGTAATCTAGTATCAATCAGCATCGTGTACTGTATGTAGTGTTTTGCAGTATTGCTACCTCACATTTGGAAATAACTTCATTATAAAATTAGAATATATTTATTTTATTTGTTTTCTGTCTATCCTATTCAGTCAGAAAAATGATTTACGAAGGAGAGTAATAAATAAATAATTAGTTTTTTAAAGAAGGTATTACCTTGTATTCTCGTTTGTTGTGAAATATGAACTGACGACAGTATGCGAGTATGCGACTTATATCTGTTACTCCTTTTATCCGACACTATTAGACGGTCACTTGTAACGTAGTTACATAAGGTAATGTTTCCGACGCAACCGACTCCAGTTCAGAGTTGTATCTGCAATGCACGTCTCGTTCCTTCAAATAACAGCAGTCGACTGCTCAATGCGGCCTTGCCCTCTCGGTTCGTGAATGCGAAGATCACAGAATCACTTGATCAACTGTAGACACCAGCTGATTGTCGGCGGTACAGTTCTGCTCATATATTGTGTCAAGTGTAGTGACGCAAAGCCTGACGTCATAACAGAAGGAAGTAGCCGTACAAGACAGAAGGTTTGTTTCTCGAATCTTTTGTACTACAAAATGATAACCGTTTGTGGCCACTTGGAATTTCCTTGAAAGTAAGCGTCGGTTTTGTGTTCGATAGTTATTAAGATTACTAAAAATTACGAGCTTAAAAGAAAATGATTAAGTGCACATTGAAACTGAATCCGGAAAATTTGCAATTTAGGATCCGGTTTACGAAACGATCATTGTTTGTAGGATTCCAATTGAGAATTTGACTCCCTGAGAGTCATTATTACTGCACGACCATATTTCTAGTGATTAGGAACTACATTGCTTCTGCGTTGGCTCCAAGTTAGATTGGAACTCAACTGTACATTCAATTACATTATTAATAGTTTCATAATAATGGCATTGATTGTACAATGAAGGTCCAATCTAACTGAGTGGTTTTTCACTAAGATCGGCGGTACTTCGGTCTTCGTGACAGCTTGAAGAAATGACTAGAATTGATAGTGGGCTTACATGCGATGTGCGTCATTTCATACTCTTCAGAAAACTATTACCATGAGCAGGAACCGTCGAGCATAACATCAACAACGACCCGACCAAGTAACCCAGAGATAATTCAGAATGCCATACTGTTTTAATGTTACTTAACTCATGCAAATTACGATATTACACCAAAGAGGTACATTTGTCATATCTCTTGTGTGACATTATTTTTCTGCTATGCTGTGTTGCTACATTCATTGCCTTCCTTTGTGAATCATTGTAATACAGCCGAGTAAGATGGTCATTAATTAAATAAATACCTACGCCTCTAAAATCTGACATTGCTTTAAAGTAAGAAGATAAATTCTCTTCGTGACCAGATAACGCATATAAACAAAAGCTTGTTATAAATCATGATACACTGTATTTGCATTAAATTATCTTGCAGCTCCGTAAATACAGCACAAAACAGGAAGAAATGAAATAGAAATACACGAGATACAGAAATCGTGAAATCCGAGAATGAATAAACCACGAATTAAGAGATACTCATACACACACATTTTATCCTTCAAAACTCTACACATCCGGTTAGTTTTAACAGTGCAATGGTACGTTACAGGTTATTGAAAATGCATTACGATTACTCACGTTACTTTCAAAGGACAGCAAAAAACAGCAAAATATATTTTGGTTGTTTTAGTTCAGACATTTTAATTATTGTATAAGTATTCACTCACATCATCACACTAGACTTGTTAATACCATTGGCAGTAGATTTATACACAATAATGAAATGTACAAATTAATAATAATAATAATATAAATAATTATAAAACCATGTCCTGCATTTTCACTAAGGTTGCTTTAAACTACAGAGGATAACAAATTCTATATATCATGAAATAAAGCAGTACCAGTAATAAAACGTGTGAAATATGAATTATGTTCTATAAAATTAATACAAATTACGAAAACTAAAAATTATTGATTTGTGTATGTACGTCTCTTGCTTTGACCGTGATATAGCATTTTTGTGGGAAAAAGGGGTAGCTGCTATTTGGTTATCTATCGAAACGAGCATCAAGCGTTTAGAATGAAGTAGATCCAGTAGTAGCAGCAGCAGAAAATAAATGTGATCATGAATATAACGGGTGAAAAATTAAGTATGGATGTTGGGAAAGCGAGGGATATCTGTGAACTAGGTTGTGAGTATCTGGCCGTGACTGCCCGCACGGAAAAAACAGTTGAAGTGAAAGTATTGTTAAATCATGAGCATTTTAATGCACTTGAAATTCAGTATTTCTGAAAGAAACTTTTGCCATTAAAAGTTCGGATGTTCATTTTGTCCGGGCGAAATACATACAGAGAAGTGGGTACGTATTTAATAAAACAGAAACCCCGTCTAATTGACATACAAACTAAACTGGTAAATATTAAAGCTTTTATGAAGAATGTTTGAGTTGGTGATTGACTGTTAAACTGGTTAAATTGTGAACGTTTTATAAATAAGAACTTTTAAATATGGTGGTTTGGTGTTTACATGTTTACAACTATAGTTCTTGAAAGTAATAATGAGGGTGTGTTCCAACTTGACGTTTTTCGTAGTGGACTAAGCTTAGTTATACTAATCGAAAGGAAGTGGCGTCACAAGCAGGCAACCAATGCTCCTTATTTGGCTAGTGGTTAGTGGGTAGTGGGTAGTGGCCGAAAGTGTACACTTCGACACCAACTAACCCACTAAACCAAGATGGTTGATACCAGCCAGCACAGCTGATACTTTTAGGTTAGGAAAATACCCCACCAGTGAGTGGAAGTATCATTATCGTATTTATTTACATTAGATGATTAATAACAATAAACTTTATATAAGCATACTAGGTGGCGTGCACCAAAGCTGTTAGCGTTTAGTGTGTAGCAGGTTAGTGGTTAGTGTTTAGTGGTTAGCAGGCGAAAATCAAGTTGGAACACACCCTGAATGTAGGACAGTGAAAATGTGCCTCACTTTACTTTCGTAGAAAAGCCGATATGTTTACATAACCTTTTTTGATTATAATTAATTCACCGTATCAGGATGATTTTCTGAACCAGCAAACCCAAACCTTACACAAGGTCAGTACAGTAAGAATGTTACCAGCGAACGAGGAACCTATAGTGTGGATAGGGTTTATGATATTCAGAGACTATCAGATTCTAAAGTGCAACTATAATGATATTTATTGATAGTTAACATTCCAACGTCGTTAAAGCGACCGAGCTCTACAACACATCAACCACGTCCAAGTTACTCGCCTAACATTAGGCGGTTAGCCACGCCTATGTGTGCAAATCATTATACACCTGATTCACACAGGGAAAACAAACAAACACATGTCGACAAAGATATGAGTCGTGTTCAAGGCTAAGGGCCGGTCTTACAATCTCCTAATAGAAACGTTATTTGTAGCAATTAAGCTATTTGGAGGATTTTAAGAGTTTTGATTGGTCGCTGCCATGGAGACAACAAGCTATTCGACGAATTAGTAGTTATTGGGACATTGTAAGACTGGTCCTTAGAATATGAGGATACGCTAACTTACAAACTGTGCGAGTCATGCGCGGACACTTGCAGCGATGCGCTAGAACAAACATCGCGTTTACCATCTTACGCTTTTCTCCAAACACATGGAATGTGTCCCAAAATTCATTCCCCAGAGAATGTTATGCCCTTTCTTATGGATATGGTAATTTTTCGTAAAAAAAATCCATGTTTAATGTGCTGTAATTTAAAGTTTACGATGTGTACGGTCTAAAATACGCCGAACACATCGTACACTTTAAATTACAGCACGTTAAACATGGATTTTTGTATCGACAAAAATCCAATATCCATAAGAGAGGACATAAAATTCTCTGGGGAATGATTATATTTAGGGTCACATTCCAAGCATTTGGAGCACAGCGTAAGATGGTAAACTCACAGTTTTTGCTGGTGCATCGCTGCAGGAGTCCGCGCACGACCCGCACAGCCTTTTTCTCAACGAGAATTCTTAGCGAGCACATACATTTCATGTCCAAGTTCTATTGATTGTGTCGTAAGGGAATTTTCTGCTACCCCAATGAAGTAGACAAATCTGTTGTGTTGCTCACATATTTCGTTTTCAATGTTTGTAAGGAAAACTCACTTTTCCAGTGGGTTTATAAATTATCCCTTACGTCGTGTTATTGAAAAGGAAAATGAAGAACACACTCCAACGGACAATAGGCAGTCGACAATATATCTTTGTTCATATGATATCGTTCGTCGTATATGGTCTGGCTTCGAAAGTTTGTATTCACGAAAAGTTTCCTCGTAAATTGTTGATTTTATGACGTCACGAACTAGGGCAGACGTATCTTCAATTGTTAATTTCCGATGCACTCAATGGCTGACGAGACGAAAACATAATATCGTAAATTCCCTATTGGGAACGCAAGGTTTGAAAGAGGGAAGCGAAATGATTATTGTTCGTCTCCGCGGGTAGGAACTAACATTAGTCAGGCAAACGTAGCCCCCGTATCGTTTCATAACAACACAAGTTACATCACAAAACGTTCAATTGTATGTTGTTTGAAATTACGAATACACGTTTATTAAACTACCATACATTCAAATTAACATGAGTAAAGTGGCGCAAATTTACGCCTTTTCACGAACCCTAAAAGAAAGCAGAGTAATAAGACTGCTTTCGTTGTAACAGTAAACAATATTTATAACGAAACTGTGCATAAAAAGCAAACTAGAAAATAAAGGTTTAGAAAATACTTAATTGCTGAGGAGAAAAGTTTGGTTAATTAATAGAAAGACGATTATTGTTTATTTCTGTTTCAACAGACAGTATAACACGACCCGAGTCAATATTGACGGGATTGAGCCAGCCTCCTCCGAATTACATTTACTCCACTCCAAAGGTATCATCCCGAAGACAGTACACGCAAACACACCACACTCGTCCTCTGATCATCTGTTTGGCCCGAGTCTACGCGCATGCGCATTCGACAGAAAAGTTCTTTCCGGATGGAAATTGGAAAGCGATTTATCTTTGTAGGCGGTTCACGCGTTTAGAACGGTCAGACGTATTCGTCGTTTTCATTAAACGAAATTATCAAGGACAAGAAATCGTACATCTGCAGAAAACGCGCGCGTGGACCAAGACCATTGCAGGAGACAACAGAATATATATATATAGTACGAAAACATTTTAACGGTAAACCCAATCCAACGTTTATTTTCACAAAATAAACGTTGGATTGGGTTTACCGTTAAAATGTTTTGGTACTATACATTTTGCAACCAAACGAAATCTAAAAAAAACACACATACATATATTAAACAAATAACGGAATAGAAACAATGGTGTATATTAATTAAAATAGAAAATCCTAAAACATTGGTATTAAGCTACAAAATGGCTATGTGTAGGCCTACTTAAGGAAATATGCTATTCAAAATTATCAATGCAGATCTTCTTTAGTTGGTCCACCATCGTGATGATGATTATGGTTGGTAACGATGCACGTTACAACTAAGTTGTATTATGTCCGCCGTACTCACCTCGAACGATAGGCAGAGCTGAACTGAATCGTGAAAAAGGTATTTAATTATATGTTTCCCAAAAAGTGGTAGACCACGGAAATGGATTCAGGCGGGTTTGGGCACCAAACAGTTTTAAAACCGCAATTTCTCCAACAAGGTCGAATTAAGGCAGAAAATATATAAGGACCTACGGAAAAGTTACTGAATAGGGGTCCAGTTGTACTTCCATGATTTTTTGTTCGAAGTACAAAGAAACGTAAGCTAGGCAAATAAATAATATCAATACGTTAATGTACACCATGCGTAAATGTGCGTGTTTTGACTATGATCAACCCCATAAATCAGAACAGACAACGTGTAAGGCCAACGAATGGGAGCGCGTGACAATGAACATTTATTCTTGACATTTTGATAAGGCAAACAATACCGGCAACTTATTATTGTAGAGAGCCAAGTTGCCAACACTTGTTCCTGCAACTTAGCCGAGATGTCTTCGCACATCAAGCATGACAATGACGAGCATTGTTAATGCGACTGTTAGGGGGATGCATTGTCAGGGCATGGACAGCTCGGACAAGTGACACGTGACAGGGGCTCGATGTACGCTGACGGCGGTTTAATATAGCAATTATAGGTTGTACGTGTCACTTACGCTTACAGTCGCCGAGAGATAACAGCACTAGACAGAGCCATCGTTACACGTTGACGGTTATCTAATAATAAGATTTGCGCGACATTTAATGATGTTGGAAACTATATAATTTTGGAGGAGAAAATCCTAACGCTAGCGGAAGCAAGTACACACAAATTTAAAATTTGGTTGTTCTATAAGTTACATGTGGTCACTATTTGATGACGATGATTCGTGTCTCTTTACGTGTATTACAGACGATAAGGGGTGATATGGATGAAAATAAAGAACAATTAAAAAAAACATAACTTATGCGGGATTCGAACCCATGATGGCATACTTTAGGATCTGCGCCCCAGCCGCACTATAACCACCGCCAACAACTTGTGGGCAGTTAATAAAGAATTTGTTATAGTGTTAATTGGAAATTTTCCGCTTTATAGCTGCCAACATTGGACGCTTAAACGTTTTTTGCTTTATCAAAAGCCATTCGTCTAACATTCAAACAGTTGGTACGAAACATCATAGATAGTCTCAGAATCTGGTTGTATTACTTTAACGTGCTGCTATTTGTTGGTATCGATGTACAAAACACATGGTAGAAAGTGCTCCTCCCGTATAGCCTAAACATACTCCAAGCCTACGCGCCTCGAGTCACAATCGAATGAAAGCACTAATGTAACTTGTCTACACGCATACTCAATTAAAAAAACAGCGAGGAACATCGTCAACAATGTATTTGCTAGCGTAACTTCGGGCAAACAATTGATATTGCTTTTAGTGTACACGAGTACGTCATCATCGACGAATTGTCATTATTTTTTTTTAGAACAGGAAATAAGAGTACATCGTACAAGTAAATTTGATTCACTTTTGGTGACCATATGTAAACGTGTTGGTATTTCTAAGATTACCTTAGAATTCAATGACTGAGGGAATACATTCAGTCACGATTGATACGGGTGGGTAACAAAATCACTACCTTCTGAAGAAGAGTCCCCCCCCCCCCCCCTCCCTCCCCCGTGCACGTGTAAACTATAGCCTAGGAACCGTCGTCGTCTTAAAACAGATACATTGAAACCGCGAGTGGAAGACGAGGCAAACTTCTGCATGTTCAGTCCGAAACCTCCCACAAGGTCCACTGTATCCTAACAATTACTCAATCACAAGGTCAGTCAAAGTACCAAACAAGTAAACATATCGATTTTTGACTTCGAGGAGTTTCATTTACATGACGTTCTACGTTCGAGAATTAGGGACACAATTTAATTATTATTGTCTCATCAAATTCATTAACAGCCTTTAAAAATAAGAATGCTTGTATCTTTTGTTACGCGGCAGAAATTATGCGTTTGGCACAAATAATATAATAAAAAACATAATGCTCAACAAGCCCTCAAGAGAGACCTAAAATATAATCCTAGATCTAATTGGGAGATATCTAATCGGAATCATGGGACTCGATTTGATCGCTAGAAAGAGATGAGGCAAGACTCGCAGTCTAACAAGCGAGATGGATACATTGTTTTAGAACTCCTTCAAATAAATTACTGAAAATAGTAAGAGCACAAAGTTGTGCCTTTTCAACATAATAAGAAGAGCACCATCGCAAGCGCATTGTTATTAATATGCCATAACATGATCTAAGAATTAGTGAATTCATGTTTTAATATGAAATGCTTCGTTATCCTTCCTTGTTCATCACGAGCTTCGCTAACTCAAGTTCTCTGCTTATGCAAGTTATGAAAAGTGAATAAAAAGTGATGATCCAGTAGCGGCAAACTAATTAATTTATTCCGATGAGTTCAGAAACTCTCGTCACAAAAAACAACAAACAAACAATTAGGAGTACTAGTCTAGTCTAGTCTACAACAGTGCATGCTTTAGCAAGTTTTCGTATGTAATTTGTTTCCGTAACGCAATTTTCCCCTTGTTGGTGCATTTCTGACGATGCTGCAGTCAGCAGATAATGAGACATAATTTAACATGTCGAAAGTCACTCGAAACTATTCATAGCACACACAGGCAATAGTAATGCCGACATTACACGACACAATACATTCGTCAAACTTATTGAATTCAAGAACAAAAGCGAATCAAAAACAGTTTGGTAAAAATCTGCAACAATGTTGCTTCTATTAATTGATGCTTTTTTGTCCTTGAATTCAATAAGTTTGACGAAAGTATTGAACCGTGTAATGTCGGTATAAGTTATGCACAGTTGGTGCCTAGCGCAGGTTGCGCGGGCTCCCAGTAGTACGGTGACAGGATTGTTGTCACATCGATCACCATTGAAAGTCGACTTAAACCAAGGTAAAGGGAACAGGAGGACAAAGTCATCTCAATCCCCTAGCGGTGGCTCATCGAACTTACAAATAAGGTCGTTGCAACTAAATATCACAGTCGTGTTGTTCATATGAGCAAACATTGATTAATTGATTTCAGTTTGAACACAATACTACTTCAAATTAATATTTTGGTATTATTTATATGTACATGTAAATTTACATAATAAGCACTTTCAGTTGCAGACAACTAAATTACGATTTTTGTGCACATTGATGTGTAGTTTACCGAAATTAATAACCCGATGTCGAAAAAAACACTCGAAAAATTATTTTTTACCAACTGTTACAAGTAAAGACGAACCAATTTGATTGATTCTTGGATGTCGGATACGCCGCGTCGATTGTACCTATTTAAATACACGGCGTATTCTGACAGCACAGAATCAACAATGACTCGATTGGGCCGCGAAAGTCTACAATTTTCAAGAACTGTTTTTCATCGTGAGGCATTACACCATTGTCTCCTTAACTGTTATCACAGATCGAAAGTCATCATTGATTACATGTATGTAATATTATATTGATAGACTAAAATCAATTCCGCAAGCTTAAGACCGTAACTCGGATCGGGCATCGAACACTGGACTTTCTTCACGGGAAGCAGGAATAATCCCACATGATCAACGAGGGCGCAGATCTGCAGAGAGGAAGGGAGAGAGGGGGGGGAAGGAATGAACCGTTGACCCAAGGTGGACAATATGAGCACTACTACACGTCTATAGTTGTCCCAAGACTACCTTACACATGCTTTCGTCACAGGCGACTGGTTCGTAGCCAATCAGCGATCGCCCGGTATTGGCCCGAATGTGTCTCGGGCGGTTCGCTGGTTGGCTACGACTGCCCCGGATGTGACGAAAGCAGGTGTTAAGTAATCTTGGGTCCACTATAGAAGGTGGAATACACACTCGCCATCTTTAGGCTTTGACAATTTACATTACTTCTTACAATGGAACGTTGTTACAATAACTTGATATTCATTGCACGTGAGTGCCTAGATGTTTTACTAGCGAGGACCGTTGCAACGCGGAGTGTGAACATCGTGTTTCTCTCGAGTGGCTGCACTTTCAATTTGCCTTGGAACATTAGCGTCGCTAAATTTATAAAGTACTCCAGGCAAGAAAGAAAGAGGATACGATGAACATTTAGAATTACTTTGTGACAGAGCAGGGAGGATCGTTAGCTGCCGTTCATCATACACGCGCGATTTCAAAATACCGCAATGCACTTAGCACAAAACGCGCCACATAAATAAACGATGTCTATGTTTCCATTATACGAAGCGTTGCGTTTTATTGTTCAGGTCGGCTCAATGGAATAGGCCTCGCCCCAGTACGTTTGCTGCCACTTCACTTTATTTGAATCCTCTGTCATGAGGCAAGTTCAAAGAACTATTCTGCAAATAGTAATCGCATGTCATTAGTTACTAATAAACCTTTCACACGCAATATTCAGCCAGATCAAAGTTCTAAAAAAAACTATTATACCGCAAAGATGTAAAAAAAAAAAAACTAAGTACATACTTTTACTAAATTCATATCTCAATTACTGTCAGTTTAAAATGCGAATGAAACAAATATAACAAATACTTGCACGTATAAAACATATTAAAAGGTAATGATGCTTGGAAATTAGCTGTATCAACAAAGAACGTTCCACGGAATACGAGAATGACTAAATAATACATAATATACTAGTCTAGCGTCATACCAATCTCAGATCCTACTACAACTCCTAACTACTACCCTATTCATGCACGCTGTTCCAACAAAACTCAAAGGATTCCTCGCGTTCCTTCACACATCAAGGCAGTCCGCTTAGTAGACTGTACAAGCCTCAATAGTAACGCCCGCTGTGTTAGGAATGTCCAGATATCCAACCCAAGATCTAAAATTATCCCAAATAAACCTGTTTCAAGTAGACGGTGTAACTAGAGAAGTATAAAATTAAGTTGTTACCATTGGACACGGCTACTATGACGTAAGCATGACACTAGTCAGGTTGGAGAACTATTACCAGTTGTTCACTTAAGTGGGTTACTTAAGTGCGTCTCTAACTAGTAAAACGTTTTAGTCCACAACAACGAATGCTACCATAATACCTGGTTTACATTACTGACATATTACTCGAGTAGGTGAAATTACGTGGGTAATATCTGTGTCCGAACACTAGAAAGTAGTTACCCTGGTAAGAAATCTAACTCGGTTTGTTATGTCCGAGTTAGATTTCGTACTAGGGCCACGATTCTGTAAGGATAACAAGACTCTTGTTATCGAGATATCAATCGCTATTCCCTGGTTAGGGGATACAACAATCAACATAACAAGAGTCCTTACAGAATTGCGGCCCAGGGTAGCAGCTTTCAAGCGTTCGCCATAGAGATATTATTATTGAGTCTATGAGTGTAGGGTATAGGTATCTCACAGCAAGAAGTAAGATAGTATCAGGACCGCCCACATTTAGTTTCCAACTTAACAAGCGTGAATCACCAACGTTTTTCCCGATTATCTAGTACAATTTGATTGAGGAAAGTTTTTTGACGGTAACGTACAAGAAAACGTGCAAGCAGGTTTCCGTCAAAAAACTTAACGCAACCAAATTGTACTAGATAATCGGTAAAAACTTTAGTGATTCGCACTAGTTAAGTTGGGAAACTAATTGTGGGCGGTCCTGACTCCCCTGACACTCACTATCTTACTTCTTGGTAGAGACCTATATTACCCACGTAATTTTACCTACGCGCATAGTTGTCAGTAATGTAAACCACTAGGTATAAGTGTGTGACCCATTGAAGTAACAAGTAAAGAGGAGCCAACGACACAGGTTCGAGACCAGCAGGGCGATTCTGTATGGGCGACGATACGTTTATCACCGGTTTCAGTTTTTAGAAGAAGGCGATGAGCCAATCACCGCCTTGCATTCGCCTTCAGTAACGACTAAAACCGCTGATATATTTATCGTCGCCCATACAGAATCGCCCTGCAGGAGAGCATGGATAGCCTCACCTTGTGGTACCTAACAGAGGGGCCGCTGCTGAAGCGCCGGCCGAAGCCTCTCTTGAGGAGGCGTCGCGACGTGCTCAGTACCGACGCCACCTCCGGGTACACCTTGCGCTTGTGACGCGTGAACCGCGCCAGCAGGTGCGCAACGCCCGCGCGTAGATCCAGCATCGCCACGTGCTATACCTCTGCGCCCACTACGCTACCACAGTTGCACGCAAGACTCGCGGAGAAGCGACCGATCTCAATACAGACATGGACCGAGGCTGTTTTTCTAGTAATTCTTTTCAATTTCGAGATTGCCTTTCACAAAAAGTGATTTATAACGATTTCGTTCTGTATCAAAAACTGTAATTGGATTGGAATTCAAAAATTCTTTAAGTGACTAGGAAAAGAATAATTTATTTGACTATATCACTGCGACATTAGATAAAATAGTCGAACGCCACACAAACAGTCTTCTTCTTCTTGTTATTATTACGTCATGTATTTTACAGTTCGCCAGGTGTAAACGATATCAACAGCTAACAACCTCAATCCATATGCGAGGACAACTATCGTTGAAATGTTTATTCCATCAACCAATGACGTGCACGTAACAATCATTCAAGCGTGGTGTGTACTGCGCTGCTCCGTCACGATCCGTGTGACTATGACGTCACACTACATCACGCGTGGTGTGTACTGCGCTGCTACGCCACGCTACGTGTCACTTTGACGTCACACTTCATCACGCGTGGTGGGTACTACGCTGCTACGTCACGATCCGTGTCACTATGACGTCACGCTACATCACGCGTGGTGTGTACTGCGCTGCAACGCCACGATCCGTGTCACTATGACGTCACGCTACATCACGCGTGGTGTGTACTGCGCTGCTACGCCACGGTCCGTGTCACTATGACGTCACACTACATCACGCGTGGTGGGTACTGCGCTGCTACGCCACGGTCCGTGTCACTATGACGTCACACTACATCACGCGTGGTGTGTACTGCGCTGCTACGCTATGGTCCGTGTCACTATGACGTCACGCTACATCACGCGTGGTGTGTACTGCGCTGCTACGCCACGCTCCGTGTCACTATGACGTCACGCTACATCACGCGTGGTGTGTACTGCGCTGCTACGCTACGGTCCATGTAACCACCACGACGGTCGAGAGTAGACTCGCACCCCGACTTGGCCGCCGCTCGAGTCTCCAGTGTACAACTTCACTCCCCTCCACCCCCGACCCCGCCCCCTCCCCGCTCATCCCGAGCATTCCACGGGAACATATTACCTACGCCGGTATTCCGCACAAGTCCGCGAGATATCTTAAAAGCCAATTCCGATACCTTCTTACGTTTAGTCATTGATAGAGAGTGATTTTATATACTGCTATTCCTAGAGCACCAACATACGGATCTTTGCGATTGATAGATTGGCTGAGCGTGACGGCTCTTGATCTAGTCTATTAGGTCACACTTCGTTCGTCAACCACCCGGCACTCGGATTGAATTGAATCAATGCGATAATAGGTTATCGATACTACTGGTTAGGTGCCAACTTCTTTGGTGCACAACTCGGAAGGGGAGGACAGACGACAATCACGGACCAAGTTTTTCTCGGCGACGTCTTCAGATCATTAGGATGCCGCACATCCCTGGCACCTCTATCATGTTCAGGTCTGACATCCATGACACGAGCACACTTTGACACGAACCCGACGCGAATATGCGATTTACAGTAGTCGGTTTAGTAGGCAAAGTTATATTGGAAGAATAACCGTTCAACGTTTCTCGGTGGCGTAATGAATGATACGGTCTTGTGATGAGACTTACTAAGTGATGATATCAGATACAGGTGTGTGTTACAATCATTTCAGCTTCTATTATAAAATAACAAAACATTGTTGACATAATTGGCACACTATAGGTCTAGGTCTAGGTGTAGAAACTACAAATACAAAATTTAAACTTTAGAAACTTTTTCATTTAATCAAAACACTTAACGAAATAAATCGTTTTCAGGGAAAGTTTGTAATGAAATTATTCCTATTTTATATACTTTTCAATTTAGCTTCTTCAACTCGGTACGGAAATAATGAATGAACTCGATTGAAATTACAGGAAAGCGTGTTCACTCTCCTATATTTAAGAGCTGAAGGCTTAATTATTTTATTCACTAAGGGCAGAACTATGAACAACCCGACTAGAGGCGCAATACGTTTACGACCGTCTTTCTTCAGATATAATAATTGTCACTGTTTTAATTAGAATATGCTCATAGGAAGTTCACATTTAGTCATCTGATGGCAAGAGAATAACTTAACCTTTTACTAAAGAAACAAATGTTTAGCCTTATTGTCGCGTTTTCAATTAATATTCGTATTGGACGAAAATATTACTCAGCACAGTCTAGAAAAACTATCAACGGAATTTTAAAAATAATACAAAACGAACTAACACGTCTAACGTTTAGTTCTGTCTCCATGATGCACAACGATATTGTAAGCAAGGTTCTTGAAAGATCATCTCCTGACTGCAAAACTAAATTTTTTATTTAATTAATTAATGTCTATCCTATTCAGTTATAAAAACGGATTTACAAAGGAGGACCACACACATATCATACATAAAAACGCACAGATATCTTCTTCCCTTCCATACGAGGTATAGAAGTTTCGAAGCACGCGCAGCGTCATATGATGTGCCTCACATCCTCAATGAAATCTGTACGTGACACCTGAAGAACAAACACCACGTATATACTTGTATCAACATTCGTGCGTTTGATTGTAGATTCCCACGGGCACATTTCAGGATTCAAAGGTTTTGCATCCCCCCCCCCCCAACCCCCGCGCCAGTAATCCAAACGTTTCGAAGAGGTTGCACTCGTCGTCGTCAGGGGTGTAGGCTACGGTTTTTCTCACAAGCCCATCTCATTGTAACGTGTGAGATCCGAGGTCACGAAACGGCAAGATACAGAGAGAAATCAATAGAGCCTGAGGAAGGTACTACTTATAGAAATGTCGGGCTATGGGGTTTAATGCAATCCCTCACTTACCATGCAATGTTTCGTGTGGTGAAGACCCCAGAAGCGGATACGATGTGCAACGTATGGAAGTACCGATAAAAACGTCACAACAAAGTTTACATCCTATATTTGGGCTTAAGTTTCAACTTTTGGCAACGAATTTAACCAGGACGATAGATTCTGTCAAATTTGTACATACCCTCTGTGCTGCAACATTTTGTGCTACCTTCCTGTAAAAATGCGCATTACATAGAAATGAGATAATAAGATAAAATTTAGTTTGTTTAGTTGGTAATAAAACCAATCTTATTTTCTTCTACTGTAGCTTCATATTTTATAGAGCAATGTAATCTCCTTGACTTAAACAGAGCAGATCAAAAGACAGACTCGGTAGCAAGATATAATAGCACCTCAAATATCACTATGTACTAAAATATAAACATCGGTTGGTAACTTGGTATCTATCTAGCATATTATATGATTAGGATCGGGACATGCAACGATATCGGTGTGCGCACTGGGTCACTGCGCACATGGTGATAACTGGGCTAAGATGTGACGTCATGGCTCCTGTATGAACCCTTTAGCCGGCGCTTAATGGGTGTCAGCGGTCAGCCGTCGAACAATGTAATCCAATCGTTTGGGATCGTTGTAGGAAGAAATACGTAATTAGCGACGTTAAATCCCAGTACGGTTGCTATGACGACCCATCAACGCGCCTGACGTCACAAAGATCATCAACGTTTCCCAGAGATATTGAGCACTTCATTGGATACGAGTCATAGAAGAACAATTTGTTATTCTCATTGTATTATCTGGGATGAACGTAATTCAAAGAGAGCCTCGTCATCAGAAAGCTTCCATCAAAAGGTCATAAAACCTGTAAAACTTTAACATTTTCTCAAAGGAGAATAGAAAAATTAATAATACGTTTAATGGTTACATATCTCATATCACGTAGTATAATTCGATCACAAAGATATTTCTGCTAACTCTGTACATTACGAACTACAGGTTAATTACACCACGAAAACATTTTCACTGCGGCAATTTCCACTGCTAAGTGTGCAGTATTTCAACATTTATGAGAGTTTGCATACTTTCCGCTGGGGGCGAGTGTTTAGATTGAAGTTAAATTACAAATTATTGTATTCCCGTGGCCTCGCGGCAATGGATGCCGCAATTAGCGAATCCCACACACTAGACTGATAAAAAAAGTTATGCTAAGTTTTATTGGATTTTTAACTGTGTTACTGTTAATATTTTCATTAGAATTCCGTCCATCTTCTTCCGACCTGGACTAGCTAACACAACACAACAGCGCATCTCTAAAAACAGGCACAAACCTCCTGCATGGTGTAGCCTATTGGGGTTAGCCGCGAACTATTCACCGAGTCGCAAACAGCCGAACCAAATTGTGTGTGAAACGCAAGAAAATGAGAATGATAATAAACAGCTCGACTTACGTCACGTTTATGGGCATAACATGACTCTCGGGCCAAACGCAAACCCCCTTAATCGGCAGGATTTACGACAACAGTTAGAGCATCGGACAAGAACGGCAACATCACTGCCTCGCTACTTTTGAGGAGCTTACGTGGGGTCACCGTCATTGTTAACGAACCTTGGAAGCACAAAGGAAAACTCGACGCCGTGTTCAGTCGCAGATTACACTGGAGACAAAGTTGTTGAGGGAATGAATTACATAAATATCGGGCATTTTATTCGCTTGTGATAATTTTGTACATTTAGAAACGCATTCATAATATATTTACAAAATCTTTGGTCGGAACACGTGTATTACCAATTCGTATCCATCACATATTACAGGACTTCTACCAAATTAGTTAACAATTCCCATCTTACAATATTGAAATATTAAAATAGGCTATCCCTTGTAAAACAAAAACGTGTTGATGTATTTAGAAGGGAATCTTAGGCGAATTTATAACATAGGAAACATAGGGATTTGATCCTTAAAATCTATGTAATGTTGTAACTGAACACATGGTTTTTAATTATTTTGATATTTGGGGATTGCTTGTATATTGTTTATAGGGTATAGTTTTGTCTTATGTTTTTGTGTCAAATTTAAGGTTTCTAGAGACCGAAACTGTTAAATAAATGTATATCACTGCACGTACACTACAACATGAACGATACGAGGTTCCAAACCGTATAGCCAGTCTTACGTACGAAACTAAATAATGAGGCCTCGATTCTTTATTCATTCAGGAATCTTGGCGATAACAATCGAATACAATCCCTAATGTTCCAAACACAAAACTAACGGCTTTTCGAAACCCTTATACTTTATAATAGGTCTCAAAGGAAATAAATCTTCATTTAAAACAAAAGTATTGCGAAATTTTGTAGGAAGGCGTTCGGCCAAAAGTTCTAGAAGTGGCCTTCGTTAGTGCGAGCGGGGGAGAAATCGCGCCCAACTCCAACCCCGAATGATTAACTTCCGGAAAACTGTTTTAGATATAAAGTGTGCAACGTAATTATTTCGCACCATATTGAACGGGTACGGACGGCTTCGCTGTATTTCTTCGCTTTTACATACTAACCAAATGTGCACAATTATTAGCGAATGTAAGCAGCAGAATAGTGTAAAACAATATTCCAAAGTAATTACGGAGAAACGACTAACACTGACATTAGAACTGTGAGTAACCGATACACAACATTAAATAACGCATAAACGCCCAATATTTCCCTTGAAACTAGGGATGAGATAAAGTATTCGTAAGAGTTAAAGGCTGCATGAAAAACGTTTCAAATATCTAAGCTATTATTTTAATTGACAATTAAACCCATAGAAACAAAAATAAGTAGCAATGATTAGATCAAAAATTTCAAATCTCGTTTCCACCATGCCACATCGCACTTATTCTACACTCTTTCAATCTTGTGTAGAGTTCCGAAAAGATACAATAGTTTCCCGCGGTTCGGATATCGAAACCACGAGCTCTTTCAATCAAGTGTTTACTGGTCGGAACGAAGCGCGGACATAAATCAAGCGGGGCAAGAGACGCATCTCCCCCCCCCCCCCCCCCCCCACCATCACCTTTAACCCATCCAGACATTTAAACGAGTTTTGCCCGTGGTTGCCTTTCCGGGCCTTCAAGCACTTTCACGAGTTCTGCCCGTGGTGGGATTTGGGGATTTTTTTGCGCAGGATTGGTCACACTGTTGGTGGTAAAGAAGTTTTCTGTAGTGTCGGTAACTATAGCATATTAGTTTACACGCTTGTCAATAGATGGCAGGCCTTGTACGATCTTAAATAATCGATATTGTGATCGAAAATGTTTTGCGAAAAACTTGACGACGCGGAAAGATGGCTGCTAGTAAAGACGCGCGCTTGTCAACGGCTGGTATTTCTTCGGTTTTAAATGATTTGGATGGTGATGATAATGATGATTTGGAGAGAGATTTTATATCTGAGGATGAGGTATCAGCTGAAAGTGATTTTGAAGAGGATTTATCGAGTGAAAGTGATTCAGATGAAGATTTGGTAGTAGGCCTAGGCTTAGGTAGGCCTACCAATGCGCATACGCGCGCAAGTTCAGCACATCCAACTAGTTTCAACTCTTTGGGTGCATCAATATAGAAAATAAATTAAAGTGGGTGTGTTTATTTCAATCTAGAGATGTTTCTAAATATATTTCATATTCATTTATTTTTAAATGGTCCTATAATTTTGATTGGAATGATATGATTCTAGAAAAGTTGTCTTCTTGTCTAATGTACATATTATTCTTAACTGACTGTACACACAATTAAAATAACAAAAATAATAAGTAAATCATCTCAATCTATTCCTTGTATATATCTGGCAAAAATTGGTGAAATTTTCATAGGTATATCTTGAAAAAATAAAAAGTTACAGTGGTTTATACCTTGAACTGTGTAGATTATTTGGTTACCTGCAAATTAAATGGTGCATACAGGGGTATTGCCTTGAAACATAATGATGTCTGGATGGGTTAATCCACACACCGCGCAAGAAAAACAAGGCTCTCCCGCCAAATAGCTACTCGCGCTTCTAGCGTGGTCGGATTCGTGTCACGCAAACGCCTTGGATCTATTGAATCATACATTGCTCCTCACTAAGATATTTATTTTCATTACTAATCCACTTTCCATTTCTCGTGCGTGAGACCGCGGTAAGTACATTGAGAGCCGTAAGGCCCGAAGCGGGTTTTAAAACTAAGGGATAAAGCAAAAGATGGGGCTGAATGCTGATAGATAATTTAAAGGGATGAATGTTGTCGTTTCCCCGTACTCACAATGATCAAAACTCAACCGACATGTTAATTAGTTAATCTAATAATGATTGGTTATGTAATACAGTAATTAGAAAACAAAAACTGAATAGTTACATCGTAAATCACGAACAATGTAATACAAATTTATAATCCAGACCGAAGGGTCCAAAACAAACAAAATTTAAATCATATGAAAGACAAAACGCAAATTAAAAGGGAAGACTAATGGACGCTTTCGCGAAAGAAGCGTATTTAGAAAATTTAATTTAATTAAGCGAGCGAAGCGAGCGTTTCCACTTGACTCTTATGGCACTTCGTTCTATAGCGGTCGAACGGAAAGTCCGATCAACTTGAAATTTGGACCATCCACAAGCCTCGATGTGGATTGAAGGTGTATAGTTTTGAGGCAAAATCGTTCGAAAAGTTACAAAGTTACACCATAGTTACTGCAAAATATTTTTCTGAAACAAAATGGCGGCAAAATGTGAGATAGCCAGATTTTTCTACAGTTTTTTCCGGGGTCGAATATGTTAATGAAATGGCGATCTGATAAATATTGGCAAAGTTACACGAAAGTTACTCGAAAATATATTTCTGAAACACAGTAACAGCAAAATGTGAGGTGGCTATCTTATAGTAAATTTTTGTCCGTTCACGAATATACTAATGTAAACGCGAGTTGATACATATTGGAGGCAGAAATTACATTTCTATTGCTGTCAATAACTGTTAGTAACGGTGGCGGACCGCGGCGAAAACATGACAGCGAAAATTCTTAGCAACGCATATTGCACTGCATCCAACAATGTCGGGAAGTATAATAGCTATGGAAATTAGAAACATTTTTTCAATGCGCATTCTTGAATTGTTGTTAATTGTTGTTTGTATTAGCATTGCAATCTTTTCGCCAGAAAGTTCGTAGATATTGACGCGCTCGCTTATCAACGCGTCAAACAGAGCGTTTTCCTAGTTATTTGAAGATGGGTATTTCACTATGTATTGTGTGACCGTAACATTTAGGCTTGTACGTCTCGTGTTTAGGTTACGATAGTAATCTAGGTATCATGTGAAGATAAAACATCATCACAAGAATGGTTTGCCACGTTACGAGGCATAACAATCGCTATGAGTGATTACTGATTTCTGATTGATAACAGTAATTGAGCGACATATTACACGCGTGTGGACCCACGAACCCTAGATGGAGAGCAAAACCTAAAGCAGAAGATGCCCAAATCTCATCCAAAGTTAATCGGGCCAACACACAAGACTCATACAACCTCGAACTCAAAACGCCACGAGAATAAAAACCCACAAACTTGATCGTTCTCCTCGAATATAAATTTTGATGGATTTGTAATCGAGCTTTAATTAAAGCGCATAAGTTACTTTTAATTGAAAATGAAACCATCTCCCGAACGTGCAAAACCAATTACAAGTTACGGTTTTCAAATTCGTTGACATGATGTCAAGAAATCAAATTTATTGATGACGAGGAAGTAGGATGGTAGACGTACCTGTCGTTGAGGACAAATTCCATATACACGTTTGTTATATACTTGTCTATAATTAGATCGAATGCCAAACGGAGAAGTCGATTTTTTTTAATCTGCATAAGTGACTTGAATGCTCATACGTTATTGCTGAACTCAAGAACAATATACTTTCTGATCCGTTATAAAAAGGTTCAATTTTTTAGAAATGTATGGACGATGAAAACCTCTACTTGTAGGCCTAAATAATAGAAAAGTCATCTAGCTGCAACATATGACCCTTACACACAAAGCCAAATGAGAGGCACACTGCAGCAAGATATAGAGAGAGTAACGCTTCCGTTTGAAAACAGATTCTGCAAGCTCTGAATGTTATAAACCAACAATAATCGTTCATTTTAATTTAGAGGTTATACGCATAGGCATAGACATAGTTTCTTAAAGAAATAAAAGCGTCAATAAATTGTGTGTAAAGTTAAATCATTGATTGTGTTTGTAAGGTAAAAAATTGACTCTCACCCACATTATCTGCTAAACGTTACGCCATTCCGTTAAACTGAACAAAACTGTATACATATAAAATAATGGCTACCAGTATCTACCCGCTGCAAGATAAAAAAAATGTTTCAATTTCCAAACAGTTTCGAAATCGTTTTTAAATAGATTTTAGCTTCTCAAACATATCATATTGTACCACGATAAAACTCAAGTGTATAGTTCTCATTTGTCGAGTTCTTGGCAAGAAATACGAATAGAAAACTATCGTGATGTACACACACAACACACTGCTCCGTAAGACACTACAATTTGTTATGTTTTTTACTAAACGTAATCATTTGTTTGCCATGCCAATAAGATAACTGCAAGTAACCACTCGCTCATCCACATCGCACTTCCCAGGCAGCATCGCCTGGCTATTGACATGATTCCATTACGTTCGAGTCGTCGTACTGAGGGGAGTAAGGGGGATAAGGGAGCGGAAGACAATAAGCAGACAAGTAAATCCCCATCCACGCTTCGCAAGACGTCATAAATACAAACTTCAGTGATTGCATGCGCAGCGCCTCAGCATTATGTTTCCATTTTGCTGGCGTTGCAAGCAGAAGTCTGGCTTTGTTAATAATATGCCTCCATTTTGCTCCAGTAAGCTTCAAGCTATGACGTCATATATTGCTTTGCCTGGAGTAAACACTTTTCTCGCTTCTTTCTCAAGGTCATTCAGGTGATTGTATTTAATAATATTTGAGCTTTACGTTTCGTATTTTGACAACACTGCTTAGCGAGACAATTTGTGGGTGGTATATGAAGATGAAAAAACTCCACAAGCAATCAATACCTAAGCCACATTCAACCTGGAACACGGAAACTTCCGTTTACTAGACTGAAGCCTAATCGACTACAACCACCACGGCTGCGGCTGAAAGGCAACTTAAAACTAATATTCCAATTCGAGGGTAAAAATGACCACACAGAAAAACTGTTCGTGAGAAGATTAATGTGAGTAGGTAATAACATTCATTTTGGAGACCCTCAAGTACGCAGTGGAATTGTCTTCAAAGCGTTATTGTTACTTCTATGCTCAAAACAACACATTTATAAGGTAAGTTAAGACAAGCAAACTGTAAGTAATAGGAAGTACCATAATTTGACAGACATAAATATCCACAATAGACTATGAAGATCATCAACAATAATAGTGAATATAGTTAGTTAACAGGCTAACATGACACTTTATAATATGAATCCATAAATGCGTTTTTTCTTCTTTAATGACCAAGTTATTGATGACATTGTTACTAATTTATACGTAAATGGTCTGTAACTGCGCAAAAGAGATCCAGACTGACCCAATAACGAATCTATACATACATGTACGCACATTTTGCGAAACAAGCTTAATATTACACATCACTCAACATTACTCTCTGGTGGTGATTTATGAAACGTCGGTAAAGAGGATAGATAGAACATAATGAGGGTGGCACTTGGCGCAATGTCTCTTGTTTGTCGGAAATACGCACATCAGCAACCACGATTGTTTACAACTGTTTCCTCATTCAGCCGCCATGATGGCCAAATGATTGATTGATACTAACACATCTCACGATAGATTGAATCATCTATAATAACTGAACATGTAAAACATGTTGGCTAACGTTTTAATAAATACGACCCCGTCATTAGTCAAAATTTCATCGACACGTTACTTTTTAGGCCTACTATAAGCTCTTCATGAAAATATTGCAGACGAATTAAGATATTTTGAATTGACTCAGATTAACCCCACATTTATCCTACAGACGTACACAAATGATTTTAAATTCAATGATGAGAGAAACAAAGTGCAGAAATGATATTTGCCCACTGAAGGTCAAGTGACACTGTGAACTACGGCTGCTAAATGGAAGAATAAACACACACGTTCAGACAGTTGGGCGAAATTAATATATTAAATGCATTTAAATTTTGTAACACACCGTAAACTAAAACACGCAAAGAAATTGCAATCATTAAATAAATAAGATAGGTGACAACAGGTTGTTTCTTCTGTAAGTGACGTTCTTCAAAACTGAAAAAATTATGGTAGGGTGGAAGAACAAAAATGTATTTTTTGGACCTCGCCTTTTTTCTTGTAACCCTGTATTCATACATGTTAACATGAAAATAAAGAAATACTTACTTACTTACTTACTTACTTACTAATACGTAAAAGGATTACTATAAGTATTGCAATACATAAAATAATTATGAAAAACTGTAATTATAGATTAAGTTTCGAACAAAACACGAGTTTGGATAGTATTTAGAAGGTTATGTTAGGTCTTCTACATATGAAAACGATATGCATAAACACCCACCTACAATACGGAAATACATCTTGACAGGGAGATATTATGTGTGCATTGAAACATTGTACGCGGCGCAATAGAGAAGGGACAGTGCCTCACAACACCACAACACCACAAGGGGAATTGACCGGTGATCAGATGAAGACATTCCTTCCACTCGGTTTCATCCTATTCGTCTGTTGGACAGCTATCCGACGCGAGCAACGGTGCTAAACAAAACCAATTCTCTTTCCAATTCCGTAGTACTCACTGCAGAAGGAAGCGGGTCAAACTTATTTGGAGCTAAATAGAGCACACGCCGTAGAAACTGGGGGGGCCATTCCGGACACAGCAATCGTGGCGTAGCTTTTGCTGCCAACTACGCCGAGTAGGACAGAAATGCGGACACGTAGTGATACAGGTTTACACTTAAATTATCTCATTGTAATTGTTATTATGCGAAATAAGATCTATCCTTATGCACGTTATATGAAGAAACATACTAACAAATAGTTTACCGTGGATTTGTTTTAGTTAGAGACGATTTCAACACTTCCATGGGTTTTCTACGATATAATTATAATTTCTATAGGTTTTCTGGTAATCTGAAAATCAAATAAAGTTTATGGCAGCTTAGCTTGCGAGAATAATAGTTGGAAAAAACCGGGTCTTAGTATTATATTAGCAAATGGAATAGACATTAAATAAGTTAATTAATATGCGGAGAAGTAACGAGAGTAAGCCTAGACAAAGGAACTATAGCGCCAACTAACCGGCAAAAACTAAGCGGACGTTAATTATAGGCCCGAAATATGGTCGTGTTGTCTAGATAAAGACCAGACAACTAATTATCTTGTCGATAATTCGTTTTCTAAAGAAGCTTTGTAATAATTTTGTTTCGGGGTTTCTCGTTCGCTACGACTAGAACAATAATTAAAAGACACCAAGGCGCCTTTTAGAACTATTAGTTTGCGCCTTACACGAAATAACTTCTTGAAATATAAAGTTCGTTTTGTAATTAAAACCTGGTCTCGATATTAATGGGTGACAACGCAACCAGAAAACAACAATCTAAAGGCGCGCGTCTGTGCTTTGGGCGCGTTTCGGCTGCTGCCGCCTAGTGAGAAGAATGGGAACTTTGAGAGGTCCGCCGGCCAAAGAAGTTTGAACTTGTCATTCCAACATCTTTGGTGATAACTGTACAACTTACATGAACTCAATTTGCATGTTGTAGCATTGAGAAGGGAGTAGGTCAACACTGGAATATAACTTAATTATTGTTCGTATAACGACAAGTTCGAAACTTACAACATGACGTCTTAGTCAAGCTCACTAGCGCTCTCAGCGGGTGTTTCAGTCATCGTGAGTACCATAGTTGTCTAACTTAAGAAACCACTCAAATTACAGATTACCATGTAACTATATGAACAAACGTCATTGTGTCGCTGTGTTACTGTACATTGTGGAAGACAGAATGTAATAGAACAACATTTGTCCACTGAACGAAGTACCTGAGCTTTACCCAGGCCAAAGAATTTGTTTATTGTTACGTTGAAACCGAATGCATTTCCTTCAAATACAAAATGAATGGCCACTGCAGCGAGATAAGATGTTCTGAGAGTGAACTTTTAAAAAGATCAGATCATCAGCGGCTCAGGTTCTGAGACCGGCCAGGAGTACAATTTAAGTGGCACACATGTAAAGTATTTACTACATTCTGTTGTGTTGGCATCTTCCTGTGCCAGGAGTACATAGACACTTGCCACTATATGCCTTATTGTAATCAGATGTGCATACAGTGGGGTGAGACAATATTTGACGCATGGTATCGGCAAGTTACCATTTACTCTGGTTTATCATCTCTATATGTGAGACGCACGTATTGTAATATTTCATTGTATCTGATTGAATTTAGATTCAGTTTCAAATCGACCTACAAACAACAACAAATTTTGTACTCACGACACAGGTATTACCCTCGATGACATAAAGCTACTAGATGATAAATTGAATTAATTATCAAATTTGTATATTATGTAAGGAACATAATGTGTATGGATACAAAACAGTAATAGGTTAGGAAAATATGGGGTGGGGGATACACTTTGTATCTTCCGAAGCAGAAGATTAAGACTTCCATGAGAGTTAAGTATTAAGCGCAGATAGTTCAGCCACTTGTTCGTGACTCCAAAGTCATGACGTCAGTCGAGGGGTAACAGGTGCTGCTCCCTGTTAACCCCTTATATAACGGCCGTCGGTAGAAACTCTCGTTAGTAATTGAGTTATCCACGAGTGATGGCCAATCTAGGATCAGTTTCCCCGGACACTGGAGTCGGAGAGGAAAACACAAAAATAAATCGGTCACATTGCTACTGAAATACACTAGACGGGTTTTCAGGCAAAAACCATAAGAAATCACAGTAGGGCACTAGCAACACCAAAAGACAACAATGAAACAAATGAATTGAATCGATGGACAAACAACAAGCTGTCAAAAAATAATTTCTTCTGATTTTGGAAAACAAAACAAAAAACAAACAAATACACATACAAAACTTTCACTTAGTCGTTTTCTATCATTACAAGTTTTAAATGGCGAGCAGTTACTATTGCTACACTTGTTTTTATTTCTATGATTGCAATTTTATTATTTTGACAGCTGATTGTTTGTCCATCAGTTCAATTCATTTGTTCCATTGTTGTCTTTTGGTGTTGCTAGTGCCCTGTTGTCTGAGAGGATATGAAAAATAGTATGAGCTAAAGTCAAGCCTTACTTGCAGGGAGAAAAGGGTAATTGATATAGCAACCACACAGTCAGATCGGAGTGGCTGTAAGAATTTACACAACATTGCTTTCTGGAGTTTTGTTAATTCAGTATAAAATCAATAACTACAATATTTAAACGCTAGTTGCATGTTTGGCAAGAAGAAGATATTCGTAAATCACAACAAAGACGCAATTGTTATAAAGTCTGCTTAACTTTGCCTTGTTACTCAGGGGTGAAAATCACGTACACGCTAATTCCCATCAGACAAATAATTGTTGAGCAACTATCTCAAAATATACGCGATTTCGTTAATTTTTCATTTCTTTCTTTTTGGGGTAGGCAAATTCTTTACACTTATGTATCACTACTTGTCATTGATAAGAATAAATACGATTTTTTTTAGTTTCTTGCGTGCATACCCCTTTAACATGATGTATTGTATTTGCAGTGAAACCAGCAGCGCGGAATATCGCAGCGGACGGAGTCGTACGAAAGAGATCCAACTGGCCAGAGTCTGTCTGACCTATCCCGCGAAACATACGCACATCATCGTACATCAAACCCAATCTTGCGTCTCTCCCGCGTTGTTTGATTGATTACGAGCAACGAGTTGGGCCTATGTGAACGATGGCAGGTGCGGAGCGGGCCGAGTTGTAGGCCTACGCGTGCACGATGATTTGCTTGGCAAGTTGTTGTTCGACGAGCGGAAATGCGATTTGATGAATTTTACTCGCCGTGAAACGTCTCGAAGATTCCGAGATAAATGTGTTTCCGAATGAGAGGAGATTCTTTTGAGAATACAACTCTGGGGAACTTGAAGTACTTTGTTTCTTGATACAATCTAACGTAAGTGCTTGAGATGGAGATCGAGTACAGGTTTTAACTCTCTGTCAACGTTGCCTAAGCAACATCCAACAATGAGTGGTTCACAGGGAAGTCTCATGTATTTTTCTTATTATTATTCTATATTAGGATCAACTGGCAAAACACAAACATATTTCATTTGTGTAACTAAAAACAGATTTTCATTGATAAAAACGAAGTTAAAGTTTTGCATATAATTTTGGCGGGAAAAACGGGCCATGACGTCACTACTTGTATGATGCAATCAGCCAATCATACACACTATAACTCCTCTTTGCAAATATCCATGACAAGCATACGTGAAATCGTGACTTGAAAGAATAAATAATAATATAGATATAATAATAAATAATAATAATAATAATAATAATAATAATAATAATAATAATAATAATAATAATAATAATAATGTGTTTAATAATAATAGTAATAATAATAGTGATAATAATTATAGCAATAATAAAATTATAGTATAAGACCGCCTTTTGTTTAGTTATTCATTTTCTGAGGATTTGACCATGGTACCGCTTGCCAGTTTTGACAACGGCTCGAGTAATAAGTTTCATTGTTTCATCTAGGAGGCAGTGGCGAATTTATTCATAAACAATGACTTGATACAAGTCAAGGTCCACTAAATCCCCTGGTGGGGTGTCACTACGAGCGATCTAGTGGACCTTGGATACAAGTAATGAGGTCACAGGCCGTTTTAAAAAAAAAGTGTGGGAAACAGAAAATCGAAAACTTTGAACCCTTGTAGAAATTGAATTAATTACTTTAAATACTTTTAGATTTCGGGTTTTGTGTTTTTACATGAAAATCTATTTATTTAATATATTTTAACACATATTGGAGACTCATGAGACTTCCCTATTCAAGGTAAAAATACTAATAGTGAGATAGATTGTTGTGCAATGGAGCAATTAACGCGTTTGATATTCATATTATTGTTTCACTAATTAACGTATGGAAAAGAATTCGTTTTATATTAGTAGTCATTGAAGCGTAAATGAAATCAAATATTATGAGTGGTGGTTCTCTGTGATTCAAGGTAAAAATACTAAAAGTGAGATCCATAAATTGTTATGCAATGGACCATGGCTAACGCGTTTTGTTTTCATGTGTTATGCTCATAACCACATTATTTCACTAATTAACTTATGGAAAATAATTCGTTTTATGTTACTAGACATCGAAGCGTAAATCACTTTTAATTACGACTGCATTTTCACTTTTTACGTTTTGTTTTGTTAATACACGTTTATTGTTGATGTGTATCGATGCGTGATGCTTTATTATACGACACTGTGGGACTCTACCTTGTTGATTATCATCAATTTAAAATATGAATATGAATATGAATAACAAAAAATAACAAAAAATAATTCTTACAAAGACTGGAAACCAAAGCAACATTAGCACATCATCCGCCTCTAAATGTAAATTGCGCACAACATGGTACTTTTTGCCGGCCCCACAACAGCTCCTCGCTATATGGCAATAACAACGATATGATAACCTTGCGTATACGACAAACATCCGCTTGCTATTTAAATGTATTCATATGCTCGTGTGTATTTGTAATGCGCTCTGGAAAAGAGAAAATAAAAACATTCCCGTATTACAGAGTTATAAAGAGCAATTTCGCCAGAACTTCCGCGAGAGGTTCGATTTAATCACATTATCTCACTAACAGAAGAAACTCCGTTACTGTTTAATTTAGGTTTTCGTAAAGGAGCGAAAGTTTGTGCACAACTCTTGTCCGACCGCTTGCAGGCAAACACTGCCCTCCCCCCCCCCCCCCCCCACTTCACCAATGGCTCCCGTCCGTGCTAAACTTGTAAATTCTTCATAATATTGGTGTGCATAAGGCCTAGAGCAGAAATAACCCGAAGCCAAGAGACATTTGCTAGTGATACTTGAGAAAGGAAATATAGTAGACTTTCAGAAACACAACATATAAACAATAGATTTATTTAATTGTAGCGTGTTTCACTGTGTTTCACTCACACATGATGATGTTTATTCTTGTCACTTTACGTATGTATTATTGCATCAGGCTACTCGAGAGATAATGGGTGATAGATTAAGGCGAAAAACTATTAAAACCCAACATGACATGAGGGACTTGAACCTAAATCCATACATGGCAGCACTTGGGAACCGCGCCCTAACCTCATGGGCCCCCACGGACAGCAAGATCAATACGGATTATAGAAATATACGTGGATAGGCTGTCAGAAGTAATATAGAAAATTAACTAACCCCTACAGGACTAAGGGCCCGATGCAGTTTGTTCTTTTTATGGAAAATAGCATGTAATAGAACAATTCCATAGCAACAAATCCTGTATTTAACTTGGCAGTTTGTTTGTATATATGTCCCTTAGTTTGGTAATTTAATCAAACTAGACACTTTTTCGCTAAAAAGTAGAGTTTTATAGAACACGTAAAAATGCACCTATCCTAAATTGTTCATTTCATTAGCGTTTTTGTAAGAAAAACGGAAATGGTAGAATCCTCACGCTTAGCGTTTTTTGTGAGAAAAAAGCAAAACAGATTATCCACACGCTTTTCAAACTGTGATAAGCACACTTGAAACTCTGTTCTATAACGTTCGTTTGCTCTGAAACTCATGCAAATGCCCCGAAATAACGAGGTTACCGGTTTCTGGAGAGCCACGGCGACGAATATCACAATGACGGTTCCAAATAATTGATTTACGATATCCACCGAAGTCTTTTTCTGCGCTCAGCGAGAAGAATTCGCTCAAGGGAAGAAGTTTCACTTACTTTCGTACATGTACCTTTTAAACACTAAAAAACCTAGAAACTAAATGTTCCACACGTAAATACACAACAATAAAAATAATTCTATGCTCTACAGTATTTGTTTAAGTGCACGTTATAAAGTTACCTCCGTATTTTATCTCATCGCTGTGGTAAAATTAATACAATATGTCTAATTACACTCAAAGTTACAAAAATCTGTTGTTTTTTTTTTAACATGAGATAAGTACAGGCAAATTCAATGCATGTATGCGTTTAATTTGTTTAAAATTAACAATGCGTTGTAAGGTTCTGCATGTTTATGCTCCAGGAATCAACGTATAACCAACTGCCAGGGCACCAATAACGGCCGAACGTCTCCCCAGGGCCGCGCAGAAGAACCAATAGAATTCGCAGGCGATTGAATGGCCAAACAGAAACAGCGCAACAGCCTTAACCAACCCGCAGAAGGAATACGACACCAGGACGGGCTATTTTCCTGATGGTCACACTCTCTCCATTACCAACATTGCAAGAAACACTGCTAGTATTGCCGTTCACTTTAAGTGGGAAGTGTAAGACAATCAGGCGTTCGCAGATATACAAACTCAATGGATATTCTGTTTACAATGCAGAAGATACAGGCAGAGTAGATAAAGAAGTTCAAAACTTCTTTATCGACTCTGATACAGGGATTGGTTCACAGTTCCAGACAGATCGGGTGTTTTATCTTTTGTCTAACAATACGGAACTATAAATATATTTTCAGTGACTTTGAAAGGGAATACATAATTATTGTGGGAGGGTGAACTCGTGGTTTCATTAAATCTTGTTTTTTCCGATTGCAATACACTAGTCCATTTCCTTTTTTATGTGTTTTTGTTTCGCCGTGTACAATCTATAGCTCGAATAAGAGATTAACAATTACAGCAACATTATCCTGTGGAAAATGTTTGGCTGCTTCTATTGATACGGAAAGTTTTTAGACGGACATGCACAGCAAGCTGCCGTTACCCTAGTGACCACGTGGGCAACTTGACATAACAATGAAAGGAATACACGATTGCATTCTAGGTCGCGGTAGCTGAAACAAGGTCGCGCAACAGTGGCGCTCGGATGGATCTACCCTTAAGCTAAGGACTCTGTGTCGTGAAGCATTCGTGCCAATGCCTTGATGAGCTGTGTCATTCGTTTCACAAATGATCAGTTTTCAAGCGAAAACCTCGATCTGTAATGCTTCACGATCCGGTCCTGTATCTTGTCAATTCTACTTTACTCAACCCTACTGTACCATGATTCTACTTAACTCAAGGATAGAGATTAACGTCGCCTCCAGAGCCGAGAAAGGAGTGACGTAGATACAAACAGTGTCATCATTACGGCTATCTGGAAGTGCGACACCAAAACTAGAAGATTCGGTAATAAAATATAATAAATGTAAAATGGTGCAATGCTATCTCCACTGTGATAAAAATCAATTATTATATTTGAGTATATAGATAGTAAATATACCGACACAAAACTAGAAAATTCCGTAATAAAATATAATAAATGTTAAATAGTGCTATGCTCTCCACTGTGGTAAAAATCAATGATTATAATTGAGTATGTAGATAATAAACATACCATTGATTTATTTATTTGCGTATTATAATAACATTTGTTTCGGTCACTAACATCCTTTAAACCCCTAAATGAAAACCACTGCTGTTTTGCGTTCAGCTAGCGAAGCTCTGCGCGAGCCTCGTGCGTCTCCCCCCCCCCCCCCCACCCCCCTCCCCTCGTGTGCCCCTTAGTTTGTTTAAGAAGGTTAGGTGTATTTACGTGAGGTTTAATTTAAAACCATGGCGCACATCAAATAACTCTAAAGTATACGAATGAAGTGTCAGCTCACCGGTCACGTTAAGCCCGTCGCACGAGCAAACAAAACAAATCACGATCGCTCGTCGCTCGGAAACTTTCCTAGCGGGAAGTTGTGTCGTATGCTGACGCGGCTGAGGTCTCCTTCGTTAGGACACCACCGCAGGCGGTCGCCGTGAGAACGGTACGTCCAACTTTTAATGGATCGGCAAACTTGTACATCCACAATGCAGCATCTTTTCTACGGTTCATGCACATTAAAAAGAGGGAAAATTATAACAAGGTTTTGTTCGCGAGAAAGCTCATGCCTGGCTTATACGACTAATGGTGTATTTAACACGGAATACGTCTGAGTGTTAAATCTACTGGAACTGGAAGCTGTGATACAGACACTAATGGGATTCCTTAGGCGCAATTCCGACAACATCAAAACTCCGGACTGAAATGGTCGAAACAAAAGAAAAACGAGAACGTACGTTACCGTAGGACACCCAACAAACAGCAGGCACGATATTATATTCACCTAGGCTCAACAGGTCGATGCCATAGTGTACTTGTTGGCCTTGTGCCAGAGTTCACTTCCTTTCAAGTAGAAGGTTAAGGGTTCGATGCTAACTGATATGCACGTCTCCGTTCAAGAGGGCGCGAACATAGTGTTTACTTGTAGGCCTTGTGCCAAGAGTCACGCCTGTCGACGTAGAATACTATGGGTTCGATGCCAGGTATCAGTCTGAACAAAACAGGAACCGCGGTAGGTGCTGTGAAGCTGTGAATCTAGCGGCTCTAAACAGAACAGGAACCGCGAGAGGTGCTGTGCAGCTGTGAATATAGCGGCTCTTAACAGAACAGGAACCGCGATAGATGCTACGGGGCTGTGAATCTAGCGGCTCTTAACAGAACAGGAACCGCGATAGGTGCTGTGGGGCTGTGAATCTAGCGGCTCTAAACAGAACAGGAACCGCGATAGATGCTACGGGGCTGTGAATCTAGCGGCTCTAAACAGAACAGGAACCGCGATAGATGATGTGGGGCTGTGAATCTAGCGGCTCTAAACAGAACAGGAACCGCGAGAGGAGCTACGGGGCTGTGAATCTAGCGGCTCTAAACAGAACAGGAACCGCGAGAGGAGCTACGGGGCTGTGAATCTAGCGGCTCTAAACAGAACAGGAACCGCGAGAGGAGCTACGGGGCTGTGAATCTAGCGGCTCTAAACAGAACAGGAACCGCGAGAGGAGCTACGGGGCTGTGAATCTAGCGGCTCTAAACAGAACAGGAACCGCGAGAGGAGCTACGGGGCTGTGAATCTAGCGGCTCTAAACAGAACAGGAACCGCGAGAGGAGCTACGGGGCTGTGAATCTAGCGGCTCTAAACAGAACAGGAACCGCGAGAGGAGCTACGGGGCTGTGAATCTAGCGGCTCTAAACAGAACAGGAACCGCGAGAGGAGCTACGGGGCTGTGAATCTAGCGGCTCTAAACAGAACAGGAACCGCGAGAGGAGCTACGGGGCTGTGAATCTAGCGGCTCTAAACAGAACAGGAACCGCGAGAGGAGCTACGGGGCTGTGAATCTAGCGGCTCTAAACAGAACAGGAACCGCGAGAGGAGCTACGGGGCTGTGAATCTAGCGGCTCTAAACAGAACAGGAACCGCGATAGGTGCTGTGGGGCTGTGAATCTAGCGGCTCTAAACAGAACAGGAACCGCGAGAGGAGCTACGGGGCTGTGAATCTAGCGGCTCTAAACAGAACAGGAACCGCGAGAGGAGCTACGGGGCTGTGAATCAAGCCGGTCGACCGGTCCGCGATATCATGAGTAATGCAACAGCCCCGCTCATCCCTCGGGACCCTACCTGGATATATGATAATGGCTTGACCCACGGGGCCTGCGCCCACCCTTGCTGTCCTGACACACATCAGAATGAGAGCCACGAGGCTAGATTGCATTGCTACCACTTCTGGCTGGTCCACTCAATGTTTCATGAACATTTGATTAAGTATTTGTGGACCTGCACTAACTCACAGTTGTCGTGCGGTCTACCCGAGTCCACTGTAAACAGTGCGCTAATACTACACTATAAGTTAAGTCGGCATAAATTTCGTTCCAATACGTTTATAACTTATTATTTCTAGGATATAGCGACTTGAATAAAAAAATAATAAAGACATATGAAAAGAATTAGCTTACTTAAAATATATTCAGTTTTATAACTGATTGAATAAGATCAAATAAAACATTACGAATTAACTAAATAAACTGTAATTACACATTACATTAATAACATAAGTCTTACATAAAATAGTATAGAAATACCAGTTTAGTACGTGGTGTATAATTATATTTATTTTTTATAATATAAGAAAAGTTAAACTATTTTCAAAGTTTTTGAAAATTTCAAACCCATCACTAATTTTACAAATAATTAACAAAATGGTCAAATAAACATTAACATTTCACTATGATAATATCCATAGCGTTAATAATACATTATACATTTTATTCTGACATTCGAAGTTGGCTACGTGAGGTGAGTCGTAGGCCGACGTTCGCTTGATAAACGAAAGCACCCGACATTTGAATGATTGTCGCCTTTGAAAACTACTACTTCGAAATGGACGTGGCCGAGCTACAATATACATCACACTAAAAGGCCTCGTATTTCAATTTGTTGCTCTCCTGCTCATCCCAGTTATCAGATTGTGCTGGGAAGAGTTGTTCAAGCAGAACACCGTAAAACATTAATTAACGATCCGACAAAACTTTCTTGACTGTACAATCACCGTATTCAAGAACACTGCAGAGAGAACTTATTTGATGGCCAGAAACCGTAAAGTGCGAACCAATGAGCTAGCAACAAGTGTATTCATAATATATAGTCTCTCAGTAATGTTTCACTTTGAAATTAAGAGCGTTTAATTACTTTAAGATGTTTTAATCGGATTTACCCGAGACGTCGTAGAAGCATAAGATCACTAAAGGCTAAATGGGGCTTTTCGTTTTAACAACGAGAATTACGGCAGATAGAATCGTCCGAGTCCGAGGGTGTTTTATGCGCGTCCCAGTTTAACATTGACTCGTATGTAGCACAATTCGAAGCACTGTCACAGCACAATGCAACATATCAATTCTAGTAGATGCGACATTAAATGATTTGGTCTAGTAATTCTCTAGCTCATGTTGGATGGTTTGTGTAACATGTTCACGACAGTATGTACAATGTGGTTCCACAGCAACCTTGTGGATGCTGCCGTCATAGACGAATGAGTCCAAGCCAATCGGCGGGTGGATTTTTCAAATACTGACATTTGTTCGGCCAATGCCGTACTCATATATGACGTCAGCTTCCACATGGTTGCTGTGGAAAGGATATCTATGACTGTATAAACTCATGATTCATGAATATTTAGAGCAACAACAGAAAAGTACGTTTTGATACGAGTGAAACGTGTACTCAGTCAGAAGAAAGATACCGAAAAGAAACCGATCTATATATAGGGATGAAGGATTTCTCCCCTCATAGAAGAATATCCCGAGTCTTTGAAGTTTAGTTTGGCTTTAGAAATGCGAACGTGAACATACTTGACGTTTTTATAAAGTCAAATACGGGTTTAAAAGTTGACAACCTCCAACCTCAGTGAGAGTTTGATAGAATGATTAATGCAACTTGGATGATAGAAGTAACATGTTTGAAGATCCCAAACCGCAAGACGAGAATGAGAAGCGTTAGGTCAACATTTCTTCAAATAGATTTCTGTCAATATCGGGGATATGACAGCTTCGAACTTCCAGCAGAGACCGAGAGTTTTCTTTGAACAACTTTGCGTCATTCAATGAAATAATTCACTCTATTAAAGATGATGTATACTTCAGAATGCGGTAACAGTGCTTCACATTCGTTTCGTATTACACATTAACCAAAAGAAACTTATTTCTATGATTTTAAAGGATTCCATAAAACATAATTAAATAAGTCTTCATTTCCACAATTTTTGAACATAATATAATATGAATCGGATAGTTTATGAAACTTATAGAAGGAGCTTAGAAGAACTTATAGAGAGTATATAAGTACGGCATCTATTGTAGAGACGTGTATTCTCAATAGTGATACGGCCCAAACAACTAAATCGAATCAGGTATTGTCCACAAGTATTAAGTCCTTAAAGTTTTAGTCAGAACTATAGGGATCTAAAACCGAAACATAATATGAATTAAACAAATCAGATTATATATGTATTAAATTCGGATTTACACTGATAATGTCAGTAGTTTTCATTATACCACGTAAGTACATCAAAACGTACAACGCCGTACAAACACAATGAATTTACACCATCCGCCTTGGTATATTGTCGGATGTCACTAGTCAGCTTTGAGTGTAGTTCTCAGTCTGCTCATTTGTCTGTGTGTGTATTTCACGCAACGTCAGCTACAAAATGGCGGCAACAAGTACAAAGTTAGTAATTAAAACATTGCTTGACTGTGTCTCTCAAAAAAAAAACTGTGTAACCGAGTGGGTGCGCTGTCATTGACGTAAAGTAGGTCTAAACATATATGAACGCGTCGACATACTTGGTGTTCGTGGCCGTCATTTAGTCAGTGTCGCTCTGACAAAAGTAAGAGGTTGGTAATTACTAATTTTAATGAAAGATAATTTTAAAGATGAAATTTTAAAGCTCCAAGTATACGGACGCTAATTTATACGACAACTTAAATTTAGTCCGGATACGACGGAAAACATACCTCACATACCCGCCCGCATTAGGCACATGGACAAGAGGCGGTTTAATAGATTTCAAACTTAGTTCTGAAATATGTATAGTAGGAGAAAAATAACAACACTTTCTTTAACTGGCACAATTGGCAGATATTGCGCATTCATTATTATTTTTGTAGCAAACAAATTTCAAGAAATATACATGATTTGCCTACAATAACCCAATGTCGTGAAAGCTTTGAAAATCATTGCCGGCAATATTTATGGGGAGTAATTTTTTTTGGTTTAACGATATTTTTACCAAATTCTACCGGAAAGTAGCAACATTTGTACTGATTGTTGTTTGTCTAATCTTTGTTGATAGGTTTTTTGTGTTCCACTTTTATTATTGTTTTCAATGTACCTATGAGATATAGTTTGATGTTTTGTCCTTCCATGTAAATAAATTTGAATAACTAAATGGGATAGACATTAGATACAAATATGACAGACAATATTGAAAAGGGCGTTGTTTGTGTTGAGTTCAACAACACATGTCACCGTTTAAACGCCTACATTAAATATAAAGATCACGGTCAAAATTAACCATCATCATTGCTTGGTATTCCCGCCGTATGAAAATAGTAAACCATGTTGGAGACGCAACGTTTGCCGTGTGCTTTGCTGAACAATATTTGTAAAGTCAACAAGTTTCCAGATCATTTGCTATACAAGATTCGTTTCATCCGTACATAATAAAGCCGGTTTCATTACTTAAACCCACATCGACACCAATACCTAATACAACCCTCTATAACCAACCTTATCAAAGTATAACTCGCAACCTCGAAACTACTCGAGAGAACGTATATACTCCTGAAATAGAGTTGCGATAACACCGCACACGACAATTTACGAGCATTGGGTTCCTGTATCAATGCCAATCGATCCCCCAGCATCCGCTCTGTTCCACTTGAGGGCATTTCCGCAATCCGGTGGATCCTCTTAGAGGAAGGACCCTCCATACACGTGGAACAATTCCAGAGGTAAGTTTATATAAACAGTCAATTAGAAAGTCGCCGTGGGAAACGAAAATGTTAAAGCTTATTCACTGCTATTGACTCGTCGTATAGTAATAATACCAACCTTTATTGGTCTCTGCAGCCATAGCTGTTGCCGTAAGACACAGAATAACATACAATTTATATCAAAACGAAAATAGAAACAAATTACACTTAATAAGCTACGTTAGAATCATGTAGCCAATACTACGGGGTTAGTACATTGATACATCAGCGATGGAGAAAACATATATTTAGTTGGATACATTTACATACTAAAGAATACAATTGAGAGGAGAAAGAAAGGTAAGAATAGCAGAGCTATAGACCAAGATCAGGACATCGTTAACAAAAAAAAACTACGCCATTGAAGTTAAAGTTCAAGTTTTTTATAAGCTTATCATAATATTGTGATTATCATTACATTTGACATTATTACCTGGACTGGTATGACTGATATGGACGCGGAGAAATAAAAATACCGTGGAAAAGTGGAAAAAAATAAAGAAGAGCTCTTCAACCCAGTCTACAAAACATGTGTCCAGTTGTTTGCATTCTAATACTATTTTCTCTACAATTAAATCCTTTAATTTGTCTCTATTTCTTTAAATGTGTACATATGCTGCGTATGAAAATAGTAAAACACGTTGGAGACGCAATGTTTGCCGTGTGCATGGCCAAGCAATCAAAAGACGATATTTGTACATCAACAAGTTTATAAATCAGTTTGTATTAAGATTTCTCATTTTCCCTTTAAAAACCTCCTGATTTGTGACAGTCTTTGTCTTTTGTGTGTAGGCAACGTTTTAAACATTTCATGTTAGTAACAACAATCCTCGTCAAAACCCGTATGCGTGTATAAACTCTAGACCGCTCCCAGACAAAAATAACAAAAACAGAGACCGAGCAGTATCGCGCCATTTAATAGCCCACCCCGTTCGCCTCCTCGCAATGAAGACATGTAATAGCGCTCTGTATGGCGCGCACGTACGCTGCTGTGAGTACTTTGTGAACCTCGCGCTAGATTGGTAGTATTCTTGACGTCGTGCAGCGAGATTAATCGAGACAATAAGCGAGTCATATGTCAGTACGAAAACCACCGCATGGCAACCATAAATGAAAAGAACGCAAAAACCATAATTTTATTAACAGACATTTAAAGAAACCGAAGCGCTACGCGATGACCTTTCAAGTTTGATTTACAGGCAGGGGATCTAAGTTGTTGTTAAATTCTGTTTAGTTACTATCAAAATAAAAGGGGGAAAAAAGTTCTAAACACACAGAATTAATTATGAGCTTCACTAAATAGACTTTCTTTGCAAGTTAAGTTACAAGTAAATCAAGTTGTGTAAACATACTTTTCATTTGGAGTTTTAATTTGTTGAGCTGCTAAGCGTCTAAAAGTTAAACTAAGCTATGCGGGATTAAAAAAAGCATTTTTAAGATCGTCTTATATTAAATCATTTAACCCAGAAGTAGAACTTGATGTTACTGGACGCTAAGGAATAAACAAGTACCTACGAAGATTACTTAGAGCCTTTACGTCCATTCTACGATAAAAGGTAAACAACGATGATAACACGGTGATTGATTTGAAAAAACACTGGAACAGAATAACCTACTAATGGGATAACGTCGGTTACTATGGAATTTGAACACTACTGCTCGTATAGAAAAAGTACAATATTTAAAAAACCTAATCAAAATATATTCTGAGCATTACAAAACAATGTTGTTAGCGGCAACTAGCAATCATAAAATGGTATGGTCACAGACATACCTAAATTGAATAGTACAGTACTGCATTACCCTTACCCTACACCTTTAATTAATGTCATAATGCTTCAGCGGTGAAAATATTATTATATTCACTGTGATTGTTTGTCACTTAACTGTTTTTGTAATGTCAGTAAAATATTACTGATAAGTGTTTTTAAATATAACTGTCACCTATTATCTACTAACAATATACAAAGCAAAACATCAAAATCAATAGTGAAATGGGTACACAAATGTTACAATATAGGCCAAAACAATTAAGTACAGCTTTATTTCAAGGTACCATATAAAATGTTCGGTATAGTTTAAATTTATCAAATGAGGTTTGTATGCTAGTGTAACTAAGTACGGTACGGCAGCCGTACCGGGCGTCTTCCCGTAGAAGGTGATCTCGCGATGAAGTAAACGATGTGTCTCGAAAAATGATTCGAAACAAACTATACGTTTGCATTTTTATAAACTATTTATCACTTCCCTATATAACTTTGTACACACATGCATTCTATTCACACAAGAGCTATAGAGCGGCGTCTAAATTGACATTCTCAACATGCAGAGTTCAGGAAATAGCGAGCGCTTTCAAAACGTATCCACATAATCAGCGCTAAACAAAGAAAAAAAGCAACCGTCTACAATTTACTTGAGGAAACATACAAATTGGAAAGATAGTCTTGCAAACAACGTTACTAAACAACTAAAACAAGTCAACATGTAAGTGACGGCAGGCAACATGTCGTGTCGAAGTCAGAGTTATGTTTCCTTCCAGTTCTTGAACGTGTACAATAACTCAGAACGCGAACATCCGGACAATCAGGCGAGCATCGCCGCTGATTTCCCGGGGGCCCGGCCGTCTAGAGCCCCCCCCCCCCCCCCCCCCCCGGCGCGACGCGACGCGCTATAACCCGGCAGACGAGCGTAAACATCGCGCGCTAAATGTTTATTCATGGTCTATACCCAAACGGCGTTATTTTTTTCGATGAAATCGTAGCCACAACACTTTTAATCCGTAATATTATGCTTACATCCAGATTGACCTCATCTTGAAACTGTCTTCACAAAACGAGTAACAAGTCGATTTAATTTTTGGAGATGACACAAGAACTTCTCTCTTGGAAACTATAAGGATCACGCAGCAAGAAAACTATATTTCGAAATACACTCAGAGCTTATGAAAGTCTTCCTCTTACCACTATTAGGCTCACACAGCAGGGAAACTATATTTCGAGATACACTCAGCCACGTATTAGACGAAGGCCGATGGAGCTGGCTCAGCAGTAACACGCGGGACTAATCCCGGAGACCCGCGGATTAGAACCCTACCACCACAAATCCTGATTGAAAGTTTTTTATATAGTTTTCCTCAATCGTATGAGGTGAATGTTGGGATTGCATGAGCTCTACAAACTGGCCTCGTAAATTGCTATCCAACTATCGAAGCGCATTGGCCTTACAACTATCGAAGTACCCTGAAACAAAAAAGGAGTGCACACCCATCGAACCCATAGGCCGGGAACTAAGTTGCGCTCCAGGGCTTTCTCCCTCATTCCAGAACAGTTTTAGGCGGTTGTAGCCGGTTGTAAAGTTGCGCCCCTTATTACGTATCCCGGGCGCAAGCTGCAACCGGTTGCATCTTGTGTCTGGCAACGTACTTAATGAGGGCCCAAGTGACGTAGGCGCTTTGCGGTAATCTCCGCCCATCGGCAGACCTTAGTTACGAGAAATATTATTAGACTATGAGCTAAACCTGTTGTGAACCTCTTGTATATGAAAATTATTATTAACATCAATATTATTATTATTACAGGCTATTCCTTTAAGACAACTTAAGTAGCCGACGTCATACGACCTCGCCGTTGAGTGCGTCGTTAAACAACAAATAACCTCGTAAATATAGAGCGGCTAATGCAGAACGCAACTTCTCGTTGCCGATAGTAAAGCTAAAACTGGAACGCAGTGTAGTGGCTGCAGATTGAAGACAAGGAAACTTCGGTCGGCTGTGGCTGGCTCTAGGCATGAGGCAGATGTATACATTCTGCTCTCGGCCAGAGGCGGGTGAACCTAAAGGTCACGACATTTTAAATTTATACCACAACCTAAGTAAGAGGGATGAGCATTACAGGAACACGCTGTTGGGTCTTGAACGGGTTAAATAGCGCAGTAACCGGATAGTCGGAATTTCTTTCATGCAATTTATGAAGGAATACTTATGTCATGTATTTTCTGAACTTTCAGTGACAATAAAATTGGCATGTTTTATTATATTACTTGTTGGCAGCAGCCGATTAGGGGTTGGTCTAGTAAACAACGGCTCCTGTGTTCCAGGTTCGAATCCTGGCTTGGGCATGGATGTCATGTGGCGTTATTTAATCTTTTTTAACACTCACCCATCATCTCAATTAGCACCGTTTCCAAAATATAAACAGAAACGATTCTTTTTTACGTGAATAATAAAAAGGAGTAAGCCAATTAATTATTTAAATCATACGGCGTTTCGAAGACTGGCAAATTAATCCATACTTCAGGTGGATGGAACCGACTCACTGCTGTCCACCGTCTCTCCCATGTCGTGGTCAATCAACTACCCAAGTAGTACCCGGGTTACTAAACCTGGCAGACTTGACTCAGTCAATCGTCCGTCATGATGATCTGAGCTCTCTTGGAAGTTACTTCTTTCTTACACAAAGGGAAACAATCGGTAAATATTAATTTAACGTTGGCTAGGACCTAGCCAACGGTTGATTCCCGCTAGGAGGTACCGGCGCGAATTAATGTTAAATGTAGATCCTTTTTCACTTTTAATAAATACTTGGTTGGCCACAGATCGGCCCTTGACTAAATATTACAATTTATTTTCAGTTCAAACAAAATGGAAATTACCGCACACTTTCAAATGTACATTGTGAGTGGCTGAAATAATGTATGATGAAAGGAGACTTTTTACTAAAACCAACCGGGATTGCTGGAGGCAAACGTGGTCTGACAGACAGACAGACGGACACATAAGCGGACGGACGGACAGACAGACAGATGGATAGACAGACAGACGGACGTCGCCCAGTTTGATGTTGACACTTGACACCATTACAGATGTGCACGCGGCCCCAGGGACTCAAGCGAGAAGAATATCCAGCACAAGTCTGGCGACACCTCCGCCGCGCGCGCTAGTTATGCACCAAACCGTGACGTCACCTGTCCAGTGTTCAAACTATCGCATTAGCGGGACCTCCACGTAATGTAACCAATTAGGATGATTGATGGATTGACGCTGGGGCTTTAGGAGACAGTTTCACGGGCCACTGCTAATCGAGATGACCGATGAAATAACCCCAGAGGATACGTGGGATGACCCATATTAACAACAAAACAGGACATGGGCTGAATAAATTTATATAACAAAATACATATCAACAATATTGGGATGAAGTGCTATTAAAATATAAGTGTTTCAATGTTTTGAACCGTTAAAAATATTTCATTTAAGGGTGCACCCGGTGCTATTGACGAGAGGTGGAAACAGGTTTTAATTTCTTATGAAGAATTTGTTACGTCCGAAATGTTTCAAAGGAACGATAAACAAAGATACCTGCGTGAATCCACAAGTGTCATCATAACGATAGGTTGTGATGGCATAAAATTGTGTGGAAACAACACATCAATGGACATATAATGTCCCATTAAAATAAAAAAACAATTTGTGATGGTTAATAGCAAGTAAAATACATTTTAACACTTGTTTGTTCCCTTACAAGTGGCACGAATAAACTAAATTTTGGTTGTCAGCAGCGCCATTTTGAAAACCAAACTAGTTTGTTAGTTAGATTAGGGGGTTTGAGCGAAGAATCCTCGGCGCATGGTCAGATCTTGTCGAGTATTCATTGGATTAATGTAATTAATATCAGTTATTCAAAGTATCATTAATTGTGTAGATAATGTAATCATACATTTTATAGACTATTAAAACTCTTAACCCATATAATTCACACAATCAACCATTTCTCATTAGGCTGCTATTGTCAAGAAATAACATGGGTGTTTCTATCTATGGTTTGTCAAAATTCGTGTACTCATCCGTTTGAGGTACTATTCGTAAATCACGTCTGACGAAAACGTAGTCGATGTTTGATGACGTAATTCAAGAACAAGCGTGGTAAAACCCGGCACCTCCACCAAAACCTTGAAAGTTTCGCACAACAGCGATTTCATCGTTCTTTCTAGCGCACATACAATACATGATCAACCCGGCACCTCCACCATAGGCCTGAATCCCACAATAGTGATTCCTTCGTTCTTTAGGGTGAGTCGACTATATCAAACTAAAACCCAGAGTCAAAAGCCCGAATGTTTCGTTTTATAACTATTCCTTCGTTCTTTAAAGCGCACAGACAATATGACCTACCCGGCACCTCCACCATCAGTCTGAATTCCCACGTAAAGGAAATCACTTCCGTTCTTTTCAGCGCACGAACAATACCAAGATAAACCAAATAGATAGATAGATAAATAAATAAATAAATAAATAAATAAATAAATAAATAAATAAATAAATAAATAAATAAATAAATACATAAATACATAAATAAATAAATAAATAAATAAATAAATAAATAAATAAATAAATAAATAAATAAATAAATAAATAAATAAATAAATAAATAAATAAATAAATAAATAAATAAATAAATAAATAAATAAATAAATAAATAAATAAATAAATAAATAAATACATAAATAAATAAATAAATAAATAATTAAATGAATAAATAAATAAATAAATAAATAAATAAATAAATAAATAAATAAATAAATAAATAAATAAATAAATAAATAAATAAATAAATAAATAAATAAATAAATAAATAAATAAATAAATAAATAAATAAATAAATAAATAAATAAATAAATAAATAAATAAATAAATAAATAAATAAATAAATAAATAAATAAATAAATAAATAAATAAATAAATAAATAAATAAATACAAAAATAAATAAATACTACAACAATAATAATAATAAAAACTCACAAGAACTTTTTTTGAGGGTTTATACAATATACATTGTCATTCTCCAAGCATTTATGTGTTAGATTTATTTTCTTTTTATGGATCTGTATCCTCAAAATTTATTTTATGGATCTGTATCCTCAAACACTCGTTCTTTAAAGCGACACTGCTTTACCTGAGTCAGTCCAGCGCATTATCAGCCGCGTGAAAGATGAGTTACTTCTAGCCAATTAAAACCAATACCAGACCTTCGTCTCTGGTGGCAGCTTAACGTTATCAGACCAAGTATAGTATATCATTGCAACCGGCTTTGACCCATAAGACCGCGCGTCTGTAGCGAGCTCAGTTGAAGCGAGGTTAGTAAGAACAGTACAGTAATGAGTAATTTGATGAAGCCGACAACACCAACACCAACATTGACGAAACTAATTATACCTCATGTCGGCGACATTAGTGTGTTGAGTTTTGTTTTGTTATTTAGTGTCTCTATCCAGTTACGCTGTAGGGACGAGGGTGGGAAATGGATGAAGTAACAAGATATGCATTACTTTGCGAGATTCAAACCCATGTCTGTCTACTTGACCACAAGACAACTTAATTTACAACAATGTATCAATAATTTAAGCAGGGTAAATATATTGATATACACATTGAATCATTAAGTTTAAATAAGATAAAAAGTTCGTACAAAGTTTTGGGAAACAAGACGAGACACACTATTAAAAATAAGATTTAAGCAACAAAATGTTCTTCACTTATCAAATAATGGTCTCGTAAATGAGATGAATAATAATCATGAAAATAATGTAATGTTATGGGGTAGCATAACATAATAGTAACTAAAATGTATGCTCATAAATTTACATCTAAACTCCTCTATGGAGAGAACAAATTAATTTTTGAATTACATTAAATACTAAGTAACAGTGACTTAACAAATGATCATGTAAATAAACCTGGAATTATCGTATCCTCATGAAATTTAAATGTAGACCCCATTTGAGAGGAAAAATTAATTTGTGAATTCAAACCGCCAATAACGACACAAATGTCAAGAGTTCAAGAGTAGTAAGAAATAGGTTACATGTATTGTTGAATATATGAATACGAAAACGCTAGGTTGGAGCAGGTTAAAGCAGATTCGTTTGAGAGGACGAGGACAGTAACAAAACAAAGCATTCCGCGGTACAAACATTTCCCTGTTAATGATAAACCCACACAGGAGCGTCCGGCCTTCAAAAGCAAACCCCTTAGGCCGTGTAAGCGAACCCGTAACAAAAACACTAACGCTCATGTGACAAATACCGCCGTGATGCGTCAAATGTGAGCGAGCAAGAAGGCCATACACATCAAACCCACCATTATCGAAATGTGTGTGGGAGTATTTGTGCAGTCGCCGGCATAGACACGGTTTTCATGGGCAAACGAGACAAAATGTTTCAAATTATTGACATTGAGATGTACTGAATTAATATTTTCCTCCACTGTCCAACTAAGTGAGCACTCGCTATTCTTCATTCAGACATTCTAAGCGTTATATTTGGTTCTTATTAACTCGGGAATAGACTGATGGATGAAGTCTACTACCCATAGCGTATTCATCCACGTTAGCTTCTATAAAAAGTGATTAATCATGGCGTAACTTACTTTCAATTGTCGGCGGTTTCCAAATGATTCATATACGATATTGAGCGTGAAATAGACAAACTAATTATCTGTGGTGAAGACGCCAATGGTAATGAAGCTGTGCGACTTAATTTTATTCGGTGCTTTAGAATACCATTTTGACTATCACATTTATGTGTGTATTTGAATTTTGAGTCATCCAATCGGATGGATACCTTATTCAGATAAAATACAAAAAGTAACTGACAAAAATACCTGCACTATAGTATATGCATTGTGACACTATCCGCATTTCAATATAAGGTTCTGAATTTATCCTTCAGGCACGTTATTATAACGGACCGCCAAAATATTTAGCCAAACGTTACCATATCGCTAAATATGTATCCAAACGTTATTAACGTATTTCCTCCGTGGGTAGGTATACCACGCTTATAATTGTAGGTTAAGTCAACGAGAAACCAAGTTAGCGAAGGTTCCAATATTTATCGGCCCGTCATAATAGCTGGCCCGGATGCATTTTGACCGTAAAGCATACTCCAATGAAATGCGTGTAAGCTCCAAGAGCATAACAGTCGTCAGATAAAGCGCCAAACAAGAGTAGAATGGAAGTCATCTCGCTCAACTGCATCAGTAGTCTGAAAGGAGGTTTCGTTAATGCATCAAGAAGTGAACCTAAACGTATTTCCAATCACGTCGAATTATTTGTTTCCGTGTCCATTAGAACACGGTCCACTTACAAGAAAATAAATCCTTTCCTCCCAATTGATAAAGTCGTAAATCTTCATCAAAAAGTGATAAATCACGTCTAGACAGCGACAGCGGCAGCGACAACGGCGTCGCTATGGCAACCATTAACAGTCATCGATACACAGATGACAGCGCGGGCTGCGTATAGCTAATCATTAACTTGATCCGTGACCCGAAAGAATCTCAATCATTCAGGGGCTGCGCTCATTATGATTACCCTCTTGAAGAGAAGCGGACATGGTAGAAGGGTGGGGTTTGCCTTCATACAACGCAAACACGTAGCACAGATTCACGACCCCATTCCATTCACTGGTATTCGCCGGCGTGGAAGCCGTGGTGATTAGTAGTTCGTCTGGTAAACCATGGGTTCGAGTCCTAGCATGGATGCATTCCACGAGGAATGTATTTGTTCATTTTATGTCATACATGTCACCCACATATAACATGGGCCCGAAAATAGAAAAGGTAAAGCCCAAATATCATCATCATTCACTGCTATTCGTATGTTACGGTTTTATGTCAATGATGTATTCAATTCATGCTGTATACGGAACGCGGTTCGATGGTTCTATTAAAATGTATGCAGGGTATATCACGGCGACTCGATAGTTCATGATCAGTGTTCAGTCAGAGATCAGATCAGAGAGACAGATCAGTCAGGTCAGTGTGTTGTGGGCGTGCTTGGAACCAGCAAGAGATAATGTTCTGAAGACGTGTTCGCATGTTGATTACTACTGTGTCCCGGAAAAGGTATAGTCATATAATATTGAGACTCCTACTCACTTTTGTTTTGTCCGTTCACATCTTTCGCTTCATTAACATTAATTTATTCGTAGATTCAAGACCTCTTTATACTCCTAATTTGCAATTTGCTACAATTATTCAACTATATTTCACTGAAATATTTGAATCAGTAGAACAAGTAATACAAATTGTATTTCAAATAAGTTGCTACGAAGCAAACTCTTGGCACGAAGGACTAAGCACAAACATTCTTACTAAAAATTAAAGTTTAGGGTGGTTCACAAGTATTTCTCATCTTGTAGACTTGATCGTTGCGATTGTGAAGTTTAGCTTTCACGAGCGGTAAAACATGGAGATAGCAAAACCGCATATTGACTAACTTGTAGAGTCGATGGATATTGTGTATTTCCGGACCTTAAACGACAGCAACATTAAATTAAATCGAAGCAGTTTTAGGTAACTCGAAATGTACAACTCTTTTCATTTGATTTTATAAGATAATAGTGTTGTTTTATCAGCTATAAATGTAAAATGTGCAGATGATCTACCTAGATCTGGCAAGGCGTTGTGACTATGTTTACAATGGAGCGTCGCTTCTTGGTGCCTCCAAACGCACTCAAGAGCACCTCATAAATTTCAATCTCCATATTGCATAAAATAGGTCAACAGCGTCAGAAGGAAACATAGATTTACCATAAAAGCAAAGCAGGCGTTAGAGGAAATAATTCAAACAGGTTTGGTTTGTTATCCACATTCAGAAAAATGGAAACCAGAGCGATTGAAAAGTGTAAAAATTAGATTCTCTAGTCAATCGTACATTAAACTTGACGATGCATCTGAGTAAAACATTACTCAAGAGGTGCAGTGGGAATAATAGTATACATTGTACACAATACTACTCCGGATGTAACTGTCATTAAAAAGGACTTGACAATTAGTTGAGTGTAAGGATGACAAATAATTACAGAATGCACACAACCTCCAAGGAACATAAAGAATCTTCACATCAGCTGTAATCACACATAATAATGTACATTACATTATTCATTCAATGCACTAATTAACCCGTTTTACTGGTTACATCAATTCATTTAAATTAAAACCCGCCATAACCTTTAAATGTCAACTCCTAACAAACACGATAAAACTCTACTTCCAGCCATCTAATGAGAATGTTCGTTCCCTACTCCGGCCCCGAGGGTATCAACGCTCTAACATCGTCTCAGGAACAATCACGATCAGTGGGCGTGTCTAACTAACAGCCCTGTCGATTACTGTGAGCGTGAATTCCTTAAGAATACTCCTCTCTCGTACAGCTACTCACCGACGAGCGTGTGTTTAAACCATAATAAACCACTCGAGATGGATCAAATATATATATATATATAATATACATCCCAAGCCAACACTAATACCCCCCATAACGTGTTTTAATCCACTCTGTAGCGACTGTCAGTAAAATCTGCATTACCCATAGATTGGTTGGGAAATGTGTGTATGAACGTAGGATAATAATTACACAAACGGGTTGTCAAAATGATAACGATTAATACATGCTGCGGGTAGGTATGGTGAGTAATGGACCAATCCGAATAATACCATAGCTTGCAACTGCCACCACCATCCAAAACTAGTTGTAGTGACATCTCTTCAACTTACGATACACCATAGTTAACTACAATAGAAGTGCATTTTGAAAGTGTATTACCTAATGATCAGAAACAAATAACAAATAAACAAAGAAGCGAAACAGTTTCAGACGATAGTGAAGTGACACGTAAGTAAATATGTAATAAAAGAGTACAAAACAAACTCCAATACACTTATAGCAAAAGCGATTACATTACATTTGAAAAATATACGTTTGTACAGTGAAGAATACAAGCACGTTTTCGGTAACAAAGCCCGTTCAATTCCTTGGCTGTTTGAGGTAAACTCACAGCACACAAAAGATCGTTTGTTCGTCCCAGATTGTCTGCATGCATGCATGCATGCAACTATTGTGCCACATTTGCGGTTCTTTGTCCCGAGCCAGCTTCACCGCTAGTTGTATATTTGTCAAGTGTAGCTGCATCGCTATGCAGCACCGACTACCGTGCGGGCGGAACTTTTAGCGTATTCGACTGGACCGCACTGAGTGCACACTGAAACGTCACGATTTCGTCGTGCACTCGCCTAGTGTCGTCGCCGGCTCTTTCCCAGCCGAACACGCATGACATATCCAGTGCAAAGATGGCGACAGAAAACAGCGGCAATAACGACGTTGTTGAATTCCATCAATTTGTTTACGAACAGGATGGAAATGTAACAATCACCAGCGAGGGTGTTTTGTGTCGAATGATTGGCAATGAGGGTAAGTTGATGATATTCAATTTAGATAGGCCGAGATTAGCTGTTATAGCGTTGTTTTTTAAAGCAATTTCAAACTTTGCGCGTTCATCGCCGCACTGAACAACTCGCACTGGCCCCTAACCCGAGTGCAGGTCAGTGCTGCACTCTGGGAGTGCAACTGCCCAGTCGAATACGAAATATTGCACTGAGTGCGCACTAGATTCACCAGTCGAATACGGACAGTGCACTCAGTGCGCACTGAGTGCGGTCCAGTGCAACCAGTCGAATACGCCATTTGTAATGCAATCAAGCTGCCGCCAATTTCAAATATCTTGAAGCAACTCTTGAGAAATAAGCGTACATCATAGATATATTATTATAACATAGGCATAAATCGTTTTTCGCTTGGTGTTTGGCGACATGCACGCGGCTAAGGTGGTGTTTGGAAACAACAAGTTTTATTTTTGTAATTACCAAAGTGTACCAGCGTTTCTTTGTATCTATGAAGTGTAGTACAGCTTGGACTGTCACGTGGTTCCGGATTACACCGCCGACTTACACCACGATAATATGCAGGAAGGACAATTAAAAACGGTAACTTAGTAGAACAGGTAATATATGTGTAATTAAAAATATAGGACAATACACTTTTCCTTGTCAATTAAAATTTTTGTAAATTAAATGTTTTATAATAATTTTAATTGCCAAGGAACAGTGTATAGTCCTATATTTTTAATTACACAGGAAGGACAAGACACGAAGCGAAGATGCAGGTTAGAATGTGCACATCAAGTACTCACCAAGAATCCCGCGACAGTCATGAGATCTATCGCTAGTGAAGTGTTGAAGATCAACAACTTCTGACACCTCGTTAAAACCATCGCGACACTCGGGGAGGGTTTCAACCGCTTATTAATTAACGTCACGAATCACGTGACATTCGACTCAACCTCGTTGTCAGCGTAGGCATCTTGAATCTACATGCGAACAGAATCTAGCTGGCGGTGGGTTTCAAGTTTGGCAACACTGTAGCACGCTAGCTCGAAACAATACTACGGCCGTGGAAACATTTCAGTGTAAACGTTTCAGCATAAAAGCGTCACTCCAATGATCACACGACTACGCACCACGATTCACTTGATTGACAGTAAAGGTGATGGGTACACAAACAAGATGTGAAATCAAACATGGCGTCGAGTGAGGTAGTCGGAGTGATTGTCACGTGGTCGGTTCAAGCGGCAGTGAGATCCAAGACCTCTTCTCCGTCATAACTCGAACATTTCACGTCTCACACAGGTTAGCTGACTTGAGGCAAACTTATAATGCCCAATTAATCGAATGGATATGGAAACAAGCGGAGAAAGAGATGCTGACTTCTAGAACACTTCATTAAAAATACATCCCCAAAATGGACCCACTTTAAATTAACATATGCGATTAGCATAAACCCGAAAACGTAAACAACAGCCAACAGGTTCAGCGAATCGGAAGACGCACGCAAGCGCGCTCGAAGTAAGTACTGCACAGTGGCGCTATCACGCGGATACACGGGAGACCACGCACGCACTGGCACGCGTGCAATCGCGCGCGCGGTAGGCGTCTGAGAGATAAGACGCGTGAGTGGGGGGCCCCGTCCGGGCGTCCCTACCGCGCGCCGATCAATCCGCCCGCCCCGACCAGCTGCTCACCGCCCCCCACTCCCACCCCCACTCCCACCGCCGCCCAGAACCGAGCTTCACACCGAAACACGTGCTCGCTAATTGCAACGTCCTCAATCGGCCCGAGAACTGACTCTTGACTCGGTTAAGAATGGTCAAGCTAATTGGACAGACCTTTCGGAACTTCCCGTTCTCACGAGAGAAACAGTGCGGGCTAAGAAGGTATTTCTGACGATTGACGAATCGATCGATTGAGACACAAGTTGTGTACTGACGACCAAATGAAATAAAATAATAACGATCGTCAAAATGGTCACTCTTATCAAACCTAGTTCCCATTCAACAGAACGAAACGAAGTGCATCAAACGTTTGGGATTAGCTCACGAGTAAATCCGAATCGGATTAACCCCACCTTGTAAGTCTTTAAATCCATGTCGATAAAATGTTCATTCCATATAACACGATTACCGTTGACAACGACAACCTACACTCATTTCTAATTCAATAAACAAACCGTAACATGTTTGACCGGTAAATCAACAAACAAAACGGATACATGTTTTCGCGCGGTAATTAATCAGAATAGTGCACCGAAATGCGCTACGGACACAGGTCGATGTGAACATTACGGCCGCAATGAAGAAGAACACCATTTCCATTCTGTTCCTAGGTTCGATGTCGGGCAGGTTGACAACACGTCCAACTCGAGATAAGAAGGGTCTCTCCAACCCCATCGACTCGAGTAGACAATACCTGTCCGAGCCAATCAACAGGTATCTACACAACACAAGTGGCAGCGCACTTCCGACGCAGACGACGTTTACAAGGGGGCTCACTCACACTACTCACGCTACTTGACAGAAAAGTGGGAGGCTGGCAAGTAAGATCGATGCGAGCATCTCATTTTAGATAATTGCGTCTCATATTTCGGACACGGAGCTAATCGAGATGATGAGAGGGTGATTTTAAGATCAACACTATCTTATCGTGCTAATATTATTCAAGTCTGCAGATTCTCTTCAAGCAATGAAGCAACAACATCCATTGCGTTCGGGTGAAATCCGACAAATAGAATAATATATCGTACTGCCTTATCATATCTTATCAAAACGCAATACGTGTTTCATCGAACTGGACTGGCCTGGACTCAGTAATTTCGTTCTGTCTCAACTCTTCTTGAAGATGGACAGTGTGATATACCCGAAACTGCAGAATTTCACATTTAGTTAACGAGGCTATAAAAGACTGTAGGCCTACAACATAGTTTTGAAGCCGAGAGAGTCTACGACCAGATTTAACCTTGTCTATAGTTATAACATGAACTGCAAAACTAATACCAGAAACGTATGATAAATCATGTCATAAATATACGATCAACTGCAATTTCAGCCTATAATTAGTAATATATTACTAACAATTATAAATGTGACTACTGCTATGTTATAAAACCGGTCGGTTTAGAGGTACGCACGTAAGTTAAGTTTCTAATCTCAAAATAGATTTGTTCTTAGTAGGCCTATCTACGCACTTACAACTATATCACTCACTAAAGTAATTAAAATTAAATTAAAAGCAACAATCTGTTTTGAAAAACGTTTGAGTTAAAGAAGGAAGGATTTAAGGATAGAATTTAAGGATTTGAATTTTAAAATTTAAGGATTTAAGGGGAAGGGTTCAAGTGATTAAGGGTAATGTGGCTTTACATCTTGAGTCAGTGTTACAATAATTGTTCGTGTTGGTGTTGGGAGGAACAGCGTAGAAAGACGACACTAAAGAATCTTCTGCAAAACATGTTTAATATGTGGAGCTTAAGCACAGCAAAGTGTTGTGAAATTCGCGCGAACTCAATTAAAAATTCTGGAAAGATAATTGAATATACGTTAGCTTAAAAAGTTGAACAATTTTATAAGTACCGCATATAATAAGACGTTTTGATACGTCCGATTTCGTTCAAATGCAAAACAATCAGCATTCTAATGTTTTGTAGAATGACGATCGTGATGATATCTAGCTACGCGACCATATACATTTGTAATTTTAAATTTGTTTCAAACACACGCGCCCAAAAAATGTTTCCCTCTCGTATAAAATGAAGAAGAAATTTGGTGTTACGTCCCATATTTTTGCAACGAGGCTAATCGAGACGATGAGCATGGGTGATTATGAGGATGAAAAAATGCCACACGACATCCATACCCAAGCCAGGATTCGAACCTAGAACGCAGTACTAGACCAACGCCTTATCGGCCTGGGCCAACTGCGCCGGCCATTCACTCTCGTATAAGTAACCACTAATGAAAAATATATCGCCTAACTGTTGAACGATACTTCACAATGAGAATACAATCTTCAGCTACGTGTTTGTCGGTAGTATTTTACGTTGACAGTCTCCTACGTCACCGTAGACGGTCGGCCTAGCAGGGGGTGAACCTTGGGGTGAACGTACGTCAGCATCCCCCCCCCCCCCCCCCCAACCACATATAGCCAGACATAGACTGACCTCGGCCTGATTCCCAGCTCCACGGCCGGCACACGCACACGGTTCACGACGAGGCACGTAGACAACTCCTGTCGGGCAGCACCGAGAGTAAGAGGACTATCATTCATATCCATTGGCTTTGGGTTCGTTCGTTTTTAGGACTGAAGTCTAATTAAAAATTACCACTTTAGTTGAAATTCGTGCTATATTTCGTATTCATTATTCAAATACATTTCACGCCGTATTCTTACCAATGCACTTTCAATCGCTGCATAGTTACATACATGCCTTTTAAATATATTCTTCACACACTTTGTATGTGGCAAAAATATATTTGCTTACATTTGTCAGTATATAATAAGAGTAAAATACGAGTTAACAGACAAATTCCAACGATTAATGATATGAAGAAGCAACAACTTGCATGAAAGAACTTCATAAATATCGGCGACTTCTACTCGGGATGGAGTAAAATATACATAAAATGCGGTGAGCTGCAATAGCAGCGGAAATGTCGCACAACAAGAACGCACTTAGGTTTCTAGATGTACGGTTGAAGATACTAGTTATGGCAATAATACGTAGCTTATCCTCCACGGCGCCATCTTTTTCTGTAACGAAGCTAATTCAGACATAAATCCCGTACGCTAGACGACAACGGGGGAACTCAAATAATTGATAACGCAGCACACTCTTTAGGGCGACTGAGATAAAAAAACAAACATATACGCTACGGGAAAACACTATTTAAATATATTACGCCGTTATCATAAATACTGTTTAAATGGAGACAGTTTTCCGTCTTGTTGTAACGGTCCAACTTGCAACGTTATAAATGAGAAGTTGGCTTCTGTGAGCGAATCCTTGAATGGAAAGATGGGACATTGGCCAATACTTCCGTCAACAAGTATTGTAAGATCGTTGAGTTACATAACCTTACACTTAAAGGGGATGTCCGGTGAAAATCTCAACGATCAAGTTTATGTGTGTAAGTACTAGATCACGGATTAGGAAAAACTGCGTTGTCGACAGAAGTATGTAGTTACCAGCTGAATATCTACAAGTTATTTTAAAAGCAGTTCTGCTAGCCATATGACGTCACTATACGGCCGGCAGATACAACTCGCGCTCAATGGCCGGATATCTTTGTGACGTCATTACTCGACGCCCGTCGCTTGAAAACCTTGGGACGCAGGGGATTGTTCTTTGGGACGCCAAAGACATTTAATACAGTTTATAGCGAACTGTTTTAAATATCTGAAGGTGGGAAAATGGTTTGTATTATAAATGCGTGTGTAAATGTATTGGCGTTCCAAGGTCGCTTTACGTAATAACAAAGATCATCTTTTTTTTAAAGCCAGATTTAGAGTAAGTACGTATGGTATCATATAATATCCGGATAAACATAATGCTGGGGGGCAGGCTTGGGACAGGAGAGGCGAGGGATGGGGGAATCGGTGGGATGCGGAGATTTTACGGAATAATAGTTGGTATTTTTTTTTAGTCGATACACAAATGTAGAGGGCTGGAATATGACAATGTATTGCGATCTATTTCCTTCAAACAGTTCGTAAACTCTTCAATTGTATGACGATCTGAGTTCAAGGTCACGACAAGGTCTATGGGCTGTAGAGTGATTCATTAGCATTTGACAATGTATTCGTTCGTTAACACCCGAGTACTCATTACGCGGCTGCAGCGAAATAGGTCAAACAAGTCTGTAAATTAATGGCCATACAAACTGATGTAGTTAGCGAATCCAAAACAAAGCGTCTACACCAACGGTTCTATCGTCGTTGATAAACCTGTTGTAAGGGTGGGCTGACAAATGGGACACATCAATGATCGACCCAACCCATATGTCCTTGCGTTGGATCATTAACGGAGGGCAGCGGGACGTTAATATTTCCGACAAGTGTATGACAACTAAAGACACCAGCTATCACTCAGCCATAGTCCTCTTCATCATCAACGTATATCGATGGGTAATTGTTATAACAAACTTCTGCAATGAATCTGATATCTGTGTAATGCAAGAAAAATAAGTTCTTAACACTATAGATTTGTACATAATGTATAATATGATGCTGCTGAGAAGAGAAGGCCCAGACGCTTTAAACAAAACTCATTTCTTTCCTCTTTGCCTGGTATTACGATCTCGAGATAAGGTTCTGGATAAAGTTATCCTCGGGATAAGCAACAATGGTTGCCATGATGAAAACAAGTTATCCTAAGGATAAATAGTTATACCGAGATCGTAACACCGGGGTTTAGAGCACGTCCTTCAGATAAGTAGACAGATCGCGTCCATGTGGAGTGCGTGACGTCACGCCTAGCGTGTACTGGGTCAACCCCAATCAGCGAGAGTAAGAAAGGGTGTGTCCTACCTCCAGCAAGGCGTGGAGCTGTCTGTCTTCAAGCACGGCGTGGAGGAAGTTCCGGTCGTTGAGCGGCGGCTCTTGGAGGCAGTGGATGTCGTCCAGAGAGTCCAGAACCAGGCTCACAGCTCCTTGGGGAACACAGGCACACTTACACAAGTACACTGACACGTCGACAAGGACGTTCACGTACCTGGCGGACAACCCGATTTCGTTCTGTTAAAATTACTTTAAAATTGTTTTAAATTGTCGCAAAAGAAAATCAAAATATGTCATCCTATACAGAATATAATATTCTTTCTTATGAATGGTTTTTTATTCCAATAAATATTTCAGTTTTGCAGGTGTTCTTAATTCAGCAGCATCACATTACAAAAGGTAATTAAGAATATCTTAAAAACGCAAATATTGATTGGAACAAAGAGACATTCATAAGAAAGAGCACTAAATTCTCTACAGGACACATATTTTGATTTAAATTAGGACAATAAAAACACATTTTAACAGGCCGAAATCGGGAGTTCCGCACGCTAGGTGGATACACATTATACAGTACAACCTTATGTAAAAACCATCGCCCCTTGTATAAGCGAAAATAATGTTATTTTTAATTTTATCTCAAGAATACATCACATCATTGTAGAGGTCAAATATTTGCACAAGATATAAGAGATACAGGCCTGGACACACATACCCTATTTTCAATGCAGGTTTGCGGTTACTACGCAAGTTACACTAACGATAGAAAAAAACATACATTGACAATTAGTAACTTTCTTTCTTATCCAGGTGATTTCTGGCCATCAAATAGCTCCACGTTTTAACTATTGCCATTGATCGTGATGAAATTACGATCATATAAACTGGATACAGCCAGTATAGTTTAATTAATGAAGACCTAAATGACAAACGTTATTATGAATTCTCCTGTTTTAGGAAGTTATTTATAAAATTGGACCCGGTTACGCCAATCAATATTTAAAATTATGTATTTTTAATGAGGTTAGGTCAGTATTTATATCCTTGTTCCAGAGACTTCTCTCGCTTCAACTACGACCTTTTCGTTAACTACATACTATATAAATTTCCTAACCAGTAAACCCTTCAACAAATTCGACAAGCATAATTAGAAGAAATGAATCAGGCCCAATTACTGCTCCCTTAGTTCTTTTGTTGGCGGGATAGAGCAACTATGAAACAGACAGTACTGTCCTAATTGAGCTTAAGAATTAGGGTATTGGCCATGGCGTACCACGCAACCGTCCAAATAAACAGCTCACGATGCAGACCGTGCTTAAACAACAGTTAAAGGTGAACATAACAATAACAGCACCAGCAAGGGATATAATTCACACGTTTTTGGTGAACACATATTTAGAATATGCTCTGAAGTATAATTTGTTTGATATGTAATTATGTCCATGGACTCACTTTAAACCACACAAAAAATGTATAGTATCCTGGAGGTGTTCAGTTCGCTGTCCACATTACCTTCACCCAATGGTGGCATATATATAAACTACAAAAGAAAAAGTACGTGTTTGATATGGAAAAAATCGGAATACGTAGGCATAATTCCATCCGGAATCCCTCTTCATTAATTATACATGCCCAACTGCTATTTGTGAAGCTCGTATCTCTAACTTACGTTCGTTACATTTGCGTAGCTCGAAGTCGATAGCTCTATTATTTGTGTAGTGCGTACGCCCCCCGCAGCGCTACGCGCATCTGTCTACCACGTGGTAAAACTAACGTACGTCCAGCAGTAACACTGCGTTTAACGGTACGTGCAACAGTGTTACGTGTACGACTGGAGTACGTCTAGAGTACGTCCAACAGTGCTACGTGTACGTCTAGAGTACGTCCAAAAGTGATACAGGTACGTCTAGAGAAGGTCCAACAGTGATACGTGTACGTCTAGAGTACGTCCAACAGTGTAACTTGCACGTCTATAGTACGTCCTACAGTGATACGTGTACGTCTAGAGTACGTCCAACAGTGCTACGTGCACGTCTATAGTAAGTCCTACGGTGATACGTGTACGTCTAGAGTACGTCCAACAGAGCTACGTGTACGTCTAGAATACGTCCAACAGTGCTACGTGCACGTCTATAGTAAGTCCTACAGTGATACGTGTACGTCTAGAGTACGTCCAACAGTGCCACTCACCTGCAGACGTGACCTCGTCCTCGCCGAAGTCAGAGAAGCCGTCGCTATTGGGGTCCGAGTAGAAGGATGACCACTTAGGAGAGGAGACCGCAGCGAGCACCACCCCTGGTACGTCTAAGTACGTCTAGAGTACGTCGTCCAACAGTGCCACTCACCTGCAGACGTGACCTCGTCCTCGCCGAAGTCTGAGAAGCCGTCGCTATTGGGGTCCGAGTAGAACGATGACCACTTGGGAGAGGAGACCGCAGCGAGCACCACCCCTGGCACGTCTAGAGTACGTCTAGAGTACGTCCTACAGTGCCACTCACCTGCAGACGTGACCTCGTCCTCGCCGAAGTCTGAGAAGCCGTCGCTATTGGGGTCCGAGTAGAACGACGACCACTTGGGAGAGGAGACCGCAGCGAGCACAACCCCTGGTACGTCGTGAGTACGTCTACAGTACGTCTAGAGTACGTCCAACAGTGCCACTCACCTGCAGACGTGACCTCGTCCTCGCCGAAGTCTGAGAAGCCGTCGCTATTGGGGTCCGAGTAGAACATGACCACTTGGGAGAGGAGACCGCAGCGAGCACCACCCCTGGTACGTCTAAGTACGTCTAGAGTACGTCGTCCAACAGTGCCACTCACCTGCAGACGTGACCTCGTCCTCGCCGAAGTCTGAGAAGCCGTCGCTATTGGGGTCCGAGTAGAACGATGACCACTTGGGAGAGGAGACCGCAGCGAGCACCACCCCTGGTACGTCAACAGTACGTCTAGAGTACGTCCAACAGTGCCACTCACCTGCAGACGTGACCTCGTCCTCGCCGAAGTCTGAGAAGCCGTCGCTATTGGGGTCCGAGTAGAACGATGACCACTTGGGAGAGGAGACCGCAGCGAGCACCACCCCTGGTACGTCAACAGTACGTCTAGAGTACGTCCAACAGGGCCACTCACCTGCAGACGTGACCTCGTCCTCGCCGAAGTCTGAGAAGCCGTCGCTATTGGGGTCCGAGTAGAACGACGACCACTTGGGAGAGGAGACCGCAGCGAGCACCACCCCTGGTACGTCTAGAGTACGTCTAGAGTACGTCCAACAGTGCCACTCACCTGCAGACGTGACCTCGTCCTCGCCGAAGTCTGAGAAGCCGTCGCTATTGGGGTCCGAGTAGAACGACGACCACTTGGGGGAGGAGACCGCAGCGAGCACCACCCCTGGTACGTCTAGAGTACGTCCTACAGTGCCACTCACCTGCAGACGTGACCTCGTCCTCGCCGAAGTCTGAGAAGCCGTCGCTATTGGGGTCCGAGTAGAACGACGACCACTTGGGAGAGGAGACCGCAGCGAGCACCAGTACGTCTAGAGTACGTCCAGAGTACGTCCAACAGTGCCACTCACCTGCAGACGTGACCTCGTCCTCGCCGAAGTCTGAGAAGCCGTCGCTATTGGGGTCCGAGTAGAACGACGACCACTTGGGAGAGGAGACCGCAGCGAGCACCACCCCTCTCAGCTTCCGCCGCGCGTTGAACTTCTTCATCTCCTCCACCGTATCAACCAGGTGAACCTTGAGGCACTTGTCTCGATCCTGGAACGCGGGTTCTGATTGCGGTCTTGTCTAGAGGATACTTACATTACATAAACGAGCAACGCTCCATCACGTCGTAACACAGTAACACTAGGAAGACACACATACCCACCGGGATTCGAACCCAGATCGCTTGTCTTTCAAGCAAACAAGAAGCAAGAAATTCATGGAAAACAATATTGCATTCCATTTTTGTACTAAACACATGGGGAAACTCTCATATATATGAAGTTATGCACTACAAACATAAAGATAATAAAAGTAAACACCACCAAAAGTTATAATTGAAGAACACATCTCATAATCACATTGCCAGAGAAAATATATCAGTTGGTGGGGTTAAAATGTAGTTGCATAATTTATGAAACAACCGCTACTTATTCCCCAAGCCAAGTGTATTACATTTAAATCTCAAAGTAAGGTACGCGAATAAAAATAATTAAATCAACTTTCATTGTATGATAGGATCCTTGAAAGCAGTTTTGTTTTTATAACGTTTACATATTATTCTTGTTCAATCCTAATAAAACTGTGTTAACTAAAACCCATGCTCCACCATTTCTATGTACGTATTTAACCGTTTGTCGTATTGATGAAGAAAAGCAAGAAAATAGAAGTCCAGTTCGTATACTGGCATTAGAACCTGAACCAATAAGCCAATACAAATGTAGTTCATTGGGAGATTAGAGGGATAGTGTGTTTGTGAGCAAACAAAAGAAAAGATATAGTATCGAAAATCGATAATAGACTCAATCTGCAGTGCAAAAGTAAAACAGACATGTCGGAAAAACGAAAAGATTGTTAAGCGGAATTACGGCGCCATGTTTCGGTCATATCTGTAAGAATGCAGCAATAGGATAGAAAGAACGGATACTGAACATTTATGGAGGGGTCAGAGAGAGAGGGGTATAATACCCCTGCAAAAACAGTACTTTTAGGACGTCGACTTAGTATTAGAATTAACTACTTTGTGAATATGACTTTTGGAGCGTTAGTAATAATAATGTAAATTTGAAAAACAAAATACTGCTTTCAGAATAAATGACATAAGTTTAACATGAAACTAAAACCACTGAATGGATGAACACTGGTTTGTTTACATGAAAATGAAGCACTCGTTCTTTGTGAGGTAATATAATTGTGATACACAGACGGAATTAAAATAAATTACCACTTATCAAATTACTTCATATGCGTTGATTTATTATTATTGAGTATTGGTTGGTTTATGGTTTTGTATTTATATAAGCGTATAAGATACACAACTGGGCAATTTACGAGTAAATACATCAAAATAAGAAAATAAAATCACTTCACGGACATAGGCTTATCACCAGAGAGAAGATAACCAATTGTTGTCTTAATGGGAAGGAGTACTTACTCTGAGCCACTTGTGATTTAGAACTTCTTGTATTGTAATCCTCTGCGTGTAATCTAGGGTCAACATACGTTGCGTCAAATCCTTAGCTGCATCGCTAATGAACTCCCACTGCGGAGCGTCCAGCTGCAAAGATACACCTCATCAAGTAATCATAGCGCCACGGCTCAATATCCAGTGAGATGGGTGCAAGGATTACATGCACACACAATATACACACAATAACAATCCTATACTATACTTAGTTAATCATCTTAAGAGGAGCACAATAAGTAAAAACCTATACCACTACCAGGTATTCCTATTGAAAGAACTAGGAAAAGTGCAACACACTTTATTCGTGATTAAGCCACATACAAGATCCCCATCTATAAATACATACTGAAAACATGAACATCACGTTTAATTAAAAATATACCCTGATACTAATAATCATAGCAATAATATATATACTGATCTTGTAGGCACTGCTAGCCCATTAGTGCCTCAAAGCAATAAATAACAACAAATATATACTGAAAACATAACCGTCGCTCATGAAGTAGGATGTGTGTTTAGCTGCAGTTAATACACAATCTTATTTTGGCGGTCAAAATATTGCCACTAATAACTTCACAACTCGCCTGCCGAAAAAGTTATGCTTGAAGAGTGTAGTATAATGTTCTCCACGAAAAGATTTAGCTCATAGTTTCCCCACTGGGCACGATGCCACCCTTCCTATTACCTCCTTGCAGGGTTTCATGAAGCTTTAGTCTACATTCACGTGCCCTACCAAATATTACCTACGAGCGTAATGCTTCCCAGAACACAGATTCATAACAGCCAAGCGCGAACAATGCGACTCTTCATAAAACGAAATGAAAAAAAATACTCGTGAAACTAGGCTTCATTGACCCTTTCAACTTGCTAATGGAAGTCTAAGAAGAAAGATATTTATAATACAAGACGGGGATAAACAAAAATGGGCCTTTGTTGTGTATGAATAAGCCAAAGTGTAGCTAAAATTGTTGCTTCCCCTAGATATTAAGTGTTCGTTATTCTAAGCGTGTATCTATCTGTATAAATCGCAGAGTTAATACTAGGTCGGTAGTAGGTTTTGTTGTCTATATAATAGTAGATGCACGAATTAGGTATAAGGACTCCCTTAAATATACACTCGAACGAGGGTGCATTGCTCCATAAACACCACGGGGAAAATCGTTGCCTAGAAACTCAAGTAAGTGCAACACTGTTTTATTGCACACACTCGTACAGGCACATTCACGCGTTCCTTAGGCAGATTATTCTACAGCTATGCGAGTGTGAATTGTTTCACTGCAGCTTGGGTATACCTTCCACCCATACAACCTTGTCCAAGTGATTGTGGATGGTCCCTAGACGCGACAGGGCACAGTATTGTACAGCAATACGTGTAGCTTACCTATATCTTGCCCATTCTCTACATATTACCATGTACAAGCGTTCCTTGGTCCCTAGAAATGTAAGGGTACGATACGATGTGTAGGTATGTGCTTGGTATTGTTAATTTTAACTAACGTATAGCTTCCTCCTAGACATAACCTTGTGCAAGCGGTTCTTCGTCACTAGACATGACATGGCACAATACAATGTTTCTTACGCCCCCTACATATAACCTTGTACAAGCGTTTCTTCGTCACTAGACATGACAGGCCACAATATAATGTAACTTACGTATAGCTTCCCCCTATATATAACCTTAGACAAGCGTTTCTTTGTCACTAGACATGAGAGGCCACATAATAATGTAACTTACGTATAGCTTTCCCCTACATATAACCTTGTACAAGCGGTTCTTCGTCACTAGACATGAGAGGCCATTTAATAATGTAACTGACGTATAGCTTCCCCCTACATATAACCTTGTACAAGCGTTTCTTCGTCACTAGACATGAGAGGCCACATAATAATGTAACTTACGTATAGCTTCCCCCTACATATACACTCGTACAAGCGTTTCTTCGTCACTAGACATGAAGGGCCACTTAATGCTGTAACTGACGTATAGCTTCCCCCTACATATAACCTTGTACAAGCGTTTCTTCGTCACTAGACATGAGAGGCCACATAATAATGTAACTTACGTATAGCTTCCCCCTACATATAACCTTGACCAAGCGTTTCTTCGTCACTAGACATGAGAGGCCACATAATAATGTAACTTACGTATAGCTTCCCCCTACATATAACCTCGGACAAGCGTTTTTTCGTCACTAGACATGAGAGGCCACATAATAATGTAACTTACGTATAGCTTCCCCCTACATATACACTCGTACAAGCGGTTCTTGGTCCCTAGGAATGGCAGAGTCCCAGACAGTAGGATGTGAAGTAGGACTCCTGCGGACCAGATGTCCACGGGTTTGCCGTATTGCTTGAGTTGGACCACCTCGGGCGCCATGAAGTGTGACGTTCCTATCCGACCTGCACAAGTCACACACATACATTGATCGAACGTCAGTCGTTTCGTGCCAGCCTAATATATTCCACACATAAGATAAGAAACTACCCTATGCACGTTAAGTGTGTTCCAGCATGCAAACATTAAATAGCATTTATACGAAAAGATTAAGTTTCTATGCCACAACAGTGGTTGAACACACTCATGGGGGATGGCAAACAATTCATGCGGGTGGTGCAAGGAGTAAGTTTGTAAATATAGTTTGAGAAAACCGCTAAGCAAACCAAAATAAAAGTCAACAGCTAGAGACTCCACGGAACAAAATGAAAGCTGAAAGTATCTAACAATAAATGCTTCCATGCAACATAACAGCACTGAGGTGGGCATAGTTTACGATATCGTGGCCATAATAAAAATAAAATTTATTTTTAAATAATAACATTGTATTAGAACTTTGTTTAAAATAAAATTCTTCTAGGTTAAAGCTTTAAAATGTTGGTATACAAATAATATAGGTATTACATACGCGTTCTTACTGTTAGTAATTTGTCATTTTTCCATTAATAATATTTTTAGTTCATATCCAGATTTTCAGTGGAACCAAAGTTTCTTAGAAATTCTGAATGTACAAGATGTTTGAAAAAAGTGAACTATGAATGCAAAATAAACTATACTGAGCGGAATGTATTTGTAATTACTGTAAAGATATTCTACGTACACCAATAAGTTACAAGTTAATAACACTGTTGTACTCGTATTTAAACTATCATAATTATTGTTAAAATAATACTTATGAGATCAGGGATACCCTTAGTGAAACATAGTAAAATACTGTCCATAACAATGAACATTTCTTGCTGCTCGTCGTGGGACACCTTTGGCGAGCAAATCGTATGGTTCCTGCCGGTCTATATCGCATTTCCCGGTAACGTATACGTCATCTTAAAACCTTTCATTTACCAATCGCCTTATCCATGAAACCATACGTGAAACGAGTCCAAAACTGACGTAGGTAATTACGGTAACATCTATAATGAATTAAGTAAGCTATCGCATTACTTGCAACGAAAAGAATTACAGAATACGGCTTGTTTTGTATAATTAGATTAAAAAAGTCGATATCTGCGTATCGTGAAAATAATACACCCAGTTCGCCTTGTAGTGAGCGTATTCTTGGGCCGGCCTGCCTGAAAAACACGCGACATTGCACATAAATCAAAACGGTCTAGTATCTATAATCGAAAATAACCATTGTTTTCCGGGGGCATCGATTAAATACTTTGTACAGTGCAATACTGACTCGACAGTAGCAGACGAGGCCGAAAACGAACCTTTTGCATGGGTGCATGTAGAGCACACACAAACAAGACGTGTGTAGCCCCACAGTTAAAACAAGATACATACATATATTCAACTCATTAAGTCTCAATTCTTATCTGAATACATTAAATAATTTTAAAATTAAATAAATACAGGTAGTTCAAATCCTCATGGCTCATAAGCGTGATTAAAACTATAAAAGCATTATAGAAAAGTAGAATTATGTCTGCTGAATAGTTTTATAAGTAAATTATGAATAAGAGGGGTTCGATTGTAACTTGCGGGTCATGCAAATTTCTGAACGATCGCGGTCCAATTATCTAACTGATCAATAACAAGAAAACGTCATTTTGTGCGAAGCATAGGCAGTGTAGTTAGGTAACTAAAAGGCGGATCCTTCTACGTATTGATTACCTTGTGTGCGTGCCCGGCTTCGAGTATTACTTATTTCAATGAACGAGGCACTGATGTGTAACGTTCAAGCCAAGCAATATTCGTTACTTAGTACCAGTTCACACACTACCATGAAATTACAGTTACTATTCACGCACCCTCGGTTTCGTAAGCTGCCTAGGGTCAAAGTGGAATATATGTAATTCCATTCTGATGTTTTCAAGATCGGACGTTAAGCCTAATGTACTGAGCAAGGATTACCAACAAACACGGTAACGAATTACTTAAACCTGCCCTAACACTACATGGAAACGTACAGACACTAAACCCCGTACTGAAAACCCTCTTAATGCTATTACTTGGTTTACAACTTGGCACACAAACAATGCGGTTCTACTCATTCTAATTCAATTTACAATTTGATAACCAAATACCATTGTGTTGTGTTGTTTCTGCCCTCTCGTAATCCGAGTATGAACTACGTTTAGAAGCTAAAAGAGAGACAACAATAGAGTGAGTAGGTAGCACTCAAAAGAGTGCATCAGTCACGCGTACATAGCATTTAAACAGTCTTTCAGCGCCGATAAACTCAACATCTTGTGTTTCTCACATAAAACATTTTTCTGGCAGAGTTTATTAAATACAACAACAAAATATTTCATACGCACGTCACTATACAATAGAACAATGTTTAGTGCGTGTGCAGTTGCGCTCTAGTTCCACGCAGGTCTATATTACTATAGTTTCATCAGCCGACGTACAGTTGGCAACGTTTAGGATCAAATTACAGAAAACAAGCATAATTGAAATCAACAATGTATTCATTTTTTTGAAGATACCTACTAGTAAGATATTAACGCGAACCGAAAATCTATTTAAACATTCATGAAGATGTTTTAGATGTTGAATTGTAGCGAGTAATAAAACACATTTTGAAGACTAGGTCGTAGCATTAGTAATTGACCCAAGACGCATGCCAATTATTCGTTAACTAAAACTACATGTTTATGTGTAAGTAATCCAGTGCAGGCATAGAGTAGGAAGTGCATCCACAATAATATTAAGAAGTTCGCAGTCGAATGCCCATGCATTCCAACAGGTCACGATGCTGAAGACGCTCACAGAGAGAAGTAAGTGCAAGTGCAGTGGGTAACTATAGCAACGACAGGAAAGTGAGATAGAAATGCATCGCTTTGGGTGAAGAGTGAGAATAATATGACGCTGGAGATTTCAAATCATCGCGCCTTTCTGGAAGTGAGCGGGGAATCCTCCGCAGTGACCAATAGGAGCGCGGCCCTCGTTTCTCGACCAATCCCCGCGATGACGTTCTAGACAGCGGTTCCACGTGTCTGAATGCCCGAGGGGAGAAGGGAGGGGGGGGGTCTCTACTGGCTGGACGGCCGACAGCCCCCGGCTTAGAGTGTCACAGGGATACTGACGACGCTCAACAACTTTTTCAATGAACGTCTTGTCCACAATATGAAATGCGTCACACGAATCGGTTTCTTACAACACGCGGGAAATATAGTAAATAGAACCCCGCATAAAAAAGTGACTGGAATTGAATAACGATATATTCCGTGCGAGTTCCGTCACAATCTTCGGGGGAAACCCACTCTCGCGATATCGATTCATGTAGCAATAATACTTGGACCTATACGGTTATAGACATACAACACTACAAAATTCTACTCGCTAGCTCGCCACTTCTGAGTTACTATTGATATGTTATGTTGCGAGTAAACTTAGTTATATCTAAAAGTACAATATTGACCAGTAATCATACGCTACGCAATATTGACTTTCGTTTTATTGTTTTTTATGACAAGATATTACCTCAAAGCGGGTTTTAGGCAATCAAACATAATGCAGGACCAAAATTTTGTTTCGCCTCCTAACCCCAACTATATCCCCCAAATCGTTGCAAGGACAAATTAAACGCTGCTATTGTACAAACTAATGGATTTGTGGAGGGTTGATAGACAATAGTCACAATTTTCCTCGTAACTTGACAGAGGCGATCGTTTTAAAGTTTTATCATGGACGCCATTTTTTTGTTTGTAAGCGATTGACACGACTGAATTGATTTACGATTAGCGTCAAAACTTCGGGAGGCGCCACAGGAGAAATAAAAGCGTTTTTTGGGTTTTTGGTCGTGCCATTAGGGTGGATTGTTTCTTTGTCCCCCCCCCCCCCCACACATTTAATCCAGTTGTTGATCTAAACCGCGTCACTTCCAGAAAAACAAACGACGATCTGAATGTATCTGATCCCCTTACCCTCACGGTCTGCCTTGAGATATAGCTGGCCCTTCGGACATAGGGACCGAGATTCTGTCGCTGTGAAGGAGGAAACAAACACCAAATAATATATATATACCCTTCACCACATCACCACAACACTACCACACATTTACAACGGAAAACTTAGTTAAACGTGTGAAGATATTTCAAGAAATTTGTAGGAGTATGTTCACTGTTCCTTGTCACTTTAAACCAATTCAATTCAATTTTAGATCATTTTATTCCAACACAACCCAAACATACTTTCACCAGTACATACAAACAACAAACATCAATGAAACATAAAAAAACAAAATATAATATAATATAATTTGTATTTATTTCGGAGGCTTTCACGGCCGGAGTCAACTATACTATCGTGGTTTTCCGGGTACAACCGTGTCAAAAGGTGGAAACGTTGGATTGGTTCCACCTTTTGACACGGTTGTACCCGGAAAACCACGATAGTATAATATAATATAATTTGTATGTTCAGCTGTTTCTGGAGAGAGGTTAGTGTCTTACAGCCTGGTGAAGAGTGTTGATCTGTTTTCGACAAATTGCTAATGCTATAATACATTATATTTTAATATGGCAAAGAAGTCAATACTCCTACCATGTTCTTGAAACTACTTCATTGTATTCCTACAAATTCACTTGTTTCCTTCGAAAACTATAGAGTCAACTTACTTTAGGAAACAGGGTGAATTAAGGGGAAGGTACACTGAAAAATCACAACATTTCACTGATGGTCAATTTTTTTTTTTTTTTTTTTAATTAAATACTATATTTTATCAGTTTTCTCTTAAAGCAATTTAATTTTAAGTTCACGCTTATACTATATGCCAAATAAATGATTATGTTGTGTCTCTGCGCGCTTGAACTGTTGCTACATTTATCAATTTACAAATCCCTACTCCTTTTTTTTGTCTGGACCCAGACATCTGGTTTTTTGTGTATGTGTTTAATATAGTAGGAGGCTCAAAACATGGATCTCAAATGTTGGATACCATGTATGGTTTGGTTTAAAAAAAATAATTAATATAAAATATATATTAAAATCCTAAACTTTGAATATATGTGAATGTAAAGGTATACAGAAAGAAATATAAGACATTTATGTAGAAAGTCTCATCCAATTTGTGTTCTATGTGTTCTTATCTCAATGTAAAAAAAAAAAAAAATTAAATGAAAAATGAAAACGAAGTAGCAATTTCCCTAGCTGTCAACAATTTTGACAAATTTGTTTGCACAATTTTGAAAAATGAAAAAAAAAAATTTTTGTTCTCTCCAAAACTAATTTTTAGGGAAAATACATGTTGTATCAAAATGTTGATACGTTTGCTCATAATCTGTAGAAGATAAGATTTTCAGTGTACCTTCCCCTTAAGGTGTTTACTGAACACTCAAGAGCCTATTCCGAGGTAATACTTACATCCAAAAGTTATGACAATAGAACTCATAACTAAAAATATATTACACATTAATTAACCCAATGACGATAATGTGCATCTTTGAAGTTAAAAACTTCATCTTGTTTCATACTTTGTACCATAACACATAAATCATCCCACACTTGCAAAACGCATTATCATACTTGTATACTCACCAATCAGGACAAATCACGTCATACCTAAAATTTACATTGTACAGACAAGAGAAAATAATGATTACATCGTACATAACAGCATCATAATCAATATGCCTGAAGACAATTACACATGTGTGAAGAGCAAACGCGAGTGTTAAAACAACAGATTATGTTATATAATGAGGAAGACATTTATTTGCAATATAACTATAGAAAAGAAAACACAATTATGCCACTGTTGTAAGTGTAGGTTCCCGAGCAACGAGAGACAGACTGATTAGGCTACTGCAAACGTTTTTGTGTGTAACTAACTCCGAGCACCCCCTTCCCCTGGAACACAATAATATACATATCGCCGTGTTAGTGTAACAAGTGTTGCAAATCGTGACGCCAGCAAATCATGAAACAACTTCATCTGACCTCAGAATACATCAGGCGGATATTAAAGCGCATCGTGGCATAGGTCATGTTAGACATAATTTAGGCTACGGAAAGGTGAGTAACAGCACTTCTGACGTCAATTTCAAGACCTTTGATATCACCACTTAAATAACGGTGACTCGTACGAAAAATAAAATATTTAACAGTTGTTAACACAATCCATCGGTCAAAAACAACCAAGTTAACAACTATTATTTGAGTAATAGCAAGTTAACCACATTATTAAGAACTTTCATAAATGAACCACCATTAATACAAAGCAACAAGTGGAAAGAGATTCAAACTATCCCCTTTGAATGAATGTTGAGGCATCAAATCGGTGTTCAAGACATACGGTAGCATAGCTTATGTTGGCGGAAACTATGGCAACATCTACTAAGAGAATAATAAAAGAGCGTCCGGAGTTGACGGTTTTCTTTCGTGGCCGATAAACAAAACCGTCTCCCTTGTATGATTTCTTTGAAGTCCCAAACGTAGATATCTATTTTACGTAACCAGAGATAAATACCTCAACTTTCAATAGGGTTCCGTCAGCGGTCTTCGCTCGTATTCCGGTAGACGTTTATTTGCAAGGGATGTCATAAGTAAGCAACGCCATCCTGCACGATGTGCCGTCGTATTACATGTCTTATTGTATTTTATAAGGACCAAGTCTAATAAGTGTATCACTGGATAATAAAAGGTTACATAGCAATTCACCCTTGACTCTCTGAAATATCGTTAGTTCCAGTTTCTCTCCCTCTCTCTCTCTCGCTCAACACACGTAAAGTACCGCAGAATTAACATAAATTCTCGGAAACTTGGGTCGTCTAAAGTTTAGATTAGCCTGATTTGCAAATGACTATCGATTGCTACACATGCCATTGTCTGTTAGTTCTTGCGTTCAGCGTTGTAGTGAATAATACAAGTTTTAATGCTAGGTCCTACCTCAAGTGCCAAGTACGCACGAGTGAAATCGCAACCTTACAACACGGGTCCGTAAAGGATACCTAACTATAGTTACAACAAATATCTCAGGTTCTACAATCATACCAAAGGAAAACAAGAAGTGATTTAGTGACGATACACTATAAGCAAGTTCACCTTTATCGAGTGTTCGCAAAACTAATTAGAGAATATATAGAACACTTGTTTTGAGGTAATTCGAGTTTGCTCGAACGGAAAAACGCAGTCAAAAGTAGTTGTTATTATTCGTGTTAGTACATGATACAATACTCCCAAACACGGAGTCTTTAACCATATATAGATGACAGGTGTGTATAATTCTCTCCATCTAACTTAATTTTGACTAGCTACAGCCTTTAGTTATACTTCTATTGTAATAATACGAATTGTTTGTATTGCAAGTATAATTGTACCGACTGATTGCACAAGATAAAGATGAAGAATAAAGTTATTATTATAAGTATAACAAAAGTAATCTAAACCCTGGTAGACAGTGTTTCCACGTAAGGGTGCAAAGCGATGATGTGGTATCGTGAAATGAAGTGTTGAATGTAACAAAATTGCACCTTCTAAATGCTGTTCAGCCCTTCCCAAACTGTACATCTTGAACCGACTAAAACCCAATCGGAAGTCGAAAATTGTTGTTTGGGAGAACTTTCCAAACAAGTGTAGGCCTAGACTATTAGTTCGGTAGAAACTGTCAAAGTACGGATTAACACTTTGAGCCCATTGACCTGCATGTATTTTATTCCTTTAGAAGGTAAGAGACAAGTGTGTCTTCATGTTTAGGAGAAATATAGTATTTTGACAGAGCCTCGTTAATTCTTTGAATGGGGGTCGGCCAGACATCCGCCACATGATCGGCCACATTTTGTTTGACAATCCCGTTGTCGAGGTAATTGAATAACATACTGCATGCATTGGTCGTCCTCAAATTAGCGTTCAATTCGATCAATCGTTTTGTTTTCATTTACAAGAACTTTCATGTATTACCTGTATTTCCACGGTTCCGTGGGTCATATTACACCAAATTGAACAGAGGTAACACAACATGGTAACATGTTAAATTGAGTTGAAATGGTTTCAACCCGAGTGAAATGAACGCATATACAAAAAGCACGTCGGGCAAACGTTGATCAATAACTGTGTTTAGGTTTAACTCATGTACGAACAATCGTTTACAAAAACTACAATAGGTAATGATCCGGCGGTATCGCAGGACAAACACGCGCGTGCGCATGCGCCCTAGAGATTATCAACCTCACGTGTGCGCATTGTTCTTAGCAGGGATCAGCTACGTGCCGACACGCTTACGTAACAGGATGTCGCGTGACAGAATCGTGATTTGCATCCGGGTTATGAACATTCCAGATGTATTCAACGGGGTTTACGTGATCGTGTGGTAAATTCAACCAGATCCATTCATGAGCAATACTATATTCCACGGGAACTATCCTTAAGACAGTCACGCTTTCATCGGCTTAGTTGGGTTATATGATGGTATTAGTAATGCAAACGTAATCATGGCATATATAATCAGAATCAATAAATATAACTTAAACGCACACAAAGAATGCAGCAGCAATGGAACTCGAGAACGACCGCAATAAACTGTATTCTTAAGGCAATATTTGTAATATTGTAGGTGATTTGTTTTTCGAAGTACGAGGTAGTTTTCCCGAAAAGTGACATCAGTATTCATCACGTTAATATCCTGTTAACCTGCTGTGTGGCCATCGTTAGATAACTACGTCGCATATTGCGGACGTTAGGAGAAAAGAATGTACATTGTATTTTTTTTAATCTCTCAATGATTGCATGTTGGATTGCCAGTGGCGAGTATCGAACCTGCGATCTACAGACAGACACAGACTATTGAGCGTTAAAGCATTGAGCAATATTTCTTTGTTGAACGGCTCACGATACGTGTCGTGTTTACAGAGTAACAACTTTAGTTACGGAGAAGTTTACTGTTCGTTATACATATCTTTGCCCCCTATTAACAATCGTAAATAGACATGTCTTCAGTGTGTTTTAGTGGTGCAGAGAGTTCTGAGTAAATTCTTCAAACAACCTTTAAACTTTCCGTCCAAACTTGACAAACATATTTCTATCTTTCTTTGCTACCGAACTAATGTCGTTAGCCACAGTTTGCAAGCATTCGCGTACCCTATACAGTAGCCATCAAGCGGAGAACAAATACATACGTTTGTAGCCCTATAGTGACAGAATTACACTTGGGTCAAATGCATAGTCGTTCCTCACGTGCTCCTCAACTAGCCTTTCCTCAGACTCGCCCAACCACCAATCACAGAGCAGCATGGCCACGTGGACTGCTCTATGATTAAGAATGTTCAACACAAATCACTTGAAAAGTGTGGTTTCGTTCGTATCTTCAAGAATACATATAAACATTTTGGAATGAAGCGACGCAAGATAATTTCAATATATACTTCTTTATTAAAGGTTAAAAATGTGTTAGGTTTGGATCAAATTATCTAATCTTATGCAAACTATCAATTTTGCATCCTTTATAATAATATGTAAATCCTGATAAAATCTAGCCCCAAAAACTCAAATATTTTAATGTTAAATGTCACTTTCACGATAGGAACAACAAACCTTAAAGCCGCATGCTTTCAAACTATTTCTTTCAAAACGAAAAAGGACGTATAACCTTTATGATATCTAAAACAAGATATAAACAATGAACAAATAGTGTTTATGAGACAATGTGTGATGTGAATGAATACCAATGTTGTAAACAAACATATCAATTAATAGGACAAAGCTTTTATCACAGAGATTGCGATGGGCGACAACAATCAACGAGATTGACTGAAACTAGTTTGAACGCAATTTCAATTCCACGACAGATCTTTTCCCGGGCAGAACGAGGTGATTGGTGCGACCCTTACTTCGGGTCACTGATTGGAAGATCTTCAAGCTCCGTGAAGCGGACTCATGCGAGGGTGGATTCCAGTGCAAAGAAGTCAACAAACACCCGGTGGGTTGTTTGGACAACAGGATCTTGGAGACACGCCACGACGCACTCGACGAAAACCCGGCACCAAACAACAAAACACACACACACGAGCGGGAATGTGCCCCGGCCTATACCACGTACAAAACAAATTATATACGAATTGTGTAAAACAAAGTCCCATTTTAAGCGAAGTAGATTACATTCGTGTAGAAAATAGCAATTTAGTAAGGGCCAGCGTCAAAATACCGTCACACAAGCACATTATAATTTACATTTTCTATAGGATAAACGAATTATGTCAGTTGACGCATGAATTAAGCGGGCGGGAGGTGGGCGGACAATGACAGCATTCGTTATAAGGATTAAACTTGTTGACTCTCAGAGACTGACAATTATTTTAGAACAAATATAATGTACACGTAAAAATAATGTCTATGTAGATCACTTTAAAATTTGTTTCTTTACAGTGTACCTTGACATATATACTAAATCTTAATATATTTGGAAAGGAATCAAAACAGTAGGCCTACTATGACATTTTATGAAAATTGTGGCTAAGTCCTAACTGCAAACTGAACATTTTTAAAACGAATTTCCGTAGATTTTATGCACACCGTTATATATTACCCAGTTATTCTAGAAAACCCTTATAAATGAAATACAAAAGTGTTTCCTCCACATGTACAAAATACTTCGTCGCCAATTGTAATGAAGAAAGATGTGCTTAAGAAAACCCCAAGATTCACAACACAAAGTTTAGTTTAGACTAAAACTTTTTAACGCCATCATTTTACACAAATCGGGTTCGTATTACTATGGCCAAGTCTTTTAAGGAAATATACACATTTACTGGCTGTTCTTAGTTAGTCCCACATTTTGTTCCGTCAAGTTTTACGGACGCTGGGTCGATACATTAAAGATAATCTGATATGGTTTTAAAAAAACAGAATTTTTCAAACGCATATTTTAGCTTAACCCTTGACACATAAAAAACTAGCGCGAACCTATCTAAGATATGCCTACTGTGCAAGACATTATTTCCAGGTTATCGCAAATCAAGCTTAACTGCCTTGTGCTCAGCTCCCGGGGGCTGCATTCGTTATTGTCCCGCGGGGTGTGTTATGTTGTGTGCACACACATGGGGCTCCACTCTGCCAAATAGGCCTTATCAAATATATGGTAATGTCGCACCATGGCAAACCCTACAGACACACATTCATAATACATGGCGATCTCTTTCAACGCTAGTCTAGACTTCACACACACGCACGTTAAATTGAGCGTTGCCATGTATACGAGATGTCACCCCAGAGACGGTGTTTGGGCGCATTGTTCAAATCACAATTCAAAATTGTTCAGTTAAACTAATATGTTTGCGGTGACTGACAATGCAGCTTCACATCTATAGCTTCATACAAACATAACGTTAAAATTAGTGAAATGTCACAATGAGCGTCTGTCTAGAACGTTTGGTTTCCAAATGCTACCCATCCATTAGACACCATAACAGTTTATGCTGCACTATACGGCCGTTTTAAACATGTCTTGCGGTACTCTATGTAAAACTAAGTAGAATGTTAACTTTATGTTTAAATGGTATGATAGCGCCTTAACACGTACATATAAAAGCATTATTGTAATTCAAAAATACAAAATAATGCTGTTATTAAGTAAACTACGTCAGTGTCACAATTGTTTTTTTCAATTGGATTCTAGATATTCTTTTTTATTTCGTGTTCAGGCATCTTTGTTTATTCCTCGGAAACCAACATTCACAATTTTAAATGTCTCAAATGTTTCCCGGAAGAGGAAAATGCTTCACCCCCGAGACCAATTTCGTCCTGTGCATTTTTCAGTAAATAAGTTAAAGATATAAAAACCTACAATATTACGAATCAAAATGAATAAGATATTAAAAGCGTATGCTCTCAATGCGCCAGAGCTTATTACAAATCAATAATCGACACAAATACTACTTAACAGTTGATCTTAATTAGAATAGTCAATATTTTAAAGAAACACGGAAAAGCACGGCATAGCACAGATGGCTTGTTAGTCTAAAGACTGCCGGATATGCGCTCACAAAAATGCTGCAAGTGTAGCGCGCAAAGCAAAGCAATAAAAGCCGTCCGACCAACTCTAAGCCCTTGGGAAGTTAATTAACCTTTATAATGAAGGGCGAACTACACAATTAAAAAGACGCCCAGTCGTGAGCGAACGAACTAAGCCATCTAGAGTTTGAAACTTTGAATAATCCTCTCTCAGTAGAAGAGCAGGCGGATAGTCCGGCGTGAGTCTCATATATCCCGTCCATCGATTGAGGACAGCCGTCCTAATGCCTCGCAACGTTATATCGCGTCGCGTGCCCGCCCAGCGCATTTCCGCCGTGTTTTATCGCAACCCGTCAAAACGTCGAAACCATTCACACCCGCAACGCTTTTATGATGTTGCTTAGTCTAATACAAATACGTGGACGTGAACATCAACACCGAGATAGGTGCTATCGATTTAACTAAGTTAGGAGAAGAACATTATATTAATGATACCAATGCTACCAATGCTCGTTATAGTTCACTTGTAATAGCAGTAGTAGAAAGTATTTATTTAGTTCATAATGGCTGCTATTAGTCTATAGGTAGATATTTGTGTATAGTACATTTTTTACACAATTACAGTAACATTAGCTTGAAGTGAATTGTGTTCAATATATTTCCAAAAGTTGCATTAAAATCTTTTACTTTGACTTCGTCAATTTAACTGTCTTTGTCATTGTTAAAATTAATCGTATTGCTAGTCAGGTGTGTCAAATCCGGCCGAAACTGTACATACACGAGACGTAATCCCATTTAGAACACAGAATTCCAAACTTATATCATTACAGTGTGGTATAATACGATGTATACTCTTTCTATTCAAATTTCTAATAATTGCACTGTGATTTGTGCTTTGAAGTTTGTCTCAACAGGGATACTCAATCCGTACCAATACTTGATAATATACAGCCTCGGTGGCTCGTTCGGTAACGGAACCACGGTGGTTGGATCACGTGACTTTCAGTCCAATTAACTCTGTGTATTCCTATTTGAAACTTTTGAATACGTCGTGCTCAATGAAATCTTGAAAATACCATAAAATGTAAACGCAACCTGCCCCACTTGCTTTTTAAATAAGATATTTCGACTTCTCAAAATCCTTTCTCAAGAACTTCGCCCATTTCAAATCGAGACTGAACAGTGCTTGAGAAATAATTGAGAGACTCCGAATTATCCCGTCAATAAAGTAAGTAAACCGCTGAGTTCCTCCCTTCCTAAGATTATTGAGACACGTCAATTGTGCAAAGTGACATATTTATAATCAACGGTTTGTAAAACGTGACACTGTAAAGTTACGCAGTATATTTATCTTTGAACAAGGGCGGAGAAATGTTGATAAATCAATGATTTTGTTAACACTACTATCAAAGGTTATGACCACCCACTTTATTAGAGAATAATCAATTGATATCGGGTTGAGGGGAGAGCGAGATTGATGAGACAAACTGACACAGTATTAGTAACACTTCTTGTTCTATTGCTACTTGCACGAACCTGATCAAGCTACTCGATCAGTAGCTTTATCTCTCCTCCTCTCAGAGAGAGAAGCGAGAGAAGAGTACTGATCGAGTTAATCGGTTCAGGTATACATTAACGCCCTATATGGATTGTTTGGATCTAGAATTTCTCAGAGCACAAAAATTAAAACTGTTTTTACAAAGTTGAATAAGAAAGTGATTGACTATACTAATGCTATACTAGCCTACGCTGCGTATGATAGGATGTGAGAACATTTCTGACGTACAGAAACAATCTACAAGCAAAAGTAGTATCACAAATCTATTTCAAATTCCAAACCTACATCACAAATTACCATTAACCACAAATCACGGTGGACAGACATTGTTGTGTTGGCCGAGAGTGATATCCAAATAGCGTTACGTTCATACATAAAAATGTGTCTGAGAGTGTGTTGTATCCTAAATGTGTTTGAGAGTGTGTTGTATCCGAAATGTAACCTGTAGAGAGAGCATCATCTGCTGTAACGACTAGACACACGTGAAAGAGACGAGGTAAACACGTGTTGACAAGAGAAGTAAGAACAACGAATTCAACTCACCTCCGTTTATTAATTGTCCTTCCTGTAACTGAATGGCAACACCGAAGCCTCCAAGTTTGACGGGCGCAGAGTTTTCCTTCGTTGCCAGTAGAACACAATGAGGTTTGATATCCCGGTGAATGATGTCATTCTCGTGACAATACCGCAGCGCCTCCAGAATCTGCCGCATATAATGACTGAAACACATCACAAGTAAACAATTAGTGCAATCGTTTAAGATACGTGGTGGGTCTTGTTATGAAATGATAAAGGTGAGAAAACCGTTAACCGTGAAGGAAGCGTGAGTTGACGGCAGATGAGGCCAAAACCACACAAACAATCCTCACTCTTCCATAACAAAGAGGCGTCACTCACCCATACGGGGGTGTAGGGGTGGGGGCGTTAACACCCCCGCACAATAGGCACGTCTGCCTTCAGGAGCACAACACCACTTCTCTAGTTATCCCGCCATGACACTACACCCTCCCTCCGTCTCAGAGAGAGGGAGAGGGGGGGGGGGGAAGAGAGAGAGAGAGAGATATACCACATGAATAAAACATTGTTGTCTACGACCGCGCAATTACGCCGTTTTCAAGTGACGCCTTCACCTCAAAAAGCGCAAATTAGCGATTCAATTCTTCATGAAAAACAACATTTCCATGCAGCAAAACTGTCTTCGCGGGAGAAAATCAGATTTGTGAAACGAAAACTACGATAACTGCAAGATTGTTGTCAATTTGGAAATAAAATCGAGGGACGAACCAAGAGAAGATGGTTGTAAAGTCAACAAAAGTTTAACAAGTTGGTGAACTTAATAGGGACGGATCGAAAGAGGTAAAAGCAAACATCCAGTCGGTTACGCGAGGGAAATGCCACCGCTTTAAAGTTTCCGAATCCATAACAGCTGCACAATATCCGAGATCGTTGATGATATGACAGTCTCATTACCGAAGTCACTGTGTATTTTGCGAACTTACAGAAGTTGCTTTGGGAGAAGAAGAAAGGAGAAAAGAACGTCTAAGAGATAAAAGTAACCCGAACGTATTTCGTATACCGGTTTCGGAATCCAAAACAGCTGCGCAAGTTCCGCAATCACGACAAACAGTTGAGCTGGCAAAGATTAGAATGCAAATCGGAAGGTAAGCGTATAAAGTTCGGAGAAGTAATCCCAGCACAAGGAATAAGTGAAAAGACGGGAGTTATACGTGACCCCCACCCCCAACCCCCCGCAAACAATTCACAACCTACCATGTAACAGATTGCACCGAACAATACCAGAAATGAAACATTACTAGAAAACATCAAAGAATCGTTCAACAAAACGAAACAATAAAATCGCCAATCGACTACAACTTTCACGAGACGTCTAGAAGTAAAAATAGTTTAGAACGAAAGCATTTTAGCTCGCGGGGTTTTATTATTTCTGCAAACTTCTTTATATTTTTTGTATATTTTTTCGAACAAGAGGAAAATCGAATCTGTATACACGAAACACTTCAAATTGATAATACACTTGCCATCCACTGCTGTTTATTGGCGAAAGGAATTGAACCGGGGGTAGACGGGAAGATGAGCCGGTGATCCATTAAAGATGATGAAAGTGGATACGGACAAGTAGTCGAGACAGACGTGATACAGAGAGAGAGAGAGAGAGAGAGAGAAAGAAAGAGAGAGAGAGAGAGAGAGAGAGAGAGAGAGAGAGAGAGAGAGAGAGAGAGAGAGAGAGAGAGAGAGAGAGAGAGAGAGACGTCGTAGGTTTCACCGGTGGGAATTGTCTCCATACCGCTAAGTAGTTGATTGCAAGGGGAACGAAGCGTCTAGTAGGCAACACCGGACACAGGAGAGACTTCCACAAGACAACCTCTCTTATATCAGATAATATTCATCCCCCTGTTGAGATAAATTGAGCGGAAAGTATGACACCATAGAATCCCTTGGGTAACGACAGCGTTAACCCTTAATTATTTAGGCCTGCCACTTCCAGCTCAGGCCAAGCGTCATGTTATCATGGCACATAATTATCATAACTAGGTTCGTGAGTCATTAAGTCGCCTCGAAATTAATAGCTCTCTCTAGGTTTTCAAGAAGAAATATTATAGTTGGTTAGAAAGAATAAGGACGTGGCGAGGACAGTTTGGTACTGAAACGGCAACACTCATGTTAAGAGTTAGGCCTTGACTAAAGCTGCTAGCATATACTAACGACATAAAACACGGCCATATTTCCAACATTCAGATATAACCATTAAATTGGTCGTAAAGAAAGGACAGGTGTATTGACAAATAAAAACTGTGTGGAAAAATAACCTGAAAGGTCTTAGCTTTCCCACAAATAAAGCCTAACGCCATTTGAGTGATTTCCAAACACATATGATTGATACTGGGTTCGATTGATAACGTGTTGCGATCGCGACCATTGAGTTATAAAACCGACATTGACATTTCAAGCCTTGCTGCTTTATATGTGACCACCGTCCTGTCCCGCCTCCTCTAGGGGACATAAACCAACCGCTACTTAATGCAAAGTAGAGTTGACTGCGAAAACTTGCGAGTCTAGGGAGACGAGAATGTTTTAGTGGGGTCGCGTTACCTGGGAGACGAAGCCTAGGCCCCCCGGAGACGAGACGTCCTTCACAAGTAAAATATGGATAGTTGTGTCTCTGAGGGGAGACACTCGTTCACGTACGGCTGCACACGATGTGAAGATATAAGACTTGGCTCTATCAAGCCATGCGGTCCCGCTCAAACGAGCCATCCTTATAGGTTAGCTCCAATCAGTTCTTGTGACTGAATGGGTATGCACAACCAATGTAATTTTGTTTCATTCGTGTATTTAATTTTTTTGTTAAAAGAAGAATTAATCAACAATTACCACTATTGAGTTAAAATAATTTTACTTTATTAGTTTTTCATGATCGGTTTTAAGCGAAGGTACACCTTAACGTCAAAAACCGCAGACAATTTTCATTTTTTTTAAATATATCTCAAGAATGCTATACGAAATCGAAAATCTGCTCTCAACAGCGCACTGTTTTTTGGTAAGCCCTACATACTAAATGAAATATTATAACCATTAGCGAAGTTATTTTGAATATTAAATCGATAATTAGTAACAAAATTAATTAGAAATAAAAACCATAATGATTGTAATGTATGACACAATTTAGAGCATTCAGTATGTAGGGTTTACCAAACCACAGTGCGTTTTTGATTCAGATTTTCGACTTCGAAGTCCATTCTTGAGATGTAATTTAAAAATAAAAATGTTGTGGGGTAATTCAATCTTTGACAGAGATGTAAGCATGTGTAATGAGTAATAAATGTTAACTTGTATATATATATTGGATGTACAGTCTACATCAAGAATTAGTTCTCGCAGCGGCGTCACACGATCAATCGTGACGACACCGTTGTTAACGCCATTACAAGAGAAAACACGCCGATGGTGGAGGCGCCGGGTTAGACTAATGTGATCCGTTAGGTCGCCCACCAAACAGTGATCGCATCCACATTAAACATGGCGCCACGAGGAATGTGCGAACACACCGACAGCCACAACCACGTTTCAATGTCGTATCGACCCAACCCCACTAGCCTTCTCATTGCACGTGTATACGCCGCTGTGTATGTACCTACCTGAACAACCCCCATATGCATCTCGCGCTTGTATACAACAATACGATTAGAGAAGCTTAAAGGGTTAGTCTATTTTCACAGGGAAAACATTTCTATTCAGAGCTACAACGCTTTATGTTGTTGGTAAATAGATAGACCTAACTTCATTTCCCTGTGATTTCAAAGCCGAACACGCAAAGGGCCATACGCTTAGAGGGTAAATGAGTATGTGGATAGGTACGTTACATTATACAGACAAGGCAGGAACAAAACACAATTTAACATGATAACAAGTAACCAAAGTGGGATCTCTATTAATTAATTTAAAGCTAGAATGATGGATTGATATTATTGGTGTTTTTGATTGTGGTCATGAAACGGGTGTCGACGTATTAATCGAAAAGTTTACAAAAGAGTGAAGAACTGTTCGTCAGTGTAGTTCCAATTAAATTTTTTGAGTGCCGGCTGACTAGATTTAGCAGCTTCTGATTGATGTTCACCATGGTGAAAACAAGTTAGAAGAGACTTTAATATTTAACTGAAAGTCATACAACCTGTTATTAGAGCTTTGTTTAAGAAGGCGGAAGGAAAATCTATTTGCAGTTCCGTGCTTGCCCTTTTATACTTACTTATTACAAGTATGTGGACAAATTCGACAAGAATTATTACCAGCTAGATTAATTTAAGACGGCATATGTATGAATAAAATCCACCTACGTATAATATGCAAAGTGCATTTATCAGATCTTGTTAATTTTCACAATGGACATGTCGTAACAGAGAAATAGGGACAAGTAGACAGACAGACAGAGAAGAATGGGGCGAGGGTTTGTCTACATTTTAGGTGGGATTAAAGACTATGCACCTAGTCCTAACTTCCATGAAACAAAATAATAATAATACGAATAATACATGAGATGAAACTTGAGCTAATAATACATATCAAATACTAACTTTGTCAGATCCGGTCCAATAAGCAGCTTTCCCATTTATACGGTATCAGCAAGATCGGTACAAAGTGTGTGTGTGAGAGAGAGAGAGAGAGAGAGAGAGAGAGAGATCCTGACCTGTACCACAGACAACTAATTTGCCTGTACCTTGTATACTAAGCGCTAATAGGCAATTGCTTTGACATAGCTTATTAAAAGGTAATCACACTCAATGCAATGTCATAGTTGAGATACGGGCTATAATGGCATTTCAGAAGTCATTACATGGATCAAGATAGCAACGTGTAAACAGGCTTCTTCTAGCACGGTCTGATTACTTTTAGACGTAACATCAGACAATCAGAGAGTGATCTAGGACATCAGTGGACATGAGCGATTCACGGACATTCAAGCATTCCGACAACGGACTTCGGACAACTGACAACGGACATTCGTACATCTTTACGATACGATGTTTGGTGGGAACGTTCGCTGTCCTTGCCTGCACGAGTTACGTACAATACAAGCCATAATACCAATCCACACGTATAGTAGAGCGCTCGATGTATTCCTTTCATCTAAAATGTAGGCCTACACTATGAATAAAAATAGTTTTTCGTAGAAATTCTTGCTTAGTCTCAATATCAAGCTTTACCTGGGGGGCTATTCCTGAAAATTGCCACGTTACATAACTGACTTTAACCATTGAATTGGCTGATTGAAAAGAAGTCAATTTATGGGTTGATTGCAAGTTTTGCAGTCAATCAATAGCAAGTGATAACTAACCACGTAGATATCACTTCAAGTGAGTTATGTTACCGTGACAACTTTCCTTGGGAAAAAACTTCAGTCAGAATCGCCGGTGTCCGGAATCTTATGGCGATTTCCCGAATAGTCTCGCGCGCTACCTCTGAGCCAACTCTATCGACAGACGCTATTACATTCGATACTTCAGAAAGTTGTGTACACATCGGCCTACTATCTCCAAGCTACAATGAGTGTTCATTTGACTTGTATTGAAAGGTGAATGAAAAAGAACAGCATATAAATATTCCAATTATATGGGGGTGAAGAAGAAAAGAAAATTGGGCTTAAAATTATCATACGAATTTATATTTTAATATTTTGATTTAACTTTGCCTATGCACCATTCAGGGTAAAAAAAGGTTATATATATACACATATTTTCTTATTACCAAACCACAAAAAGTGTTGGTCTTACACTGCAGGGATTCCGGGCAAAGACCATGGATGCACATTTGTTTGCTCTTCATACGGCAAAGCAACGTTAATTAAATCTCAAGGCCGGTCAACTGGGATTTAGAGAGACGGGTTGATAAATTGCGCACGATTTAATGCTGCTTGTGTATTCCAGAAGACTGCGAACGAAAAAGAGAAACAAGTCGCATTGCGTAAGACAGTAAACTCTGTTCAGTACGATTGCTAAGGACGAAAAAGTAAGGGTTTTTATATTAGCTTATTTTCAGAATAAATTAATAACGACATTAATTTTAATGGGTATGATTCGATACGATAAAACGATATTTGGTGAAGCTACCAGACTAACAGAAGGCTATCTCCGAGATGCCAATATGTCTCTATACATGCCACTGTACGCCATAAATACCACGGCAACCAAAACTCACACGCAAGTCGAAACAAATTCGAGGAATAAGAATTTTCATAAAATTCTTTCACAATATTACACACTAAAAGGAAGAAAATTCAAGACATTTTTCATTTAATCACCAAAACATGTTTCGCATATTTCTACTCCACAAGCTTTAGAGCTTATAGCCTTAAACGTAGCGTCGAAAACACGATTAATGTCCGTCGAAAGAGAATGTATGTCTTTTAATCCAAGAAAAAGTTAAACGACTTTTGACTTGGTACAAAGTTGAAAGGTTTTAAATTTTAACGAAGTTTCTTTTTTCTTTCCCCTCTGTATACATACGCTAGAATTGTGAAAAGTTATATTGACACTTTACTGGCAAAGATTTCATAAACAAAATTGTAGAGCCCATCTCACTAAATCACTAAAATGAAAATACAGCTCGATTATTTCTCTATGCAGCTCAAGTGAGACCGAACATGTTTGTAATAAATTATGAAATGCAGGTTGATACTCGGAGAGTGACAGATACGGAGAGAGTTGTGAAACATATATGAGCGAGTTCCTCGACATACAACCTACGGCTGTATGGTCACCAAGCCTGCGGAACTCACGATCTCGTTCTGATTAAATTACTTTAAAATGTGTTTATAGATTGTCACAAATGTAAATCAAAATATGTCCTCCAGTAGACAATGTAATGCTCTTTCTTATGAATGGTTTTTGTTCTAATCAATATTTCCGTTTTGCAGATGTTCTTAGTTACCTTTTGTAATGTGCTGTTGGTGAACACCTTCTACACCTAACTAAGAACATCTGTAAAACGAAAATATGTATTGAAATAAAAAAAAGATTCATATATTCATAAGAGAGATCATTAAATTCTCTATAGGATGAAGTATTTTGATTTTCTTTGGGAACAATTTAAAACCATTTTACAGCAATTTTAAGAGACCGAAATCGGGGTGAACAAACATTTAACTAAATTTGGAATTCACGCATCAGTTGCAACGCTGTAGAAACAATCGTTAAACTATTTTAAATAACTAAATATAAATTGAGTTTATTTTTCAGTGATACAAGAAGTTGACTCCTCAGTTTGTCTTAAATCTTATGTTACCCGTCGATAGAATCGTAAAACTACTCCTAATCTAATACTTCAACTCTCATTCCCATGCAAACACATTCAAAACGCATCAAAAACACGCTAGAAAGCTTTCTCATGAGAACGGAAATAAATAGGGAAAAGTTATTTCTGTAAAAATATCGTGTTCGCTGAGCTATATTTAGAGGAAATAAAACTGTCAATCTAGAATCTAAAAAAAAAAAAAAAAAAATGGTGGAGGTGCCGGGTTTCAGGAAGGTCACACAACCAACTCTTGTAAAGTGTTTTGCAACACACACGCAGAGAAATAACACACACTGAGAAACAATTATCCGACACATGTGATGCAGCAGTGTTTTGACCTTGTATGTACGGTTAGGGGTGAATATTGACCGGCCACGTGTGTTAGTCATGATCATAGTTTGCAGATCATCAGATTACACATGATATAAGCAAACGTGTTGCAAACTTAGGCTAATTAGTGAATTAATTGAACTATTAAATCTCGATATCACAATCAAATAGTCCCCCACTATACAGTTCTATAGTCTGTATCAATATTAATGACAATTGCAAAAGTTCTGTATACATATACATACACCCCTATCTGGACAGTTTAAAGGATCCATCTGAGGCGTCACATTTGAATCATATTGGTTATGTCTCCTGCAGACACTGTCGTGCATCTTTTTACGCCAGAGTAGCACTCTATAACTCTTACAGCTTGAACGTAAACGTAGTGGCGGACACATTTGACCCAGATCGCACAGCCAGTAATGCAAATACTACGACAGAAACTTGAACATCCGTATTTATCAAATATATTTCTCATGTCACTGCTATATCCTATTTAATTATATTACCAAAGTGACACTCCCTAATAATTCTTTCTGTAACGAAAAAAGTTAAACGCAGAATAACCCCTTAGTTAACTGCCACTTTATTCAAGCCAACACGTTTAATTTTTGTCAGCCTCTTCCGCAAGATTAAAGTCCTCGACACGCCTCCAGTAAAACAATTTGTCAAGTGGTTGCAAGGCGCTAATGAGAAATACACAGAACGTTTATATAAATCGTACTTGGGCTTCTTTGTTGTAAAAAATGACAGTTTTGAACATACTTCTCAACTACGTTGTTTCATCGTATTCACCAGAGTGGTGGTTTTAGGCGATCTTCAGTCGAGTACACACTTTAAAGTGTAGCATAAGCACACGCCTAAGCATAGCAGAAGCGCTCTTCACACCCAAAATACAGTTCAAATTTGGGGTTCTGCGGGATCCTACGATTTACAGTATACATTTTTATCTTTTAACACCAATGTTGAACGCTGTGAGGCAGTAATCTATTGCATCTTGCAAATCATTGAATATTATAATAAATTAAAGTGACTGGTTAGAATTCAGAGCAAATGAAACACACTAAGATTATTGCAATCGACAGTGCTCAAAATGTCAGACACTAACAAAAATGTACTAACTTCAAGAACCTAGTACGAAAAATACACGATTACGTCTAGCTGTATTTCTAGCTATCAAATTACATTCTTGTGTTTATAATCCAATGGATTGCTTGTTCATTATGCAAAGTGTTGGCTCGTAATTTTACATCTCAATAATGAAGTTATGTAGTTTTAACACACACAAAAAAACATGAAAAATACTTGTTTAGCCCACACCGCTTCCAAGACGATTTGTATACATTTTATTGGTTTATCTTTATTCAGACACGTCATCTCAATATGAGATAACTTTGACTAACGATATATATATCGTTGTACTATGGAAATAGGTGATATTGTTGACATTCACATACTTTTGAATTTTCGCTCTAAGAAAAACAGTGACTTGAAAGTGGATTTCTAAGATATTCATGGAACTATGTCGGAAAGTGTTAAAACGATCTAAATCGCAGAATGGAGTAGACCTATCTCATTTCTTCCCCGATATCCAATTTTATCGCAGGAAAGCTCTCAAGATAGGACCATCCACTTCCCAGTTATGGAAGAATAAAGGGGCGTGACAGACAAATGGAAGGGGGGACAGCGAAGGTAAGAACAAATACGGAAACACGAGGTTCATTCATTCGTTCAGGTAACTGTTGTATAGAGATTGGATACTTCTGCCGCATTTGTCTGGGCGCAGAGCCTCGTAAGTCCGCCATTTCTAACACGGCACGTGCATCCATTACCCACTCGTAAGGTGTAAAAGACTGAACCACTGCATTAAAACGCGAAGTCGTTGTTCCCGGAGTGAATTTAAACTTAGATGTTTGGGTCGAGTAGTGTTACGAGCTGGTTTAACACCGGTGTAGCCTATAGTCCACCCAATACGTTGTGCTCCCCCTGGGCTTGTCCATACAAACGGATGTAGAGGGTGGAACTGACCCTAAATCTTCGAATCTTGCTCAGACTAAATCTATAATACAGACAAGAGCTCGCCCCGGGAAAGAGTTGAAGGTGGAATTTGTGCCGGGTAAAAGCAGCTCCGTTATCCAGTATTTCGCACCTCATTCGCCCAAAATGTTGTGTTTTCTCACGACCCAGAATCTCCTACAGTCAATATGAAATCACTTTTAATTCACGCACCCTAAACCGTCAACCGTGACTGTTTTACATAGATTTGATAGAATATGGACGTCGTCAAAGGTGGCCGCAGCATAAAGTAAAGTATACAATTTACACTAAAAACGAGCTTCTAAAACATCTGAGACCTCATGCATATTACATGACTAACTCAGACATTTCAGAGTTAGGCGGTTCTCTCTACCATCAACCGCTTAATTTGCATTCCCTGAAGTAAGCATTTAATTATTCCAAAATAGTTATGAAAAATAACGGTGGAAATAACAATACTCGGTACAGCTTTGACGACGAATGGAGTGATAGCAACAGTTTTGCTAAACAAAAGCGATAGAGCAGCGAAAATACCTCATTCTGTGTGCACACTTTTAAATGTTATGCTTAGAAACCTTTTAATAATCCAATAAACCTCCTCACCCGTATAATGTATTTGTACATTAGTGTGGAAGTTAACTATTTGTGTGTGCGGCACATTATATTCTGGGCTCAAAAGTGCCAATCAACAATGTCATGACCAAAACGATGCGTATGATTTAATAAGATACCATAAAAGTATAGAGGAAGACCAACATTGGAATACGGGCAAAAGATGATCCAGGATAGTATACATTGATGCGTACGAATGAGAAGATTTACAGAAAATAATGAAGAGATGTTTCAAACAAACGGAATGATAACTAAAAACGAGCCCATGGATAAATTAAAGATTAAAATTGATAAGTTGTATAAATTCTATACAATTTCTAATGTGTTTTGTATTGTTATATTTGTTTCGAATTGTTGTATTATAAAAACAATCTGCATGATTTAAGACTTTATAAATTGCAGCTATTTGAGCACATACGATGTATGTGGTACAAATTGTAGCAGAAGAGTTAGTACTTCCAAACGCTGCATTCTGATTGGTCACGAGTCGGGATGTACATCACTTGCTTAAAATGGCGGCCACATTCTCTAGGCCGGAGCGTCACGATTATAACTGGGCAGGTTCGGCGCCGCTAACGAACCAAGACGGCTTAACTATTCCCTCCGTGTATAAATGGCACTCAGAGTTGTCTTGTCGCAACACGACCATATTCTCTATTCACCTCTACTTGCTGTGCTATTTACTTCTGGTATGTTAATGTACGCATTGTAACTTCTCGTAATTTCGTCATTCAGAAAACCTGACAGATTGTGCATTAGGATGTATCAATTCGCCATTTGTGTCTGAATACATACTATACTTTCCGCTCATTTTAATTATATTTCTTTAATCTTTTATTTCTTAAATAGTATTTTCTTCTTAGGTGATTTTTATTTATTTCTACTACATCTTTATCATTGTTGGTTCTGCAAAAGATTCTTCTGTCATCAACGTTGTACTTAATGTGAGGTTGTTAGTCACTTTGATAACTGAATGTTATCATTATTTATTACCCAAATATATGGAACAAACGTGTAGAGGTAATTTAACTGAGTTGGCCTCTGACGATGGTCATATTCCTAAAATGTTTCTCAACAACTACGCACCTGTCCATAAATAATCCGTTATAATCTGTATTTTCCTCATTATTTTGTTTTTATAGTAAGTTCACTCCAAAGAGTTGAAGTTGCTCTTCAAAATTACTAAATACACGGCAAAATGTCTAAAGACTTAAGAAGTTATAATCTCTTGATTTTCTCAATTTCTAAAATACATTCCGGATTAAAATTGTTTTTACTCGAGCTTTAATGTAACGTACATAATATAAACAACTTCTATGATGTTATTAACATAATACCAATAAATAGTATAAAGCCTTGGAAATATAAAGAAGGCACAACTTTGGCAGCTGAATATTTAAAACGTGAATGTTTAACGTAGGATTCAGAATATTTTACATTGTTTATTCTAGCACTCGGGTAGGTTACAAGATATCCAAATCGAAAGCAGTTTGTATTTGAGAATAAACAGCTTTCCGTTAAACTGTTTATGTAAAACCAATAATCGTTCAATATTAAAATTACCATAAACATATTCCACGAAGGGCATACCGCATACCTTACGTTTCATAATCAGCGTTGGCATCGATTATCATCAACTAATTCGAGCAGACATCACGTGCAAACACCTCTCCAATCAACAACAGTCCAATCAACAACAGTCCAATCAACAACAGTCCAATCAACAACCGTCCAATTAACAACCGTCCAATCAACAACAGTTCAATCAACAACAGTCCAATCAACAACAGTCCAATCAACAACCGTCCAATCAACAACAGTTCAATCAACAACAGTCCCATCAACAACAGTCCCATCTAAAACAGTCCCATCAACAATAATTCAATCAACAACCGTTCAATCAACAACCGTCCAATCAACAACTGATCGGTGTCGTCTGCGTGATACGGCTTTAGACAGGGGGTTAAAAGTGAACAAATAACAATAACGTACATCTCAACGATCCAAGGAAACAACTTGAAACACCCCCGGTTGTTTAGATAGTTTAACACAACTGTCAATTCACATCAACATGTGACATAAAATCGATATAGTGTTTTGTTTTATGCATGGGTTGTGAACACGGCGTGTTTTATGTTTTGTTTGCTCCACTAAATAAGCTTGTAGCGTTTACCTCGCCAGCTGTATGGGATGCCAACTTTATTCCACAAGGGTTGCATGGGCACACTCAAACACTCCTATCCTATGCAGGGGTATACAGAGACCGATTTGGAATACTTAACAATGACGGGATTATTTTCCTGGGACCCTTTTCCATAACTTCGTTATTGTATGACCTGAAACAAATTCTGTTCTGAATTCAAACGTGTTATGTAGTAAGTAATGTAATATTGAATTAAAAAAGTCCGAATTCATGCAGAATACATTTCAGGATATATAGAATAAAAAGTTACAGAAAAGAGCCCCTGATCGTGTATGTTTATGACACACAACAGTGGCGGTTCTCACATATCAGCTGATCCGACAGCCACAGCTACTCTGAACCTATTCTACCACGGGAATAAAGAGTTCATTTTATAAGGTGACAAACCAAACAAAATCAAGTCAAGCCCAACTTATATTTTAATTCAGGGACTACCAAGCATTCAATATAATTAATAATTCAGCCAAAACAAAATGTGAATGGGTTTACTATTTTCTTTGCGTGGGTTGAGTTGTACATCAATACTTCATAACTGTTTGGTGTTGTAAACCCTATTCTACTATCGATATTTTTATTTCTACAGTGAGTTTTTATAGTTGACCTTCGCGGAGCTCAATCGAGCTTAACTTCTGATTGGACACAAACGTCGATTGGTCTACGAGATATTTCACACTTGGTTGGCGGATGAAGTTTGAAAGCCGCACGTACAGTTCGTTCTCTCTACTCTACGGCCGAACGGATTAGGTGAAACAACAAGAAGATACCGACACTGGAATTGAACCCCAGACCTACCGCCTCACGAGCTGGTATTAGCAAAAGGGTGTTCGTATGTCCTGCTAGAGAGAGATCAGCAACTTTCATCATATTGCGCGTTCGCCTGTCTTACGGTTCTGCTTTCTGAGAGTAATGGCGGAACGGTAGATCACGTGAATCAATCAGAAACTTGCCGTGACTTTTCTGATTGGTTCACGTGACCTGCCGGTCCAGAAAAAACGTGTCGCCATGTTGCTTAGCCTGTAAAACATGCAGCTGCCGAAGAGCAGAGAGAGCATGGTGCTTCACTACCTGGTGTCAGACACCATAAAAATTGCGGGTTTTTTGATTAACGCGACGATTAATGGTGACAAAAATCAAGAACCTATTGTCGTAGACGTAGATGGATAAATGTTTGTATTTTTTATTGTAAGGAACGATTATAATAATTGCTAGATGATATCTTGTGAATGTCACTTCCATCCATGTTCGCCTGTCTTTCAGAGAGCAGCTGCAATTCTGCTCTCTCTCTTCAAACATCCCTGTTTGCAATGCACTACTTTAAATGCTATATCTAGCAGACTCGAGCAGGAAAGGCGAACATTCCCTCGGAAGTCGCTACCATGAGTGAAATGCACGAGTGTTTCAACATAATAACACAACAGAGATTAGTTTCAAGTAGTAAACTGCAGCCAGGCTTTGTGTGCAGAACGAATAACTCGCCGCTTAAGTCTAGAGAACAATGAAAGATCAAACGCGTTTAAACCGTGCACCGTATATACATACATTTCGTTTTACTTTGTTTCTCATATAGCTTCTCTTTACCAGTTTCACTCATAAGCATTCGTTCTTATTCTTGAAATATTGATAAAACCTTCAACGAGAGGAATCTTTTTAATAAACATCTCAATCTAAATCAGTTTTTAATTGATTGAAAGCAACAACAACATCAGAGACGTCGAAAAGCGCTTTCAAGTTGATGTTGGCAAACGATTCAATTAGTGGTTTGAAACTTTTAATGGCAAACCTTGCATAAATTAACGTACAAGCCTGTTTTTAAAGCTTCGAATTGAAACAGAAAGATCCAGAAGAAAATACAATTGCTTTCATTCAAATCGATTGTTTTTATTTGAAAAATGAAGAGAACGCGCAGCTCAGGTATAACTTAAATTGGTTTGAAATTGCCAACGCTGAACTTGTAAAGCACACGATTACAGGGCTCATCGACATTTCAAGAACGACATCGGTATAATCGTTCGCTAGGCTGCAGGTCTCGGTAGCGTAGATTGTAGACCAATTCTTACACTTCAATAATTGTATTAGCTATTGAAATAAATTTCATCGTGTTAGTGTGCATCACACACCACTCTTCAAGTTCAAGAACAAGTCACAAAACACTTGTTTATCAACAGTTTTCTTGAAACGACGTTGAATACTACGCGAGGACAGATTCTTAAGTGAAACCTCTCTCATAAATCATAATAAATAGACCCGGTAACTTAGCTGGCTGGCCGGTGTGAAACCAACGTCTATCTATAACTTAATCTATCGGCTTCTATTGACACGGGGATAAAAACCGGAGTTGTTAAAACCAGCAGGATGAGGAAGTAGCATCTGGTTGGCTAGAGACCAAAATGCGCGAGATAAAAAGTTCATCATCTACAACCCAGTTAAAAGATCCATCCAAGTCTTTGTAGTGTGGTGTATATTGCAGTGTTCTATATTTGGACCGTTTTTTCATTCGCCGCTTAAATCGAATTGAGTCCGAGTACAAACAAGTCAAAGACGTAATTTAAATCAACCCTTGAAAGGAAAGAAGTTAAATAGAGTCGGTTGTGACGACCCCTGCGCTATTCAGAACGATGGAGGTAAGCTAAAACCCTTTAACAATGAGCACGGGGAACTTTATCTGCTACCTTGTCGAAGAAGTTGGAGTTGCTTTATTGGAGGGAGGGAGACGGGGAGAGAGAGAGAGAGAGAGAGAGAGAGAGAGAGAGAGAGAGAGAGAGAGAGAGAGAGAGAGAGAGAGAGAGAGAGAGAGAGAGAGAGAGAGAGAGAGAGAGAGAGAGAGAGAGAGAGAGAGAGAGAGAGAGAGCTCTAACGATGTTGGTGATTCTGGTCTGCGATCTGTGGAAACGCACTTTGAATCCACAGTAGCATGGCCGGCAATCGGAAATATTGCCTTTTTGTTAACGGAAGAGTAAATAAAGTGATCAATATATTAAATTCGCCATTATTAAAGTAAATTGACAATTTATCAACGGGAGAGAAAAATAAAATTCGAAGTGGTCACTGTATTTAATTCCATATTACATAATTACAATGAGGCACGGAATTTACATGTAATGTAAATGTCCTAGAAAGTCTCAACATGATCTCTTCAACACTATGATTGGTGATTACCCAGTGGCGTAGCGGAAGGCCCCGCAAACCCCGCAAGGCGGGGGGGCCCCCGCGAAGCGGGGGCCCCCAATGATATAGATCGTATATTATGAAAATTTCAAATAAGACAACAAATCAATTAAAATGTATTTTAAATAAAATTACAAAATTCGCAAAATTTTCAAAATTTTTGGGATCGTTCACGATTTTATACCGGAGGTATGGGTTAGCGAAATGCACTTGTGTTGTAAAACTAACAGTCTGATGTCACCGAAAATGCCAATGAACCTTAAATTTTACCCTTACCCCCACTAACAATAAACTTTGTTTTGTAGCTAGTTTCCACCCTTTACACAAAATTATTTCAGAGGTCAGTTTTCTCTCGGACTCCCTCACTGATAGAGGCATATCTCAGCGTGGGAATGAGACTGCAGGTGATGCGATTAATAAAATGGTGTCAAATATGGTGCTGGATCGGATGTGTTGATAACAGTGCGCAAAGTTTACATTCTTATTGTGAATTGAGTGAAATCGTAGTAGTTTTGTGAATATGTGTTGAATGTTCTCTTCTGTGTGGAGTCACGAAGTGTTATGTTAGTGTTTCTATTTTATTATTCTGTTACTATGTTATTTGTTAATATATATATTATTTACAATGAGTGGTAGAACTTATAAAAGTGCCCGTGACTGCAGCGGGTGCCGAAAGAACTTTTTCTAAATTAAAATTAATTAAAAACTATTTGCGAAGCTCAATGAGTGAGAATCGACTCAGTGGTTTGGCATTGCTTAGTATCGAGGGTGAAAGAACACGAAAGTTAAACATAGATACATTGTTCGACGAGTTCGCGGACGCTAACGCACGCCGAAAAGCTCGATTTGGCAGACAATAATACACTAAAAGCCTAAACGGCTAGGAAACGTTCCAGAATTGCAGTTGGAGGATCAAAACGTAGGTTATTTGATTTATCAATACTTAAAACTTATCATACTTGTTGTTGTTGTTGATGATATAATAATATGTTATTATGGTTTTAGTAGATAAATGTATACATTATTATTACGTCGCGTGGAAGTGGTGGATATGGGAGGGGGGGGGGGGGGGGGTTGAAAATAAGATCAAACGTTAATATGTTGCAATGTATGCTGTGAATTGTAACTCGACATGACGACAAAACAAATTGACGCACACAAACTACATTGTTTCGGTATTACATTCAGCCCACCACTTTTTCCTAAAACGCACCAAATGCACTCTAAAAACGTGCTTTCAAAATTTTTCGCCTGCGGCGCTTTTCATGCGCTCCGCCCCTCATACCCCCCGTGCTTGATCGTACCATGTCCAATGGCCAATGTCGCGGGGGGGCCCCCGACTTCTGCGCTACGCCACTGTGATTACCATTATATATATGAAGTAAAAGTAATTACTTGGACATTGTTATGCATGCCCTAAGTTACAGACACTCGTAACTTCTGGCGCAGATCGCGCTCATAAAACATACAGCAACATACAAGACATACAAGTCATTTTCGGTTTAAAATAGTCACGTCATCTCAATAAAATAACTTAGGAAATGACTCAGAGTCAGAACCGGCAGATACAAGGTTCTTAAAATTACAAAATTATTGAACTATCTTGTAAGTAACAACGTAATGCCATCGTATTGCTCAAGGTCCGTCCGTTTAGGGCTTTACTGGTATAAGATTTACCTACATCAAGTCGCCACATTCATTTACGCAACGTTAAAGAATTGTAGACATCACATAAAATTAAAACCGGAGTCATTCAGTACAACACATGAATTGTTCCGGAAAACAAATTCTGGCCTAAAACAGCAGAAGAAGAAACTTAAATACGAAATTAAATTAAAAAGAAATTAAATATGTTAGCACTCTTACATTTTCAATGACAATCAAAATGTCACGTTATAAATTAGTATGTTTAATTTTAATTAATAAATAATACTTTTTAATGGAAGTAACAATGACTATGCCCATGACAACGCGTCGACCTATCTGAGGCTTAACCTCCGCCAGGAATTTGACGGACCTCGAGTATTGTTCAAAAAACAACACACAATTTAATTACCAGTACAACTTGGATATACATTCGTTTTAAATTACATTTGAAATAAGTAAAGCAAATTCGTAGGTACTATACTTCTATCAAATGAATAGGGACTATTTCACTAGTATAATACAGAGTGAAAATAGCCCATTGACCGAGTTATCACACAATTTATCCAATCATTCTGCTCTTAATGAACGAAAGGGTATCCCATTGTAATATGTTCTAGGCCGTATTCATATTTCAAGTGAGTATTGTTTCCGCGCTGAGCTTACGTCCGACCACACACATGAAAGAGAGTTGGGTCCTCGAGCGCTTATGGCATTATTAAAACGTAGATAAATCTCGGCGTGATTACAGTAACGATCTGCTAAGCGTCCAGTGGGGGGGGGGGGGGCTGACTGGCTATTCTCGGCCCTTTGATGTGTCACTGTTCACTGCCCTATACGCTTTAAAACAATCTACGGCTTACTCATCTTGTATTAGCCCGATCTCACGGCCACGAAATATCCTGCTGGAAAACATGGTGACAAAACAGTTAGAAAACTTTTGGATAACCGTCTAAACTGGAAGCTTTGCAACCGAAGGTTTGAAATGGCAATGTGCTTTTCTTGTTACGTTGAAGTAAATGTAAACTAGTAGAACAAGAAAGCAAAAAAAAAACATTAAGAACGCGGTATGGTAAAAAAAAGAAAAACTTGCATATTAAGTGCAGGTTGCCTCGGCACGTCGTGGGTCGTTCTACGTTAACTACACTAAATTAAAATGAGGAAGCTAGAGTCTTGTAGAACAAACTTCTCTTTCTCAGAGATGCATAAAAAAGTACGAGCAGTACGCCTAAATCTTTAAAATTATTCGGGGTAAAGTAAAGAAACTGAATCCACGCTATGAACGCTGGAAAAAATAAGAGAACTAGCGGTTCAATACCTGCAGACAGTTTCGTACGATAGAACGGCAATAGGAACTCATGTTTCCGAGAATCGTTCATACACAGGACAACTTCGTTCTCATTGGTGGAGGTGCCGGGTTTGTGGTACGAGAAATGCGTGAGGCCAAAGTTGGAAACAATCTAAAATAGTTTGCAAGAAATGCCGGGCAATGTTAGATTTTGACAAATACGTTAGAAATGTGATTGACATTAATTGTTAACTTGATCTGCTGCCACATTGGTTTTCAGTGATCCAATTGTGTGTTGAAGTTCATCCTGAATCCTATTATTGTTTCACGTCACGATTGCAATACGATCCTTATATCCTTACATCCTTAATATCCTTAAGCTTAAACGTGTTATATGTAATATATACATTTCGTTAACATGATGAGGTAAGTGGGCCTAACAGACAATTCATTTCGTTTTTATAGCTTAATTCTCACGTACAATATAGCGTATAATTTTGTAAATAAAATAACTGGCACAGAAAACTTAATTGAGTTTACTGTTGATTAGTAATTTATTTTTCCTGAAGCAATTTACAATGACTGTTTTATAAATAAGACATGAATAGTATTGGTAAATTTTATCTGTGCCCTAATAAAACACAAACAAGTAATAAAGCTGATTGAAAGAATGCTAAGTCCTTTTAGAATCTTTGACAATCATCTGCATCAATATTATACTGGCTCTTTAATATAATCTGCAAATGAGAGACATTATGACAGCCCGATGAGCCAACTTCTTCCAGTAGGCCTTACTTCGTTTCGTTAAATCACCAAGTTGAAAATAACTGTCATTCGATCTAAACAGCAAACGAGATATTGTGTCAACAAGGGAGAGGGACGGGCGACAACTTCGTGGTTAAATCAACGAAAAGTTTTAACGATTTGTCGTCAAGCGGTGGTGAAATTACTCATGAATTTCTTAATACCATTAAGAGAGTTAGCTACCATCACAGCCAAGGTCTGTAGCCGAGCAAAGTTTTCAAACTAACTAGAAACTACTTATCGCTGTGTATACGTTACATGGTATAACCGCGTGTAAACGCCAACTGCAAGGACTTTCAAACAGAATGAAGCGCGATCAGCTTCCATGGACCGATCAACAATGATTGATGATACGTTTACTTGACGCATTCATTTTAACGCACTGTGTTGCGTGATTCGCGCAACACAAACACAAGTTTTAATCAATGCACCCTTTATAATTATCATCCACGCTACATAGAAATACGAAAACAATCACAGATTCTTTGAATGAACGACTCTACAATTCCAGAACTAGTGGAAGTAATGTACTCGTTTGTGTCTTTCCATAACAATGATTCAACACGGGTATAAAGCATACAACTAGTTGTTTCTGGCATCCTTTCAATTTAGAGAAGGGTCGTTTAAACGTTCGAACGCGACGGTCGAGTTTAAACGTTTCGAGTTTTAAACAAAAAAATAAAGATGAAATTGAATTTCCTACGTCTGAATATCGATTATGGTTCATCCAATTTTACAAGTAGGCTCAAACACAAAGCAGTTCACTATTCACACACTGCAGAAAAACGCACACTTTATTGCAATCTAGTATAAATAAAATGAACACGTTTTTCGTAAGTGGGGGCGAGGGAGCTTATTTTCGTTAAAACGTCAGTATTTTAAAAACTTTTACCCATTTACCCATCCCAACAACGTAATGCTGAAGCCTAACCATCCCCCGTTTCGCACACAAACCAGAACAAATGTCACATTGTTCGACATTTTAGGGGTACGAGATTCATGCCGACACCAGGAAGTCATGTAGAGTAATCCGGTATCCAATGACGTTTGTCATCACGGTAACCTACATCTTCACGTAAAACAATCGAGTATATTAGTGTGACGTCACGATTCCCGTGTCAAGCAATGACGAACCGTATTTGTGACTCCAAACAATCATGACAGTTGACAGTTACCAGATAGTTTTGTTTTTGCAAACATTGTAGCGAGCTTATTCGTACAGATATTTCGTTTTCCTTAACACGAAACAGTGAAAAGAAGTTGATTAAACTGAAAAGTCAAGTATTGTAATGAAGCAATTACTACTTTAAATAATAACAACGTTTCAGGAAAGTTGTTTGGAGTCAGATAGCTAGTCCGCCATTTAATCTGACGTCATCACTTATACAGTCTATGCCCAATAGTAACTATGGTAAAATACCCTTGAAGCATAAAATTAGGATTACAACAATATTGATCTACTGTAATTTCCTATTGTTGGAACATTGTTGTATGTCACTATCTGACAGTGAAATCGTCCATAACATTAATGCATACATAATGCATTTTTTTCTATGATATGCATATTATGTTTGTCTGGCCTGTAGACATAAGACTGACACAGCGACAGCCGTATATGAACACAACAATACACCATCCCGAAAGACTGGTCCACCATGCATATTCACGAGTGTTCTCAAACGATCCAAACACACAATGTAGGCCTACACTCATTTTAAAACACAGCTTTTATCAAGACTGGTGAATACACTGAAAGGAACGACTATAAATCTTGATTTCAATAGTTGTGCATTGTTAACGCTTTGTACTTCCGTGACTTAACACACAAAGAACTAGTGAGATTTTTTTCTAAAAACGCCCTTTTTATAAATAGAATTCTATGCACAATGTCGTGACATATTCAAAGTAGGGGTTAATTAATTTCAACACACACTCGCAACGCGTGTAATTTCTCATTGTTATCCATATACAGCAAAATATCCACTTATAATTTCCTCAAGAATACAAAGAAAACGAGCTCGCGTCTTGTAGTGAATGCACAGACAACCAGACGCCGCGAAAGAATGTCACCCCATCTGGCGGCGAACCGAGACGCTAATTGGTGTAATTGCAATAGGGAATAGCATTGTGACGTCAACAAGAACGCGCCACCAACTTATAATTGGATGCAAACTCGACCAAGGGATGTTAATCTCCAGACGTCGTGTTATGGCTTCGAGCGTGATGGATTCTAAATAAAACACAGGCTGAGCAACAGGCGGCGCCTCGGCCATAAAACGTGTATTACATTCTATACTTTATCTTTATTAGCTACGTGTATCCCTAGCGGTGTATTTGTATTAGCCGAAGACATGGTGCAATCTAAACCCCAATGTTATGTTCTATTTGAGAGCCGGGTAAAGAGGAAAGCATTAATTAGGACTCATTAGGGAGTGTTTTGTACTAATCCCAGAACTAACTATAAATCAGCTTAAAACTCTGAAGTTCGAGAGATAATCCACGTATTTAAACCACGCCAAGTTTAGTGTTTAAGACAAACTTCAAGAACAGAATGCAACATTGAACAGGTAAATAATGACATACATTTAATTTTATAAAGACTTAAAATGTTAGAAAACCATTGCTCATATTGTGGTCAGTAGAGTTATTAGTTTGGACTTATGTCGCATGTCGCAAACGCATGTAGCAAACGTAAAGAGACAAGTGAGACACTAAAATTACACGAGTTGTAAATATAGATATAGTCCTTTGCATAACGAGAATGACGGTATAAAATTTGGGTCAAAGGATGACATATATCAAATGAAAGCTTGAGACAAGCACTTTTCAAAAAACCATGATATACTTCTGGCAAATCCAGCTTTCTATGTAAAAATTAGGGTCAAATGTCAAATTTGTAATTTTTTTAATAATTTTTAATTAAAGAATGAAAAATGTTTTCAAGTTAAAGCATACACTTTATGTAAGATAAATGTATTTTGTGTATTAAAAAAAATTAAATTACCTCTTTAACGTTTTTTGACCTTGATAGGGGTCAATTTCCTCAAAACGGGTAATTTTTTAAATTTTCTTCGATTTACTGGCCAATATTCATTATATAAACGTAACTACTCATAAATACGTTAAAATGAATAGTTCTTATTGTTATCACATTATTTGCACGGTATTCATTCAAAACGGCGGTCAAAGGTCAGTAGGTAAGTATCGTCAAACTAGGTCTAGTAACTAAAATATTACTTGTGGGTACTCTAAAGACGCAGAATTTTAACTGCAATTACAATAACGAATAATATTATTCTGTTGTAATCGTAAGAGAATGTAATTATCATATAACTTATAAACTACTAAAGATTGTTACTGAATTTCTAAATGTCCTCAGACATCAGGGTATTCTTGAATGGGTGTGCAACTGCAACAAAATATATTTTTAGAAAAGAACATGACCATGCTGAGATACGTGATATGATAGTATGATATGATATCTGTTCTAGCAGTCACTGTCTAGTCGTCAAATTAATCAAAATTGAAGTCAAAATCACTCAAAAGTTTTAAGTCTTCAGATTAATCACCTTCAGATTCACTGGAACTCTCATGCTGGGTACTGATATTTAGACAGTCCTTCAGCTTACAAGCGTGGGTACACTTCAGCTGATTGGCCAAACACTCATAGATCGGCATCTTGCAAACACGGCAACAGTTACAGGCTAGGAGATCCATAACGGTCAAAGGTACTGGAGTTCCAATCATCCACTCGTTGCTCAGATCTCCTTCTGCCGTGGTTTTCCATCCATAGGCACGCGGATCAGGAACATCAGGGTTGGCTTCCAAGCAACGTATCTATAGATCGTGTTTGGTTGATAACTCACAGTCACAGGATATGAAGCAGTAAGCAATCGTTACAAGGTGGTAGCTGATTAGACTTGATATCATCACACTTACTTCTAAAAAGCTGGTTGACGCATGACAGAGTCGTGGTCAAAGAGCACAGTTTACAGACAAACTCTTCGAGTTTTTTTTATGACATCAATAGAAACTCTCCAGTCCTGACCCATCTTGCTTAGCTTGACACAGAAATGCGTTTTTTTCTCATGATATTCAAAGTTCTCTTTTTCCCTTTACCACTGAATGAGCTCACTCAGGTTGGAACTCGTAGTCGTCCCCTATACCTTGATGCGCCCGTTGTTAACAAGGTAACAGTTTCATACAGGTTATTTTCAATATAGAAAACATATCCATAGCAACATTGGGTGCCTCTAGGTGAAGTGGCCCACTGTGAATTCCAACCTTTGTCACAACCAGTGCATGGAGATCAGGCGGAGGGTATTACATACTTCGAATCCCAACGAACTCACTAGTTTTTACACATCTTTGAAGTGTGTTTGATTTTTTTTGGTAGTCAAGCGTCAATTCAGCTACCCTACGAGCTTTTTAAAAGTAAATGAGATGATATCAAGTCTAATCAGCTACCACCTTGAAATGATTGTCTACTACTTCAAATCCTGCAGCTGCGAGCTAACTACCAAACAGCGGTCTGGATACGTTGTTTGGGCGCAAACCCTGATGTTCCTGATCCATGCGGCTATAGATGGAAAACCACGGCAGAAGGAGATCTGATCAATGAGTGGCCGGTTGGAGCTCCAGCACCTTTGGCCGTTATGGATCTTTTAGTCTGTAACTGTTGCCGTGTTTGCAAGATGCCGACATGTGAGTGTTTGGCCAATCAATAAAAGTGTAACCATGCTTATAGCTGAAGGATTGTACCAATACCAGCACCAGTACCAGTACCAGTACCAGTACCAGTAGCCAGCATGAGAATTCCAGTGAGCCAGAAGGTGATTAATCTGACGACTTGGACAGTGGGTGCTAAGGTAGATATAACATAATAGTATCATATCACGTATCTGAACATAGTCCGGCTCTTTTCTAAAACCGTATTTTGTTACAGTAGCACACCAATTCAAGAATATCCTGATTGCTGAACCCATTTAATAAAAATTCAGTAATAAACTTAAATAGTTTATAAGTTACATGACAATTACATTATCATGCGATTCAGACATAATATTATTATTCGTTATTCCAATTGCAATTAAAATTCTACGTCTTTAGAGTACCCACAAGTAATATTTTAGTTACTAGTCCCAGTTTGACGATACTTACCTATTAACCTTTGACCGCCATTTTGAATGAATACCGTGCAAGCAATGTGATAACAATAAGAACTATTCATTTTAACGTATTTATGAGTAAGTACGTTGATATAATGAATATTGGCCAATAAATCCAAGAAAATGTTAGAAATTACCCATTTTGAGGAAATTGACCCCAATCAAGGTCAAAAAAGGTTAAAGATGTATTAAATTTTTTTTAAAATAAATATAATACATTTATCTTACTAAACGTGTATGCTTAATTTTGCAAACATTTTTCATTATTTAATAAAAAATTATTTAAAAAATTACAAATTTGAACTTTGACCCTGGTTTTGACATAGAAAGCTGGATTTGCCAGAGGTATATCATGATTTTTTGAAAAGTACTCGTTTCAAGCTTTCATTTGATATATGTCATCCTTTGACCCAAATTTTATACCGACCAGGCCTTTTTCGAGCGTTATGCAAAGGACTAATATGCATTAATTGATAACAATGTTAATGTTAAACATAAAATAAAGATAGTATTTGTACATGCAATAACAAGGTATTCATATCTTAATGAAGTGGATATTGAAGCAAAAACAGACATGCAATAGAAGAACTATTTCCTAACTCCATGAAAGAGAATTAGATGTTCCACAGTCGATTCCAGAGTCTAGCAAGCGCTTGCAAAGTTGCAAACAAACCAGTACATGGAGCAACGTGAAGCAGCAATTTGCTTCCAGCTGAATGGCGCCGCGCACATTACACAACAAAGAAACACATGAGACGGCTGCTTCATCAAAACTCGATCAAGATAAATAGAAACAACCTGTTGGATTCTAGCGCCGAATATTGCGAATTGTAAAAAGTACGAATACACACATTGCCTTCTATACGTGTTTCGAGCAATATCGACAACTACGCGTTACCCATTCCGTGAGCAATCTTTGTAATACGGTCGCACCGTAATCAGTTCCGTCAAACAGCCAATCGGAAGCGAGAAGATGTAATGTCCGTGAAATACAATCGGTATAACAAAACAAAGGAAAGAATTCGAGAATTTTTTTACAAATACTTCGATTCTTCGACGAAGGATATTTCATAAAACGTGATCAATCAGAAAAATTGTGAATCTGTCTGTGATAAGTCTTGGTCTACTTTGGCGAAATATAGACAACACTTGCAATTGTGTCATATACACCTATGTGATTTATCGACTTAGCCACACAGTTCTCCGTAGCTTCTACATGGAGTCATATCGAATTTAAAACACTAAATTATCTCCTCCAAGGCTCGATCTTAATGTTCCTCTCTGTCCCATACGTAATGGTTGGCATAAACGAACATACCCCCTTTGGGAAATTCATAAGTAGTCATCAACTGAGAAAATATCTTCGAACAACAGAGTGTTCCCCGCATGATTGTAGTAAACATCCAATCCTTAATATCATATCTATATATTTACGCCTGTGCTATACAAGTATCTATCCACTGAACCAAGTTGAACATTATTTTTAAACGCCACATCCAAGTATATATTCATTTATACCAACAACGAGTATTCATTGAGTGAACCACATTAACAATATGTATAAAAATACAACCCAACTTAATCTATTTACGTCATCTCAGAATCTATACTGAACAATAAGCTCCACACTAAACACTTTGCACAAAAACCACACATAATCTTCATGTAAATACTAAATATACGACTACGCTACTCCGTAGTCTATATCAAAGCAATATGTTCCACATTGAACAAAAACCCCAAACTTGTTCACGTAAATCTATTTACGCCAACCCCCAGTATCCATCCAATGAGCAATATGGTCCCCAGTCAATGTATAGCGTGCAAAAAACCTCAACTCCTCCGCCAAATCTAATTACGGCACCCCTGTAATCCAGCCACATGAAAATCCAATTGGGTCGCTAATTCGTTAAGTGCGACGGGGGAGTGATCTAATTTCAAGGATGGCCGCAATTAACTTTAACGTTCTCACAACAACGTACGTCACCGTGTATATTGGTTGGAGATATCACGGTTCACGTTTATTATCTCCTTTGAAAGTAATTCATAATTATCTCGTACAATCTCACGTCTGGCGTGAACTCATTGACGCGTTGTAGCAGACTGCGGTACAGACGCGTACAGTCGTGCAACCAACAGCATAGCCGACACTGCCATGCGAACCTACCGCAGTCCTGCACGAACTATGCGTGAGTACGTTGTAGTTCATATGGTTGAGAGTTGTGACGCAGGTCAGATCTCATAGTGTCACAGGTTAGTAACTCTTTTGAGACGAGTTTTGTAATATCCGATACGGTTTGGATTTTAGGTAACCACGAGAGAAACATTACATTCTTATAGTTGGTAATATAGTAATCAAATCCAAACTTTTGTAAGCCTAAAATGTTTCAACGCCTTATAAATGCATCCATTTCGAGTAAGTGTTGATTATGCATACTCACAAACTTGACACTATACAATATACAGATACACACACAATATTTAAATTAAACAAATTGAATTCTACTTATTGTCTGTATCTACCAACTAGGATACAAGAACTGATACTGAGAACTAGGGTGAAAGGGCCGGGTCTAAAATTGGTGAGGCTAAAATTCTACGTTTGTGTATTGAGAAGATAAACAGTCAAAATAATAAGATATTATAACACGAATCAGTCCAACATTTTGCTGTGGTGAACTAAACATTTCTGTATTTAACGGTGTTACAAAACCACGCAATGCCTTACAAGTCGGCTCTGCAAATTGTTGGTAGCGATATTGAACCGAACCCGGAGATGATTAATAGTTAATAAGTTGGTGGCTCCTGTCACCGCAGAGTGTCAACAACTCTGCAAACTGGTGACACCGCATTACAGTTGCGCATGCGCATACACGTACACTCGTATGACGGCTGGGCACGAAGGAGTACTCAAGAATATGGGGCAATAGTGGAAAAAAAGCGTGGAAGGAGACCACAGTTGGTAAACGTACAAGAGATAATCATAGATATGGACTGTATTCTATACGAAGTATGAAGGAAGACTGGCAGAAAATAAGAGAAAAAGGATGGCTAATAGTGGTTGAACGGCGCGTCGGAAACTAGGTTATTTGCGCCAGAAATAATGGAAAGATGTTCTCAAGCAATCCACAGATTGGAAACGTGATGCTAATGATAATGAAACGTATCATGCGCGCTATACGTAAAAAAAGTGTTGCATTTACTGGATAAAGACTTCAAGTGTTAAAACATTTTGCTACAAAGATTTTCCTTGTAGTACTGTTGAAGCCAAGCTGTCACGAGTATAGCCAAGTCTTCTTTACGTTGCCCGAGAAAGACAAATTAAAAACCGAACCTGTAGGGGATTGAATCCAGATCCTTACGTCGTTCAGAAAGATACGAAGTAGAAAAATCCAGCTCTCACATTTCTCATCCGAAGGGTTGTCCAAAGTCCGTGTCTGGTTTGTCGCCGACGGACAGTGAAACTTCGTCTTCATGTTTTCTAACCACAACGCCTTCTCGTCTGGTACCACATCAGTCTCCAGGGAGGAGATATAATTTATATTGTGCGCCGTGCGGCGCGATACAGTCGGCAACGAGGAAAACCCATCCCCCTTAAAGATGAGCACAGACGGGGAAATTCAATTTCAATCGAACACAGACGGATTGTCTGTGTTTTGGCGTTGTCTGTACTCTGAGCCCAGTTGCCCGTGCTAACAAACACATAACACGCCGCTGGCGGGAACCAAGACTGCGAACATGTCGTTTCTACATTTTACCTTGTCATAAAAACTAGCATTGCACGTTTTCTATTCGCCTATCCTTGCGTGGGGCCAACAGCCTGGGCTCGCAATATTAATGAAACTTCGGAAGAAATGTACTCAAGGTGATCCCAGTGGGCACGATCTCTGAACATGAAGATCGTTGATTACCATTCGGTAATCATCGACTGCTACAGTAGCTGCCAAGTTTGTAGGGCGCCGACGTTTTCTTTATTTCTACCCTTTTTGAATACACTTTTCTTCCATTTCTTCATTTCCAATGCGGGGATAAAGGGATAGGCTTGTTATTTGTACGGGGTAATAGGGTCGGCATAGTCGATGTTGTGTTTCCGTTGGGACAAAAATATGATGTTCAAATGTCTTTCCCAAACTCCTTTGTTTGCGTTGTGCGCGAAGTACCAAGAAGTCAATAGTAATTTGACAAATTGGGAAGAAAGAAATCTCATTGTTTTATTCCTCTACCACAAGGTCTTACTAGTGTCAAGTTATTACCATTGTAAAGAGCGTAAGCTCATTTTGGTAAATAGAGAATAATACCCAATTTGGCGGCTAAGTGGTGCTAAGTAGGGCCTAATCACCATTTCAAGAGTATGCTACAACCTCATAGAGACGGTAATAATAGTCATAGTACGGACAAATAGTTCAAGGAAACACTACTTCATAGACATGCAAAACTAGAGTCTAGAGAGAGACCATAGTGTACAAATATAGCTCTCGACACTACATCAAAGCACATACATACGCCACATTACGGTACGTACAACAACGGGCGATGATGGGGTAGCTTTACGGTAGCAAGTGAGATAACCCCTCTCTAATCACACAACCACGAGCTGTGTTTACAGCTTGAACTGTGACCGAGCCCCGCGGACCAAGTGATGCACATAAGTGAGGGGTCACGACGCGACCGCCGACGGCTTCGTAGCAACTTGGTTAGAGGGGAGTGAGAGAATACACTAGAGGCAAAATTGAGATAGGTTAGAAGCGGACAACTTTATTTTTCAAGTTTTGTTTTGACTTTCGTATTCAATGGGAAACTTCGGTTCGTTTGGCATTTACAACCTTGTATGTCCCGAGCTTCATTGAAACACACAAGACGTTTGCCCGCCAAATGAAACGGATTCCGTCGCTTCGTTTTGATCAAACCATCGACGGAGGCCAAAACTCGTAAAGTCAAGCTATCCCAAATGGAATTAAAACTTCTTTCTGATAAGATCTTTGTTGTTCGAGCCAATACTTACAAATCTCTTGGAGAGAATTCCAACAAAAGGGCTTCGGAGATGGGAAGTAGGCAGTACAACTCACAGTAAAGTCGCTTTCTTGACTATGGTGGCTTAAAAGGCTTGACAGGACGGCCATTTTTAACAGTTTGAGTTTTGTGTTGTCGTACGTGCGAGACGTTTCTAAAACGTTGCATAGTTCGTAAGGATGTACAAATAAAGTCAGCAATGCGCGTACGTTAAACAAAAATAACTACACATTAGAAAAAATAAACACGTTTATATATCGTTTTAAAAATGTCAAATACCCAAAAAATAGCCTTTTCTGTGTTTGCTTTGAAATAATGATATCCAACTATTAAATCCATATGTATAAGTATCAAAACCATTATTTTAAATTTTGTTTCAATAAGACCAGACGTTGTGTGATTCCACAAGTAGCGAAAATAGTGTCACATAAACATAAGAATCGTTCCAAAGGACAGACAACACACAATTCTTACCTTGCAACAGACTCGCTGTAGACGAATCCCGCCATCGCTCGCCGAACCACCTCGAAACACAAGTCCGACCCGTCCATGCTGCAAAGAACGACGCGGCATTAGCGGCGTTCACGAGGCAAACAATGCAACCAAATCCATTGCTGATGAGCACGTGTGATCGGGATGAATATTACTTTTTTTTATTGTATGGATGTTGCCAAGGTTAAATAGTATACTATTTTTTTTTTATCACACGTATACAACTTTTGTAATTTGTTTGTGAAACTAAACTTTCATTCAAAAAACAAAACATTGTATATTATTGAAACTAACAAAGATCTTTAAAATGGAGAGTATCAGATAATCTTACACATTATAGTTACACCATAAGAATCATCATAAGTAAGCATAGGCCAAATGTGTTTGGGGTTTTTGGCCACTATTGGTAGCACCGTGTTGTTGGTATTGTTTGGTAGTCAGATGGAGAGGGGGGAGGGTTGGTACTCTCCATCTGAAATTTACCCGTTCGGAAAAGCACTTGTGCAATGATTCCAATTATGGTTTTGTTGTTAACGTAAATCAACAACAAAAAACACAGAAAAACAAGTAAGTTTTCACAATGATTAATTTCAAAAAAACAGTAAATGTTGGCTACAAAATTTAGTGAGTACGATATTAGATTATGTGTTAGTTCTTCCAGTGGCATACAGTCCTTGTATCACTTGAGCTTCCACGTGTTTTTTCGTTTTTCTTCAACAAAACTTTCGACGAAGTTTTCGATGTAAAATTGTAAAGTTACAAAATATGGTTTCCCTTACGCATTCATAAGACTTTTTAATATACCACAAAATACTCAGATAAAAAGCAAGGATGACAATTCCCTACTGTTAGCGTCAAAAATTTCAAACGTCAGGGAAAGTAATAGACAGGGGAACATGTACTCGGCTATAATAAACTAAGTTCAAAAAGCTTAGCAAAAACTGACATTCCCATCTATAACGGCTGTCAAAAGTATTGACATGACAAAAAAACGCTGGTGCTAACACTGAAAGAACAATTTGTTCCGATAAAATACATAGTTTCTTGAAAGATTTTTGGACTGCGAACCTCCACACATTCTCGATACTAGATACTTCCTGCACAAGTCTAGCTAAACAAAGTTGAGATTGAAGTGTGATTGATTTGACTTGGACTTGAAAAATCTTCCATTGTATATTGTTCTTTGCACCTGGGACAAATTATTAACAAAAGTCAAACGTCATATCACTGAACAGGCATCCGTTTATTAATGTACAGCACAATGAAATGTCGTACCTAGACATCAAAAGTAAATACAGAAATGCATTTATTTATGGAAGAAAATTGAGAATGTTGAAAGGTATAATCCAAGAGAGAAATGCCTCCAAAATACATAAAAATCTGCCACAAACTTTTGATGCCATATTAAGTGGTTCACTCCACAGTAAACGGTAATTGTGTCCAAATGTGTCACGGATGGATTTGTATTTCTAACTCTGCAGCAACAGAAGGGTGGTGTTGTGGTGTTGTGGTTGTGGGCAAGCTTTAACAAGGTAATTCAATATTCTATTGATTGCTGTCATTTGCATTACCCTCACTCAGAATATAGGAAGGGTTTTTTACCGGGAGAAATATTGTTACTAGGCGGCTGACAACTGAGTGCATTCAGACTTAAATTATTTGTAAAATGACTGTTGTGTACTTATTCCGAAATCAAAGTACCTTGACATGGTCATGTGTTTCTATACGAGTAGGAACTAATCTATGCCTATTCACGGATATTTGCTCTTCAAAGACACATCAAATAAGGAACAAATATTGGACGTTTGATTGTACCTATTAAAATCCCTGTGTACGTATTAAAATTAAAAACATTACAAAGGCTAAATTTTGTCTACATTTTGATAACATTAAAAATAAGAAGGCTATTGAAAGTAAAAAACACTGTCAAGTACCAACATTGTCAAAAATGTATTCCATCATTCGGGGTATTTTCTATAAATGATCACCTACCAGCCCTACCCATTCGTCTTTTTTCGAATAGTAGTTTTTACATACAACCAAAATTATACATGCACTGGTCTGAATGAATGAATGAATAAATGAATGAATGAATGAATGAATGAATGAATGAATGAATGAATGAATGAATGAATGAATGAATGAATGAATGAATGAATGAATGAATGAATGAATGAATGAATGAATGAATGAATGAATGAATGTATTAATTAATTACTTAATTAATTAATCTTTGTTGTACAATCTCAACGAAACAAAAGAAGAACAGAGGAACGGGGAAACTTTTTTTACTTTTAAACGTAATACGATGTGAAAAGCGTAAACGCTGCTCAAATTTTTGTTCCATGAAAAGAAATATAAAAGTTGCCGCCAAACAGCTCCAGGCGTTGAACGTTGTGACCTGCTAGCCGTGTGACGTCATCATGGTCAACCGTTGCAACCGCTCACTGGCCACCCGGCCGCGTGACGTCACGTCACGACGCGATGCCGGATTTCTTCTTTACAAAGTTTCAGATTTTTGTCCCGCCTAGCCAAGAGTAAAATTTGCCCCAAGGTGACTGGAACTCTTACAGTCATAAGAGGTGATAAAATGAGGACATCCCCTTTCCCTTTTCCTCCTATTTGAACACAAATTGTACTCATCTTATCTTCCCTCCAATCAGCTCCCCCTTCCCTGACGTAAAATTACCTCGTTGTTGAGTACGTCAACAACAAGGGCTCAAAAAAATCTATTACAGAAAATAATTTACTTGGTGGTTTAGCAAACGTAATAATTATAACATCAATGTTACAAACTACCAACAAGTTTCCTAGCGGAGTGCCTATTATAATATTCCCCGCCATTCTCAAGCGTATAATACTCACTATTCGAAGACCATGTAGAGCATCCCCTCTGAGCTGTAAGTCTCCAACAGCTCGACTATGTGAGGATGCTTCAGCATGTGACAAATGGTGGCCTCGCGCTTCAAGTCTGAAACAACATCAAACGCCGAGATTAGACCTCGTTACCGCAATTCTTCGCATTCCAAGCACCTTTGAACTCAGCTCGGTGATTCGTGTGCTGAGGGTGTTTAGTGAACGTAATCAGATTATCACAACCCGATCTTACAGGCGCAGTATGGTGAAGTTCAAAGTGACTCGACGTGAACATAACAGCCTTAGCAAAACAGCTGCATACAGTCACATTATATACGTACATTGAACTAAGAAACAAACAAAACTGACACTTGAATGAAAGTATCAACATGGGAAGGAATAATAAGCAAAATTGTGCAGATTTTTAACTGGAAGAATCTTGGAGGACGGATATTATCCAACGCAAAAACATAAGACTTGTAGATAATTATCGAGAATAGAAAAGTCAATTCATAACGAGCGATTCGAACCCACGTCTCTTGATGGCATATGACTCGAACGACTGTATGAGTCCCCGAGAATTGCAAATTAAACAATGGACCTCTACAATACATGACATGTTAAGTTTTAATATACATCAGAACGTCAACAAACTAATCGATCGAATTGTTACGAAGAACATAGGAGGTTCGACTTTATATCTTTTAGTTTGGCTATTTTTTAATTTATTAGTTTTTAAATGCGTAGCATAAGTTTATGTAAGAGGTAAGAGGACAATGGATATGGTTACCTAACAATACACAAATTATGTATGGACACTCAATAGAAGATAATGTTCAACAACATTTATTTATAATATCAACACGTATAAGACTTGACCCAACAGGAATTAGTCTGGACTCTCCTATCCTCTCATATTTCACTAGTCTACAACACAATTTATCGCCGTCCGCGGTGGTTAATGTGGTTAGGTGGAGGTTCTGAGCGTACGTGGGGTTGAATCCAGTATTACGCACGGGTTTATATAATTGTCATTGATCTTCTTCTATTCCCCCTCATCGTCTCGAATAGCTGATTCTAAAACTAAAGATACTCACGCAAGTAGCGACAAGAATCATCACATTCAATCAATGCATCTCTCAATTGTTATGCACACTCTACATTTAATCAAAATACAATTTTAACTACATTGCCATACTCAAGTATTCGCTTTTACGATTGTTGCACTGCCATCTCATCTCCAAGCATGCACATGTTCTTGTTTGAGGTACATCTGGTATAAAAATTGTAACTTTCTTTCAAGTAAACTTATATCTAGCAACATACCAAGTACGACCCGATAGATCAGCGGGAACAACGATGCATAACTGCACGTTAGTAAGACGTACGCTCGCTCCAGTGTCTCTCTGTACGGTGTCTGTGTGCTTGAATGAGGTGTGGGCATATCAATGACACTGGGGATAAGGAAAGTGGCTGGAAATGGTCTCCCAGGGATCTCTAAGAGAAACAGAATCACTAAATTGTTGCCGCACTGAGCAGAGTTACGTTACTGTGGTTCGGAAATACTCCTGAAATAACTGGATGTGTATAACTATAAGGAAGCTATTTACTTCAGTGCATTCATAAAAAATAAGGAAAATGGTGAAGCAATTTTCAGACAGTTTACGTCATGTATTTTCCATGAAAATGATCGCAACACCATCACCATCCCCAGAATTTTTTTACAATTTCTTTAAGGCTCGCAGTAAATATGACGAGCAATAATTTTCAAAACCATCTATTGTGAATGCACGCAGAGCATTACACCCCTACTTGTGCTCAATCTCCCGCCAAGCGACTGCCAAGGTCACGCATGAGTGGCGCGCTATGATTGATGACGTCACACTCCTCACACTTTTACACCCCGGAAGTTGTTATTCAACATCATTTATTGAGAGAATAAAACACATACGGGCGTCTTCCTTCGGAGGCGAACATTAATCGTGATTTCATTCTCAGGGGAGAAGATCTCCGAACCAAATAAGGGAATGATGTATTTCACCTGTCAATCTGAGTTCACCTTTATCTATCACATTATTCACGGGGATGTCGATATTAGGTTATTTTATTTATAAATTGTGTATGCTGCAGCCGTCAACGTCAAATTCGTCTTCCGTTCATCACTGAATAATGCCTAATTCACAGCACATTTGGTACATGTGAACACACGGGTTGCCCAGATATGTCTGTTTTCTTGGCTTTTCTAGGCCCAAGAGAGGCTAAAAAATGTATTCGGCCTAGGGAGATTTAGCGGGGAGAACGTGGACTGGACAGCTTCCAATGATTCTATAAGAAGAGGTCGTGAAGGTTATAGACTGGGTAGCATGTACGAGTCTTCAGCAAGGAGGTTCGAACTCTGTGAATCATTCACAATATGGGTCGAAAACAACAAGACACATTGTGAACGCATGTTGTGTTAAATTAGATGTATTCAGTAGTGTCAGATGTGTGATGTTCAGATGTATTGAGAGCGATCCATAATTTATTGAATAATTGTATAGGTGATTATTTTAGAAAATATACATTTTGAATGAATCAAGTATACTTGTTGAATGAGTAATAGTTATACTATGTTAAAAGAAGTACAACGCTCATTAAAAATAATATTAAAATGATATTAGAAAATACGCAATTTGAATGGGTCAACTCAAAGATAATAAGATATACCCTGTCTTTACATGTTGAATGAGGAATAATACTTACTATGTTAAAAGAACTACAGTGTCCATTAAAAGTAATTTAAAAAAAGATACACCAAAGAAAAAGAAAAGTTACAGAACGAAAAACACACAGTTAAACTACCAACATGCATGGCGTTTAAAATATACTCGTATCTCATCAAAGCGAACAATCCAATTTGAGTGACATGTTAATCACAAGAACGACGAGAGAGACATGACGGTGAACTCGAGATTCATTAGTGGCAACCAATCAGATCTACATCTGCCAGAAGCAATGCGAACTTCAGTTAACCATTGGGCGGGGGCGGGGGGGGGGGGGGGGGGGCGTTCAATGTGCATGGAATCCATTTACTCGCAACTGCTTTGTTGTGTTTGATAGCTTAATCCAAGCGCCCTCCGTAGCATGGCGTGTTGTAAGTGTGGCCACGCACTGAACTAAATTATTGAACCAGGCATTCGAACCTCCGACAATCACAGCGAATACGACAGACTTTAGATCAACGTTTTTCGAAATCGAATACTTGCGCCACTAAATCAAGATGGGTCTTTGTCTTGGCCCCGAAATGATTATTTTAGGGCCCACTGAAAAACGAACATTTTTTTTGAAGTGCGATAAAATGTGCATTAAAATAGATGTGATTTCTCACGAATTGCCTTATAATGGCCAGTAATGTTTAATTGACAACGATTCCCAAAGTTAACACAATAATTCTTCAATTTGAACATGTTTGCGAGGACACGACGAGGAGACTGAATGTTATTTGGAAAATTAAAAACGTAGCTCAAACTTACCAAATTACAAATTTATGAAAATTAAGCTTTACACTCAATGAATAACTAAGTGTAACACACGAACTAATTCCTAGAAATATGTTACAGTATAGAGATGAGAGTAAATTCCGTCGCATTATACACGTACAGTTTCAGATTGATTTAGTGAAAAGACGGGGGGGGGGGGGGGGGCAGATGAATCTGTACGATTAGCTACAATTTGTTTGAAACTTTCCTGCTACAACCAAGCAACTGCAACCAGAAGTTTTGGCAGATGTGTGTGTGACAACTTCACTCAACTTTCTCAACTTCGTTCTTGTGGCTATACTAGTATCAGTGGACAGAAGTTGTATAAAATAGCCTCTCTGACCAAGCTCTCAAATAGAGCACACCCATCCTTCAATGCGCACTGTGGTATTCGGTTCAGTTATACTTAATAGCATCGATCGTACAATGGTAGGTCTACTTGACACAATTACACTTTCGTTGTTAAAACTCTTGGATCCCCTTGCAGCAGCCACAGTCGACCTCAATAAAATGGAACTCAAATCCTAGACCACAGTGTGATGATGCTAAGAAGCCATTTTGAGTTGCGAAATCGTATGGTATAGGCATCCATATGGTATATTTCTGAATTCTATTGTTTTGGTCGATTTTAAAATAAGTATGTTTTTTTTTAAATTATTATTAGAAGACATTTTTGAATGAATTTTAGAAATATATCTTGGAAAATCTTTTAAACAAACCTTTTTCAATATTATACAGAAGAAAAGTTTCTTTGGAAAACGTGAGCAAACAAATTCTGATAACAAAAATCTGTACCAATTAGTTGTAGGTCATATAAAGTTAGTATCTTGGAGTATACCGGTACTAAAATAAAAGTAAGATGGCTGCAACGGTGTGTTTAGGCATTTTGGCATCTGGGTTTATGTCACTGACTCATTGGTCGCCATACATCACCTTCTCGACTCTCAAGCACATTCGCTGGTAGGTACGTATTTTTAGCACTGAAAGAAATACAACAAAAAGCCAAAAATTTATTATTTTGCACCACGTTATAAAATGCGTTTTAGACGTATGATAAAAGTAATGTGTACTTGCACGTTGACGTGGCCGGATACGTGATTGGAACGCAAAGAGTGGCCGTAAAAGACGCTGGCAGCAGAAGGCGTCAAACCGAATCGTGAAATTAAAAGCGATACGTCTAACCAATGTGACCATCAACGGCGCCATAACAAGCGACTCCGCCCGCACCTTAATTAACGAGTACGTTTCTCTCGTCCATACGCTGACAAGTAGCACTAACTGACGAGCGCATGCTAATCGCGAAATTAAACAACAAAGATTTATTACGGTAATTAAAGTCAGTATATGTTCTGTCTACATGACGAGGCAAGACAGACTGCTGGTTGTTTCCTGGGAAACTCGGATGGTAGGAACGGAGCACTCATCCTCCAGAAGACGGTTCTTTATAGTACTCATTTAAAACTTTATGATTTATAGACAATGGCCGTGGGATTATAGTACACAGACACGAAATTCAGCTGCACTGCCCGAATGCTGCATAGAAGAGGAACGTCTTCCAAGCCCCGACCATGCAACCACAGGTTATTGCAACTTGAACGTTGTGATGCTAATGACGACCTGCACTTATTTAATTAGCTTGAAAAGTAGCAGCCTACTGGGAAAAGTTAGTGATTTGACAGAATGCAATTAATTCCGATCGAGTGTTGAAGAAAATATGCCAATAACGCCTGTCATTATGTGTTGGCATTCATTTAAATCCAGATTTTAGTTACTTGATGGTGAAAACTGATAATGAATCTATAGGTAGTGTAACACATTACCAAATCCTATCTTGTCATCAAATCAATCCATACGTCACACATCAGGGTATCAGAGATGACTCCAGAGATGACGATCAGAACTCGGCATTATTAGAAGACAACCAGACAAATACCACCTTGAAACTCCAGGAAGTTACTTGTGTCGTATGTCTGTAAATAACACGATAAGATAGGTGGGAAATGCCCTTGAGGAGTACGCCATGCTTGTTTACCTGGTGACGTCACTACCTGTAGGACTGCAGAACCACGTTCGCGTGAAGTGCGTTACGACGGAAGTGAAGGCAGCAATTAACAACCAGAGGGTGATATACCACCCGCAGGGAAGAACACTAAAGTGAAAAGTCCCTCTGAATTAATTCAGGCTGAGAAAGCAATGAAAAATATCTGAAAAGAATTCTCGTACTTTCAAAGGGGATGTATAATTGTGTGGAGTCACACAAGCGTGCTGACAGTGAGGGGTGATGGGTAGGCTTCGGACACCGCACGTTTTGTGTGAGCTGGTTCCAGTACGGCCCACCATATTCTTTGAAGGAAGTCACTAGCGAAAGTTTAAGCCTTCGTAAAAAGAAGCTAAAATTGAGGATTAAGGTCTAGTCTTACAATGTCCCAATAACTACTTATTCGTCGAATAGCTTGTTTTCTCCATGGCAACCACCAATCAAAACCCTTGAAATCCTCCAAATAGCTTAATTGCTACAAATAACTTTCTTATTAGGAGATTGTAAGACCGGCCCTAAGTACACGTTTTTCAGTCTGTCTTGCAGCGTTTTGAGAGACTCTTAAGCCCATATAAATAATGATAATCTGAAACTCGGTTCCGAATATCTTAGGTCGCTTAGTTCCCTTCTGGAGTGAAACAGTCAAGCGCAATGTTTTTCATCGTCCAGTCTCTCTCCACCTGATTCTTCCATTTCTTCTCTCATCCCATAATCTTTCATCTATCTTTTACTACCTCCCCCAGCTCTCACCTGATCTTTCTTGACGTTTAGGCACAGCCCATCCTTCTATTTGATTACTAAACTCACTCTTCTTCTATCTAACTCTGACATGTCAAAGTCGTCTGAAACTTTATTCCATCTGTCCACCTTCTACCTTGCTTCCTTTGTATTCTCACCACCAAGTTTATAGGCCTTCCCACAGAGTCACAGTCACAGGCCGTATCACAGTAAATATAACAATGATAGTAACTCCGCGTAAAACAAAGCAGAGGATTGAAATCGAGTAGGCCACAATCATGTTATCACCAGGACAGCTGCTTCTCTTTTGATTTTCAACCCTGCTAAATAAACACGGATATGACGATCGTACTGGTTAAAACATTCCCCACAAGAGTTCCAATACATCCCTACTTGTTGACTCCCGCTCAAGTGACGCAGCAACAGAACGTGTTTGTACGTGCCCCACTTTACCCCACACACACACGCGCTTACAGTAATCATCCTCTTTGTATGCACGAGCCCTGGGCCAACCGATGAGTCTACGTCACCCCAGCCAGGACATTATCCGCACTCGAGGTCTACGAGGGGCCACCCTTACTCGTAACTTGTTGGTAACTAATGGAGGAACTTAGTCGACAGAGAGGAATCAATAAGTATGAGCTTTCGAATATTGAGAAGGAATGAACACGGGTTGCAGGGGTGCCGTCAACACGTGGTTGTCTAAAAAAATAAATGGCATTCGAACATTTTCCGTCCGTTTTGGATCGAAATTACCTCATCTGTCGGCGACGGTGGAATGGGTCTGACGCAAAGATTTTGGAATAGTAGTACGTCTAGATGAGGGGTTGGTGATGACATCACGATTGCAAATTGAAGGCCGTCATTAGTATGACGTTATATGACTTGATTAATTCAGATACTATACGTGGATCAGCATATGTTTCATCTATTGACTTTTAAATAGAACATTTACATCAGTACTATTAAACAAACTAAATGTACCAAGTGGAACAAGTTGTTTAGCTTGAAACATTGAGTAAATAACTAAATTAAAAGTAATCTCGCAGGTATGTCATACTAACATAGAACTATATGTTGAAGGAGAACAGGATTCGTCTTACAACTTGACCTCTTAAGTCGGTAATGCTGACGTCTGTAATCCAATACGTCCCCAATCTAAAGAGCCCTCGTAATATCTCGAGTACTTAGAAACTGACCACTAGTGTCCGCTTCCAGGGCTGAATGTTTCATGGGCGAGGATCTGCGGCCGAGTATATAAATGATTTATACGGGATGTAATTACACTCTATACAGCGCATACCTCCTCCTCTTCCTTCGCGCACTGTTTTGTTTTGTTTTTATGATTTCAACTATGGCCACGATGGCAGAACAAATTAACAAAGTGAAATATGGTTCACGCTCGAGCATTATGTGAAACATGGGGAGATGGAAAACTTAATTGAACGTTACAACTACTTACTTTTTGGTATACTAATATGTGCAAAATGAAAGTGAAATTTTAATATGAGCTTTCCGTGTGGGTTAAGATTAGGGATTTAGTATCAATTTAACTCGTTTTGAAAGTCCCTAAAAAAAAGCAAAGGGTAGACGACTATAGGGATTACCAATACAAAAACCACGGTGAAACCACATTTATAACATTCACAACGTTGAAAAAATGTAAATATTCAGAAATCCGGTTTCGTTAGGACTAACGACTATACGACAAACATTTTCCATCAGCAGACTCGCTAGTTTCGATATGAGTTCTATATAACGCGTACACATGTTTGTCATATACAGTTTAAGTCAGCATTTCCACATATTTTTACTTTTACAACGTGTGTACATTTGCGGTAACGAGGAGTTGACATGATATTCTCTTAATTAATTACCCCCGAGTAAACAATGTTCATTGCTGTTTTGAAAAGTTGTTCGTTTTCAGCCATGATAGTATTAGGCACCCTGTATGTCAAATTGATTAAAATGTGGAAAAACGTTGAATCCTCACCAAATCAAAATTATTTTCAAAATATATGATGCCTATTCCTTCCATATAGTTAACGCCAGCGGTCGAATAGGTGTAGGTAAATCTATCTGTCGTACAAGGCGACTATAAAGACTGACGCTATATGACTTATAGTGGTTAAGAACGTCGTTAAATAACTTATAATCACAACGATTATCAATAATCTGTAATTATGGTATTTCTACCGATGCCCCCCACGGCACAAATTCTGGCGGCATCCATGGTTGTGTAATGTGTATGGCGTTCCGGAGATGGAGACACAAAAAACACAACTCGGCGCGTTTTTGGTATTGACAGTTGTAGTCCAATTCCCCGTAGAGCGAGAAACTTCCCCGCCATACAATCAGCAACCAGATCCGCAATCAAAAACACAATGCCCAATTTCCTCGCTGGCAATACTTCCGAAACGAGGGTCGTAACTACTTTACAGTTACGTTTCAAATCCATGTAGATTGAACTCAATTGGCAAAGTTTAAAACTGCAAACTTACGTAAGTGTATTGCGCGGGTTTCAGCGTTTAATGTAAAACAAGACAATTGCATCAGTGTCTCGGGCTGTATTCTCGTCCCAACTAAAGTAGCAGTGATGCTACAATTAAGGCGGCGTCTACTTATTAACCTGAAGTTCATTTGCACAATTAGCGTGAAATGTTGTGTACATAACTGTTGAATAATAAAACGCTTCTGCGTGTATGTCTGTAAAAATGTAATTACAAGGCGAGAGAACCGACGGCGTTCGCTGCTAGAAAACAGCATGCGCTCTATTTTAAGCTGTACAGCGAAGTTTGCAACAAAAACTACACTTCGATGATTAACTATTTACTTAATTCAAGAAAATATGAACGTTGTAAAGCTCCGTTACCTAGCAACGAAAAACAGAGTGGGAATTGGTTCCGAGAAGAAAACTGGGATTTTAAAAATAAAACCTATTACCAGCACGTTGTTTCACGAGACGATGAGTTGATGAAGATGAGGAGGAAGGGCTGCTTGAACAAAAGAATGTACTTATTGATTCTCGTTGCGATTCTGAAGACTCTTCCATACGCATAACGTATTATCCGTACTTGATCGTATACACAAAAGTGTGTTTATGTGTTTACGAAATTAACAAAATATGAACGTGCACAAATTTATTAATTATTAAACGAAACGGTAAAACGTTACAATGAGAATATGCCTGGTGCTGACAGTTATTTATTTAAGCTTGAACTATTGTCTAATGGCCCGTCGAGAAGGATCGAAACGCAAAGTGATAATCTGTTTCACGATACGTGCATGTAGGGATGGGCCGTGGTGTAATTAGCGTGTACACCTTTGTCTGTCATTATTCAACATCGACTCTGTTACTTTAGGGGAAGAAGTCCTTCCACGCTGCTGAACGCACGCATCGACGCGCTCACCCATGTTACACCCTTTCCCTCAGCTTCATTGCTCAATCCAAGCTCTCATTGTCAATCAATTGAACGTATAACGCCGACGCTGGAAATTAATAACGAAACTTCAGACCGTATCCGTTTAAATGCTCGGATACAAAATAAATAAAATAATATTCCCTGACATCTTTCATGCTTCGTCTGAAATTGGAGGAAATCTATTTACGTCAAGCGCGATCAGAAATAGAAGATTGCCGCGCGAAAACTCAAGCGTTTTACGATTTTAGAGTTTTGAATTCAGATGATTTCACTCTCGAGTGTTCTCAAGGTACGAGGGTCGGGGGTGGGAGGGGGGTGGGGGGGGGAGGAGGGGATGTGTGCTACTTTGTCGACGACTTCCCTTCGAGAGTTACATTATGAGAGGTTATCACTTGGGCAACAAGGCTTTGCTTGTGGAATAATACAAGGTAAGCTCCACTCAATCCTGAACGCACCCACACTCAGTGGTGTAGTGGTGCGTATACGGGCGTATACGCCGTATACACACTGCTCCGGCTAAATAACTTTCGTATACACACTGGTTTTGGTTATGATACGAGTGATACGCAATGATACGGTCGTAACATGCCTCGAATGATGGACACATTATTCACGATTGTCAGCTTTTCTCTATTGGTAAAATTGTGCTCTCTGGCACGGGCATTTAATTGGCACAAGGCCTCAAATCCTCTAAGACCACCCCTGGATCAGGGAGTCACGATTCAATTTGAAGTCCCTGCGTCCCGCCAAACACCAAGTGGGATACAATTGTATCGCTTGGTAAAAATATTGCAGTGTCAATTATCAACAGCCAAGTATCAACAGATATAACTATCGGCCACGGGCGGCGTGTGTGTCGCCAAACCACTTCCCAAGCCCCCAAACCTATTCCTGAACAATTCTCGTCAGTGTTCAAATTATTGTTGGTGATTTTCTGGTTTTGCACTACAAAAACGGCAGTATTTTGGGATTGCATTCAGTCCGGTATTGGTATCTAAAATGCTCAAGACACACTCTTAAAAGCCTGGTTTTTTAAATCGCCTGCGGCGCCATTGTTGGGGGGCTTTGCCCCCCAAACCCCCCCATGTTCTATTGTCTGGAAAAAGGTGTCCCTCCAGCTTCCCACTGAAGCGTATACGTACTGGTAAATTTGGCACTACACCACTGCCCACACTTCAACTTGGTGCTCGGGAGCAGAGATTATTATAGGCGACAAGGCTTACTGGGGAAATCATCACAGACAGAGACGAAGATCTGCCGGGAAACTTGTAGAAACAAGCCACAAGCGCAATTATATACGAAACACGCGACAGCTTCTGATATGTGTGCCAACCAAAATGTATCTATATTCACAAACACTGAATATGAAAACAAACATGAGATGTAACATTACGTTGTACGCTTTCACGGATTTAATATATGCCTGCATTTAAATACATGATTTATTTTTGAGTACATTTTATTAGTAGGCTACATACATTATTGTATTTTTAAAAGCAGTTGTCCAATCAACTATTAAAAAGGACACATCTTTATTTTCCCATTCTTTTATTGGTAAAAGTAAAATGTTTCTAAATACTATAAATATTAAATAGCATGCCTCATGTATGAATTGTTTACAGCATGACTGTGTTGAATTCAATGTTCAACAGTGTATTCATTGTTGTTGATCAAATAAGAAAAATAACGAGGTCCCAGTCAGTAGGCGTTCTTCCAGAAATTCTTCAAAAACTTTCAAATAGTGTGTGAACATTTTACATTTTTGTAATAATGACTCTTTGATGATCATTATTGAATGTTATACGACAAGGGTTGGTATGCAAAACGCTTATTTTTTGCATAAAATAATGACTTTATTAAAAGGTAGGGTATATGCTGACCTCTGTGCTGGAACTACCCCGGTAATATAGAAGCTGAAATAGGCTTGACCCGGAATTAATTGGTACAGAATTTTTTTTATCAGAAGTTGTTTGCTATGTATACCTTTATGTTCCGAAGAAAGTTTACCGCCGTCCGACCCCCCTAATTAACGTTATTAATTAATTTGCTAAAATTAATTAATGCTTATATAATAGTTATTTTCAAACATTTTTCTGATATTGTATATTAAATACATCAAGTAAGGCCTTTTGTAATAAGAACAACACTGAAAACCTGTATATAGATATTTTGGCAAGCATTAATTAATTAATACTAATATAATAACATTTTTAATAAAATGGTTCCCGTGTATAATTGGTACAATGGAATATATAGTTGATAGTTGTAAATACATAAGTAAACACATATGAAACTACTGTAGAAAGTTTACCGAAATAAAAGTAATATTATTTTGATAAATCAGCATAATTAATGAATACATTAATTACCGATTGTTTAAAAGGAATACATATTTGAATGTATGCATTATGGGTATCAAAAGAAAGCTGCCGATCCATGGGTTTTAATATCGGTATCTCCGGGTGAATTAAAAACAAAAAAAATACATTTTTCTTTTGGGGGGAGGGGGGGGGGGGGGATGCAGATATTTCGTCAAACGTATGAAATAAAAGCTAATACCTTGTTTTTAGGAAAAGTACCATTAAAAAAATGTACCCTAGTGCTTGGCCTATATATTGGGGAGGAGGGCGGTTGGGGGTGGTGGAGGGGGCGGGGGTAAATAAAACAGGCACTTTATGAACCCATTTTAGATGTGATCTAACCAATGATGAAAGTGTGCCGCAGCGCCGTACTGGAACTTATTTGAATCCCAGTTCTTACTTACTTTTTATGTATATACATCACATTCTAGCAATGACTAACTTGTTTCGTATGTTTTAAAATACCAGATATAAATAACATTTCAAAATATAGTCAAATAGACCCGATGTGAAATAAACTCAGCTTAACGAACAAGTATCACTGACACACTTCAACAACAGAACAGTAATTTGCGTTAAAACAGTAATATAATAAGTCGAAAAAACAAGATTACTACGTCCATGGAAAACATGTTAAGTAAGACTTAATTTTAATAAAAGTCTTTAAAATGTTTGCTGAAGACTAAAAATTTCACCTTATTGTCTCTTTAAACCTCTTGTAATTGGGTGAAAGGTGGAGGGGAAAAGATCATTGAGCTACAGCCCTTCTTTCTTACCACTTGCATCACTGGATCTGGCACCAATTGATGTGACGTCATAAATATGAGGTCCGGTTTCTCCGATACAAAACTTATGGCCCGTCTACCAAGATTTAACAAAATGTGTAATGTCATTACTGCGGAATTTCTCAATGAACAGTATAACACAAAGATTTCACCCGTAATACCAAACAAACTTTAACGTTTAGATAAACATATAATAAGACTTACATTTTTATGCAATTCATACAACAAAGTAAATAAGTTGTTGATATTGATTACTTGGGTATCGAATTCAGTGAGCGCAATTATTTTTGAGCCGTTCATTTGTGGAAATACAATAAAGTCGATCCTTTGATGATTTTCCAACGACTCTCGCGCGTCTTTCGAGAGTCATCAGAGGCAACACTACCTTCAGATTATTATACTATATTTGAGTGTTCCAAGGCAAGATCCAAATTTTTCTCTTGTGTATACTGTTTAGAATATAAAGCCCCAACCGCAATTGTCGGTATCGGGATCGCAATCGCAATTAAGAAATCATAGAAGAGTTAATCTACATGGTTCTTATGGCGCTGTTCACAATAAAATCTTTATGTCGTAATGAGTTAGCATAAGAAAATGTACGGTAACGATCCATCCCGACCCCGATTATGATCACGAATATGAATATGAATACGAGAATATGGAATATGAAAAAATAAATAACAATTGCTTTGTATTTTATGGAGGGCATTGACTGCATCGTTTATACATTGGTCTAGAGACAAATCTTATGAAGAGCTGCTATGCAATATGCATGCTTAGTACATCAAAAGCAAATACTAAAATACCACTGTAGTAGTTGATGGTGATTATAATGGGCTATCAACAACAGCAAAATAAAAAAAAAAATTTAAACGGAGTGGCATGGTTATAAACGCCCTACAATCCAGTTGAACCAAACATGACTGTTGCTTGAGCAGCAAAAATAATTTTCTCACCAACCCAATCAAGTGGCCATATTATTGTTGTGTAATTAACAAATCAAGATTCACTAAGCTTCCTACATCGGGTCAAGACAATAACCTATCATAACAGTACTTCAAGCAAAAGATGATGCCGCACGTAGAGTCAGCTAACCATGAGAATTATACCATCATTGCCTGGTAAATCACTGCAAAGTGAATCTTGGTAGGCGGGCCTAGAATTTTGTATCGGATTATATTATTGGCGGTGTTTAACGACGTACCCGACCTCTAAGGTCATATGACGTCTTCCGAATCAGGTCCATCTATACATCGCGAGGTCGTCAATCGTCATAAAGTGAGTCCAGCAAGGGAGGGCAGGGACAAGTGGGAGAATAAATCATCAGTGGGATAGTGGGGGTGAGGGAATATCACTGGGTCTCCTTTCGTCACCTCTTACGACCAGCAGGGTCACTCTGGGCTTATTCTAACCCAAGCCGTGACGGGTCTTTTGTATCGGAATCTCATATCTATGAATTCACATAAATTAAATTGGGTAAACATTAAAACATTAAAATTGAATTTACAAGGTGCTCTTTTACTAACCCCCCCCCCCCCCCCCCCCCCCTCCTCACCAATATATTAGCCAAGTACTAGGGCACATTTTCTTTTATCGCCTTGTTAAAGTACTTTTTCTAAAAACGACGTATTAATATCTTTCGATTGATACGTTTAACGAAACATCTGCATCCCCCCCCCCCCCCCCCATCCCCTAGGAAAATGTTTTTTTTTTCTCCCGGAGATACCGATAATAAAACCCACGTATCGGCAGCTGTCTTTTGATACCCATAATGCATACATTCAAATATGTATTTCTTTTAAACATCGGTAATTAATGTATTCATTAATTATGCTGATTTATCATACGAATATTACTTTTATTTCGGTAAACTTTCTACAGTAGTTTCATATGTTACTACTTATGTATTTGCAACTATCAACTATATATTTCATAATACCAATTATACACGGGAACCATTTTATTAAAAATGTTATTATATTGATATTAATTAATTAATGCTTGCCGAATTATCTATATACAGGTTTTGAATGTTGTTCTTATTACAAAAGGCTTTACTTAATGTATTTAATATACAATATCAGAAAAATCTGTGAAAATAACGATTATATAAACATTAATTAATTTTAGCAAATTAATTAATTACGTTAATTAGGGGGGTCGGTCGGCGGTAAACTTTCTTCGGAATATGAAGGTATACATAGCCTACAACTTCTGATAAAAAAAAATTCTGTACCAATTAATTCCGGGTAAAATTGCTATTTGACCGGGGTAAACTGCAATACCTAATTTACGGAAGTTTAGCCTCAAACTATATTCATGACGTCACGTGAATATCTTTGTAAGTAAGTAAGTAAGTAAGTAAGTAAGTAAGTAAGTAAGTAAGTAAGTAAGTAAGTAAGTAAGTAAGTAAGTAAGTAAGTAAGTAAGTAAATGAACAGTAACTATCGCTGAGTTTTTCATTATTATATCACAGTATCAAGACAGCGACACTTATTATCATGGCTCCTTTACGATATGAAGTTGCTTTTTCATGACTTTGATTTATTTTTAAGTAACTGATGTACCGGGTACAAAGGTCAATAAAGACAAACATACAATACATTATGAAACAGTAACATCATGGTGTTTCATTTGTATATATTGCAAATGAAAATATTCTAAACAATATGAATTGAATATATGCCATAAATTAGTGCTATAAGATAGAACGCAAACAACCAACATCGTGAGCTTCCCCTATTTGCTGTGGTTATCATCCTAGCACGAAGCACACACGGATCAATTCCTGGCAAACAACTCACTAACCGACGCCAATTTGTTACGGGACCGGGATCGTGAGTAAATGTATAACAATCAATCAATAATTGACGAAATAGGATATACCTTTACACCAATCAATTTTAATGTCCTATACTCGTGTTATCAATAAATTGGAGCTATGATTTGGACAAGTAGATAGAATGCTGATATGGAGATGCCGAATAATTCAATGTCGGAGGTTTCCCATAAAAGTTGGGTGTACGACCATTTGAAATTATTTAATAAACTATAGGCCTACTGAAAACTACGTTTCTATTTAGTATGAATATAACGGTAGTAACTAGTGTATGAATGTTGACGAAGAAACGAGTATTTTTCAGGATATAAGATTTGAATGATGCTATAAAGTCGAGTAAAAAGTATGAATAATACGACAAGCTGCATATTAGGAGTGCCGTTCTTTGTTTCTAACAACTAGCATACTTATTCCTTTGTATTTGCTCTCAAAAAGTGTTTTAAACTTCGTACCAACTGTGCGTATATTCTCCTTGAAGTGTGCTTCATGTTGACAACGAACGAAGCGAGTTATACCCACGTCAACACAAGCAGGAACCAATTGGGAAATAGGACCGTCAGACGTCAGCATCGAAAATGTGTGCCAACCATACCTATCATTTGTAGATCTTGCTGCTGTTTACTTTATGGGGTCGTTTGAGAGATCCGTTAAATCTTAACTACACTGCATTATGTCGTAAGGTTGCAGTCGACTCTAGTCTAGAATGTGCATTGGATACAAACTAACGGCCGAAGTTTGTATTGAGATAATTAACTTATCTAACGAGGATCGCAAGCACGTATGCCAAAAGTTTCGTGTACGTTTCTTGGTGCTAACATTGTAGAAGTGATTTACACTGACGATTATGAATGGGACTGGATGTAAGAAAAGATACGTTCGGAGGTAAACATGGATGAGAGCTCTTGAACTATTTTCTCCGTCTTACTTTTCACTTTTCATACCTTCCCCATCCTTCCATAACTGTTTCCATTCTGTTTCACCTTATAAATAATACCAATAATTTCAATTTGTTTTCATCACCTCAACACCATATACAAAATTACTATCACTTCATTCTTACCCATGATGAGCCTTCCCCCCCACCCCCACCCCCCGCCCGTCATGTCTAGTTGCAGCTTTACACTCAATCAAAAATTTTTTTTTTAACTCTTAAAATATATACATACTTATTTTAAGGAAATGCCTTTATTTTAGTGCCATTAGTTAGATTATAGTTTTTTGGGCTAAGGAAGAAAACTAACTTAAAAATGAGCAACGTTTACATGTTTTCCAAATGGGTAACTGGCGCCTGGATCGTCCACTACAGTCCAAAGAACTCCACTGACTGACCACCCTCTCCATATAGTAGCCAAATACTGAACAATAAACAGTAAACACACATCTATTACATTAACGGGTTAGTGAAAAATATCTAGAACAATTCTTCCAAAACGTATTTCCACACGCTACGTAGGTTGCCTGACAGTATTTAATATCAAGATAAAGCATTATCAAACGCTTAACACTTTCTCCCCTAGCCAACATTCTGGAATTCTAGGCACTTCCAAGGAAACCATAGAATGTGCTGGGATTTTTGGGGTAGGCTCTCGAAGCTCGCTCGATTTCGGCTGCTTGCAAAGCGATGTTAGAGCGAAGATATCTCATACGGGTCTACGACTCAATGCCGCCAATCAACTTACAAGGAAATACTATCTTACATCCCACTTACATACTTTTACTAAAGAGAAGTCCATACATTCACGCCTAAGAATATGGCACGACCGCACGACGCTCTTAGTTAACCCAGTATATAGTAGAACGATTTTTTTTTTTTTATATTTGCTAACGTATGGTTTGTATGTCACCATCTTTTAAAAATACACCTTACTTGAATGATATACCACAATGTAAAGCGATTGTCAACAAGCAATATAATGAAGGTATGGGGGAAAAAGTCACGTGAATATAGATTCAGTCAGGCCGCGGATAGAGATAACAAAAGCCACTCCGTAATATTTGTCTGCGCCATCACAGTGTTTTCATACTAAATAGTCAATAGACAACCTTGTCAGTTTGAAAACGTCTTCAAACCGCTGGCCACATATTGTCATTATTTGATTGAGTATACAAGGGGAATATTAGTTGGACACGAGACATCAGGAGGGAGGGGAAATCAAAAACCGCTATTTTTCATACATGCTGGACATTATTGACAGGTTATTTAATTTTTCTTCTTTTCTTTTGTATTTTTTCCATCTACAACGTTCAAGTTAGTTGTACGTATCATCAAGTGATGAATGTATATGTGTTACTTAAATTCCCATGTACCAATTGATTGTTTCTGTCTTATTATATCTCATATATTTTCATCTCATTGTATTGTCAATTTACTTTAACATGAGTATACTTTCGTTTTTCGGCGAAAATTATTTACGTTTCTAAAGTTGAATTTATAATTTAATTTAAAATCGTGTTTCTTATTAGGTTTGTTGTATAAATAGTATATCTTATTCTACGTTGTAATTTAGATTTGCAATTGAATTGGTTAAACAGTAAATAAGTTTCAGTTTTCAATAGAAGAAGAACGACTCTCGTTCAAACCCATCGGATTTGTAGCATTGGATTCAACTAGATTTAGAAGTGGGCTTTGGTATCCGTATTGGCAATTCCCTGACGGTCCATGTACAATAATTGGATTAACAATTAATAAAGCACGCTCGTTGCTTTACAATCAAATACGTTAATGTGAAGGTAAACTTACAAACTCGAAGCAAACACATATCGCATAAGTGATCCCAAACTAAGTACTAAATAAATTATTATGTTGACACTAGAAGCAATTTGACCGCAATGCGCCAGATGCCCACGCTTTAAATAGTTAAAATGATGCCATACGAAAGTATGCGATGTAACCGCTGCAGTTTGTCAGTGGTGTATTGCTGAATTCAACCCCCCCCCCCCCCCTTTCACCCTTTGGAGAAAAACGATAGCTTGAGGTTCGTCGATTCAGACATGTACTATACTTCTAAACGTTCGTGATGTTTGCGATTCAAAAACTTAGTTCACCCCCCACCCGCCACCTCCAACGCCTCGGCCACATTTACGGTTCAGTGTCTCCGCTACGCCACTGGCTCAGACACCCCCTCTTCCCCCCACACCCTCCTTTTAATATACTTTACGCGCGTAGGTGATTCCTTCCCCTCCACTCGAAACTCTTCCCTCGATCCAAAGCATTTAGATCCGAGCTTTCCTTCAATAACTTCCCTCGTCGCTGCTGACATGCACTTCAATGGAAAGATATGTTACTCTGCTCTCTATCTGAAACATGCCTAAGCGATGCTGTAGTGTGTGTACATTAAATTGGCGTTTGAATTAATAACAAATTCTAATTGGATTTCACGGACTTTTATTCGAATCAATTAATGTAATATTTTCGTATAAGCTTAGCTCTTTTACAGCAGTCAATTATAAAAGGATTTTAAACGGCGAGAAACAAAATAATAATATTAATTATGATATCAAGACTTGGTCGGGAGAATATTTAAATAAAATACGCACACGAACAATAACCACGTTCATAAAATTAAAACCCTTCTCAAAGTGCGTATACATTTTCGGGAGTTCCGCTCCCTTCCTCAGACGCGAGAAGGCAACACCTTAACTCATTAAAGTATTATTAATATAAAATACCTACATTTTGAAGGACACATTGAATACTTATGACTTTATATTTATTGCTATAACAGCCATTGCAATGGAGAACTTATAAAACTAATGATCGTACGTGGATGAGTAGGCAGATTGTTGACAGAGCTCCTTAACACCTATTCAACCCAGGGCCCAGCCAGGGTGCAGACATCTATATTTACATAACGCTAAATAGGTCTAACCATACCGGCCTACATTTAACTAAAGGAGCTCTTACACAAGCAATCTTTATTGCCAGCAATAGCAGCAATGTATTACACTTCAATGACATATTGTCCTAGTTTATATTGGTATAAAATGTCCACGTGCCACTACACCGTTCACCCATTGGTCACCTGTGGGCAATATTGCTGAAAAGTAGAGCAGATTTCTAATTTGAGCAATTATTACTACCAATGTCAATTTGTTGAAGTCGTCTAAACGCGCTATGGGATGTGTGTACTCAACTGGCCAGCAATATATTTCGGAAATGCACTGCTCATGTATTCATAGGTTGCACGTGCGTCAAATCTTTGCGCGTAGCGGCCACATTTGTGATCAAACTTTCACGTTGCCATGGAGAAACAATTGTGGTAGAAAACAGAAATCCTTATTCCTTTACAATTCAGCCTGTTTTTGAGATAAAATTGTTTTACGTGATGGTTTTTTTTAATCTTTGTATTACTTATGTTTACTTTTTACATTCTAAGTTAGGCTTGTTTATTAAATTTGAATAGTATTTGCCAATGATCTAGGATAGGTCCTCATCAATTGTGTCGCAATTATGGCCGCTGTGACGTCACGTGGGAACTATGAATAGAAGACCTATATAACGCCATTTTTAGAACCTATAGTCATGCCCTCGACGTGTTCTTGAGAAGGAACCGAAAAATTAATTCCATCGCGGTTTTAATTTAATCTACAGGCGGCAGTCTTTACTCTTACAGATTAAATTAGTTATTAGTTACTCCTTATTATGATTATAAGAGTACAATGAAAATATCGTGGGACGTCAAACCTCGAAAAGTTACCAACCGCCAACATAGGACGGTCTAAGTAAGGAAAAATATTACATTAAGGAATAAATATAATTAAGCCACCACCTTCGGGGCTTCAGCGTCTTTCCTTCAACCAAAATATAAACTTTTCTACGCTCCAGCTAGAGTCTGGATTAACCCAAACGAACGACTTCTTTACAAATCACAGCAGCCGCTGATAAACCCGAACGTAATCTCGGCGCGACTGGCGACTGATTGGTTAATGCAGATTCACTGACATCTCGATCAACTTTCAACAAGATTCTCAAGCGGTCCGCGGTAGATTAGCGCTCTCTGTGATGAGAAGGGTAAACTTCAGGCTAGGACGTTCCATGGCTTGCATGGCCGCACGGTTATAGGGTGTATTCACGTATTGCGCATGGTGGCCACATTGGAGGCCACAATGGCATGTGATTGGAGGTTCATTGTTACTATATTTCAGCTGGTGTTTGATGCAAATTCAACTGTTCTCTAACTTTGGTTTGCTATTATATTACTTAAAATCAACATAAACAAACTCTTTTGTCTCGATTACTCTTTTAATCGTTTACAAAAGCATACAATAATCATTTTCGTACACTTTATCGGGGGATATACGTGTTCAAACTTGTCATATTTCCCCGTAAACAATATTATTCGTTTTCTATTGACAGCTAAATGAAACTGGAAATAGTACTATAGGATGGCCTCCAATACGGCCGATGTGACGTCACTTGAATACTCCCTCTAGACGGTCACATTTCCGACATTCTTCAATCAGATGCAGTATTTCTTGGTGTACATAATTAAAAGAGTATTGCGCATGTTGTGTGTATTGTAATATTTACAAGACAGAGCCAGATGCACACTCGAGTTAAGTATGTGGTTTGTCTGTGGTTGCTACTGAGAGCTTCTTATGGAAAATAACATGTAATAAAGCAATTCCATAGCAACAAATCCTGTACTTAACTTGACACTTGACTCTGCATAAGGCTCTTAGAGCCAGATGCACACTCGAGTTAAATATAGGATTTATATATGGATAGCAACCATAAATAAATCCAATAGAGACACTAGAGTGAATAACACAATGGTCCTACATATAATTTCATTTCACTTTGCCAGAAATGCGCATATTGATAAAGAATTTAACTCAACTGTGCACCTGGCCTTTGCTTTGCAACAATATGAATATTCTACAATTGCAAATATAAATCTCAATGAAACTACAATAACAATCTAAAAAACAAACAAACAATCTTAAAGTTATATTGACATAATATGATGTGCGGATATGAAACAAAATGAATGTATGTGCATGTGACTGATGTGAGTGAATGTGAACGCCTATAGTAAGGTTTCTAGGCCTCTGCTTACTTCGCAAAAAGTTTACAATGTGAACATTTTTATACTGAGATATTAAAAAAGAAATAAAACTCGACACCTGAAAGCAGACGAAATAAAAATATTTCGTTACATTTTTACGTTTGAGTCGAGGGTGAACAGTTCACGCTTTAGTGCATGGTTTCCCGTGAAGACATAAACGCAGCCCATCAGCCTCACGGAATCCCCTAACCAATAAACGCGAAAAACAAAATGGTGAACGACACCGATCAATCTACCCCATACAGTCCCGAAATTACAGGCGCGTGTTATAAAGCGTCGCCCGCGTCCTCATAAAGGAACTAAATTCTTTACGCATCCATCCAGTAATCACGTGGTCGATTTTCCTTTCACACGGGGTCATGCGATTTTCCGCGCCATTCAAGCTTTCTATGGGTGAAATTACGTCCGAGGAATTGATACGTTTAGGGGGAATTGGGCGTCGGGCTTTTATTTGTGTCTATATCTTATCTTCGTTCTCTTGCTGATCGCTCAATCGTTCGGCAAAATACATAAATCATAAACGGACCATCGTCAAAAACGAAGAAATTGGCTTTTCCATTCGATAAAACATCATTTACCTATAAAACGAAAATGCCGAACGTTATATGTTGTGAGGCATGTTGGTCCGGTCGGTGAAAGTATCGAGACTACATTGGAAGGAACTAATATTGGGTGGATGGAGAGATGAATCCCTCCTTCCAATGCCTGAGGTCCAGCCAGGGTTCATGATAGCAACGAAGCACATAATTAACGGTACAATGTCGCCCACTGAAAATCAGTAAGTCTAATACTAATGTAACTGAGTGGGAAGAGGACAAAAATAAAATAATCTATTTATTTCGACGCGCTCTCACAGAACTTTTTATTTCAGGTTTACTCACAATTGACGACCGTAAATTTTAATTTTGTTTGATTTATTTACAATGAATAACGCATTTCTTTATTTTATTTCATTTTATTTATACATTGAAATATTATGCATTAAATAAAATGAGGGGAGAATAATTTGAAAAATCGTGTTTGCGCATGATTCGTCTGTAAATTCAATGTGTTTGAAGTCTGTCAGTTGTGTTTCTATTTCCCAGAAGAACGCAAGGTAAGATAAGCTAGTTGTTTAGACTAGACTGGATGTCTTCAAACGCCTGGAAAAGGCAAAGGGCACAAACGGGCATATGGCCAGCCACAGGTTACAATTAAAGAGCTTAGTTTGGCAGAACAGCAAAGAAAACAACCGTCAGCAGCATTGTTATCGTGTCTGTCTGCCTATCTGTCTGTCTGTCTGTCTTTTCTTGGAAGCGCGAGAATACAAGATCGATAGAGTTGTTATACCGTGTTCTATGTCAACGACTTCAGTTAGGTGGCAGAGGAGATATGGATGATTGCAAAGATAACAACGTTGAATATGTAATAATACAACGTGTATATAAATTAATCTAATAACAACATAGCGTGAATATCTAACATCTCTCTCAATATTTGGACGCAAAAGTGCCAGACAAATAAATATACCCCTAGCCAACCATAATGTATTTTATCTATTTGGGTTTAACGACGTACTCGACAACTAGGTCGTATGGGGTCGGAGGATTATTGGAGGAAACTGACAAGTAGGAGGTAACGAGGAGGAAAAGAGAAAGGCGAGGTCGTGAACTGCCCTTCGTGTAGCTTCTCAATCTTTACCTGTCCGGAGGGTGGCCTTACCAGAAGCATACGGTTCCGCCGGCAGAGCTCTCTGGACGATAAGGTAGCAGTCCCTGAGTATGAACATCCTACAACGCTCTACAAAGAAACAATAATAAGTCCCAACAGACCGGATAAAAACAGGATATGCCGGGTATGACTGACCGCTAAATATTTAGCCCGCCGATAGCTTGTTGTCTACACAGGAGCCACAAATCAGAAGCGTGCAAAATTGCAATCATGAATGAGATTGCCGCCTTTTATTGAATATTTAAACAGTGTTAAATAAAAGGCAATATAAAAAATATGCACAAGATATATAAGATTGTATGGTGGAAGATAAGTAGGTATAAATAATGTATTTATTTTAGCTTATATCGCTATTACAAATTAAATTAGACACAGAATTAAAGCACAGTCCAAGTGCATGTCCCACTGAAAAGCAGTTGTTTGAACTGAGATTGTAGACAATTATTTATTTGATTAAGTTATTTAAAATCTAAATAATACAATATTACTGTTTGGAGTCATGCAGTTGCAGTGATGCAACTTCAGATAATGCTCTGTCAGTCTTCACAATTTAACGAACACATCTTCTTTTCCTTAGGCCTGCTGTTCTGCAAATCGGTCAAAATTTCAAACCTTACCACTTGCAAATGTCTCGTATTTTATCACACTGACAAAATTGCGCGGTTCCCCCAAATGAAGCGTAGCGAAGGAAACGTAATTTGTCGCTTTACTTTGTAAGGAAGGATGAATTGTGCGGCTTCATGTCTCACGTTGCTTGGGATCTTGTTACCACTAAATATAAGCGCCCTCTGTCCAATACGCACCCTTACACGCATTCCACACAAAGCCATGTAAGTGCCTAATGTGACACCGCGTACAAACGACTCGGGCCGTATTTTGGCATCGTGGTCATGTGGGAGGCACCCTCACTCCAGAATCAATAACTTAAATTATTTTCCAATCGCAATCCTCCATACTCGGAGTGGATACGGGAAATGTGTTCCGTACTGCGGTGGAAATCGAATATATTTTCATTACACGCGCATCGGATCCTCTTCTAATGCATCTGAGTCCAAACCCAACAACAATGAGCAGCAATTCCATCAGAAATTGGTTTATGTTACGTGAATTTCTAGTTATATTTACATAAAGGCGAGTTGCGATATATGTTGACACACCGAAGAGAGCTTATTTTGTGATCTGGTTGGGTATACATACACAAACAACTAGCGGTGAGATCGCGAATGAGTCAAATTTAGCATTCCCATACACTCATCGGTTGTTCAGCTGCCTTTCGGTTTGTTCATTCGCCTACACCTAGTGTGAAGAGTGTAAATATCGAGTCGTGTCGTTCACATCAGGCTACTACTTTGCACTACTATACGTTCGATCGCAGACACCGGTACCTCAGTGTTTACATTCGCCCTTGAGCGACTGGTTATTAAACGCGGTTTCGGGCGACAAATATTGTGAAATTGAACGGATGCTGCAAGTCAAATGAAATGTGTGATTTAGACCACTTCAAAGGTGGACGGTAACTGACTATTGCAAACGACTGTTATATTGATTGCGTTAGTTAAAAATTAAATGTAATTAAAATTAATTGTAATTAAATTAAGTTTTACTTTTGCAAATATTGCACTAGTGTCTTTATTTTGCATACCGGACACCAGCGTCAATGGCCAGTGTGCGGTTCTTCACAATCCGTGCATATAAGTTAAGCAAATGTGGGCTAGTTCAGGAGGTGGAAGGGCGATCACTCTCCTCTGGAACACCATAGCTACCATTGGTTAGAGCAGATTGGAGGCGAAAGCTTGGGTAACAGCTTCGTTCTTCTCGTCAAGTGCTCGGCAGTCCAGGTTAGTGAGGAACCTATATGTGACTGATCAAAGCTACACCGTCTTTTCGGATGGGACGTAAGGCCGATGGTCCCCTTGGTACTTTTCGACAGGAGTAAGTTACGTGCCGGTACCGAGTTTCCCCTCCTCCCTTCTCCATCATCATGATCATGCATCGTTGTTAATCATTTGTTATACTGGTCACTGTACAATTGCATAAAATGCTGTATGTGAGCAATTCATAAATAAATAAAAACGTTTATAGAAGTTATGTCAGATACGGGAGGCAGCACTATATCGTGCGACATGTGTTCAATTAAAACCATCACAGTTGGCTTTACTTTCTTTCATTGATCACACCCTCTTTAATATGACACTATTCTGTTGTGATCATAACACTCACCATATCAATGTGGGTCCCATGGCGCACAACCCTTCTCTTATATAACTTCATTACATCAGTCACTGGGACTGTCCACCCTTACATCGCCGTAGACAACCAGCTCACTGGAAATCCAAGGTCGCTACCTAATTGTTTTATACAAATAGTTTTGTATACACTTTGTTTTCTATATAAAAAAAAACACAACATCCCTGGCAACAATGGGTCGTCTATGACTATGATGCACATGAACGTGTGCTGCAACCAACCATACTGTTTGCAGATTGCAGATTACTTGAAATGTATAACTATATTTAGACAATAAAGCCAAAATAAGAGCAGCAAAACAAAACAAAACAAAAATACAATTCCAATAGAAAAGCACATAAAATTTAAAATATTAGTGGAGTTTGCTGTATTTCCCAGGGGGTGGCCTTTGCAGTGCTCATGCAGCCTGCTGGGTGGAACCGAGTTCACGCCAGACCCGATATATACTTCGCTATGACGCCCGAGTATCCACGGCTAAGATCACCCATTGGCGAATGTAGCAACTACCATAAAATCTCGTATTTTTAACACGAAAGTTCGCTCATAAAATCCTCCTCTCGTAACATATAAACCGCCCGACAGATGGATTAGTCGAGTGATTCGGTTCCACCGCCACAGCCGGGTGTTATGGAGGAACCGTGTGAGTGACGTAGCAGGGTTATAGCCCTGCAAATAGAAGCGCGCACTTCACTTCAGCCGCGAACACTTTCTAGACGGAACAGAAATTTAAATTGGGTTGCGTTGCGATAAGTCGTGTTTGATTTAGGAGAAGGTGGGGATATTGACAAGATGGAGGAAATTACCATCCGCTACAAAAGTGTCATAATAGTATATCCTCAAACATTTTTACATAATCATAAATACACAAACACAGTTAAAATACGTGTTTGAGCCGGGGTGCTCACTCCGAAGAGTTTTTTAGTGGACTGTATATATTTGTGTTTGAAACTTACCCCAATGATGTTCGAAGGTGACGTAGCGTAGATAATAGCGACTGGCGGAAAGTGGCCGTCGAGAGAAAGAGATAGAAGAAAGAAACTCGAGTTTAGAAGAGAAAAGAAGGAAAGATGAAAATGCCTGGAAGGCGATCGAACCCAGGACATGCAGCGTCGAGGAAGCAGTCTTGGGCGCAACGAGAGAATAACGAGAGAGAAAACCAACTTGACGTGACCGACGAGGTCGAAGACTGGAACACTAGAAAAATTGAACTTCACGAGATCGAAGCTCGAGCAATACTGACGAGATAAGAGATAAGCAAACGGGCTCTAAACGGGAAAACAGTAAGAGATTACGTGATTGGCCGAAATCGAAACATATGAAATAAATAGACAGTTATACCAACACCGAAAACATACAAAACACCAGCGACGAATAAACGGCGCGAACATACCGCCCACCTAAAATAGACCAATTTTAGATAGGACAATGAGAAATAACAAACTAAGAACTACAAAACCTAAATATAACAACACTCCGAAACGAACGACTAAAGAGAGGGGAGGGTAACTAACTTGTTCACCGGACGGGTGAACACTCCTTTAGACGTGCGAACGGACGCGACTCGGACGACGTTGTCGTTACCGGGGCACACTTGAACCACCCTGCCAATAGGCCAAGATAAAGGGGTAGTGGCGGGTTCTAACACGAAGACGACGTCACCGACCTTGAGATTTGGACACGCGCGCACCCACTTCCCACGCTGCATTTGCGTATGCAGATACTCTCTGGACCAACGCGTCCAGAAGGATTGATGCAGCTGACGGACTTGATGCCAACGAGAAAGGTGAGAAGTAGACTCGGCGATAGCTGTTTCAGGGGGTGCGAGTAGTGAGGTGCCAATCAACAAGTGGGCGGGGGAAAGGTAATCAGGGTTTTCCAGGGGGTCGAACGAAGTGGCACAAAGAGGTCGACTGTTCAACACGGCTTCAATACGTGCAAACAGGGTAGAATACTCCTCGAAATTAAGGGAGGAATCCTTAATTAATCTGTGTAGAAGTAGTTTGGCGGACTTCACTCCAGCTTCCCATAGGCCACCGAAATTAGGGGCGTAAGGGGGGTTGAAATGCCACTGAACATTACGTAGAGCGAGCTTGTCAGCGATAGTAGTTTCAGCTGAGGTGAGAGAATCGTGTATCTCGCGGAGCGTACGGGCAGCACCTACGTAATTACGACCACAGTCGGAATAAATATGCGCGGGGAGGCCACGACGAGCGAGAAACCGATCAAGACAGGCCAGGAAGGCTTCAGTGGATAAGTCCGAGACCAACTCTAGGTGAACAGCCTTAGTGGCCATGCAGATGAACAGGCACAAATAACCCTTGACGATGGGGGCGTTACGGCGGGAACTCGTCTTCACGGAGAAAGGGCCAGCGTAGTCAGTGCCTACGTTGAGGAAAGCGCGTGAAGGCTTAGCGCGAGGTTCAGGCAGCTCAGCCATGATTGGCTGAACAGGCTTGGCGCGGAATTTGAAACAGGTTAAGCAACGTCGAATGCGTTGCCGCAATAAACCGCGTAGAGCAACGATCCAATACATCTGCTGAATGAGAGCTTGCACAGTGCGAGGGCCAGAGTGCAATGACGTGAGATGAAAAGCATCACACAAGAGTGCGGACAGATGAGCTTCTTTGGGAAGCAAGAGCGGATGACGTGCGTCCTCGGGAAGTGAAGAGGAGTGAAGTCTGCCGCCCACCCTGAGAAACCCACGGGAGTCAATGAAGGGTTTGAGGGGGGCGATGCGGTGAGACACGAGCGAGTGTTTCGCCAATTGCTTGAACTCATTGGCGAAATAATGTCGTTGAGTGATGCGTACGAACAAACGCATCGCGTCCTCAAGTTCGGACGGGAGCAGGGGACCAGTGGGGGGAGCAAGCTGACTTCGGCGAGCAAGCAAAATGCGGGAAAACCGTACCACGTGACCAAACACGCGCTTGGCTTTGACGAGCGAGGAGAAGCTTTGCAGCTTAACTAGTAGAGGGTCAACAACGGGGTCAAGACTGATGAGAACTGTGGGATGCGCTTTCAGCTCAGGCACCTCGTGGCTAGGTTCACGCGAGGGGACCGAGCGAGGCCACGTAAAGGGGGGCGAACGCATGAACGGGGGACCAGAGCACCATATGGGATGATTCAACAAGTCCAAGGGGAGAAGTCCCCGAGAGGCACAGTCGGCAGGGTTCTCTTCGGAACGAACGTGAGACCAGTTCAGAGGAGAAGTGGTCTCGAGAATTTCGACAACTCGATTGGCGACGAAAGTCTTAAGCTGGTGCGGGGGGGTAGAGAGCCAGGCAAGTACGATCGTGGAATCGGTATAGAGCAACACTGTTTCTATGTGCAAGGACTCGAGAGCGGGCAGGGCATCTTTCAACACCCGAGACAATAACAATGCGCCACTGAGCTCCAGTTAAGGGACAGTGAGAAGCTTGACGGGCGCGACCTTGCTCCTGCCTCTCAACAATCTGACATGAGATTGCGAGCACGTCTCAACGTGCAAATAGAGAGTAGCAGCATAGGCCTTCTCGGAGGCGTCACAAAACCCCACAAGCCGGTAGGTGGCGTCACTCAAAACAAGGAGGCGCGGAACACTGACATCACTCAACTTGGACACGCTTTCGATGGCAGTGATCCAAGTCTGAGAAAGCGACTCCGGAAGTGATTCGTCCCACTCCACGCGCAAGAGCCAGAGATTCTGCATGAACACTTTCATCCAGGAGAGGAAAGGGGTGAGAAACCCGAGAGGGTCGAATATGCGCGCAATGTAGGAGAGTATGGAACGTTTGGTGACACAACCTTCGAATGGTAGAGTGTGAAAACTGAAGCAATCAGAGCGAGGGTCCCACAACAATCCAAGAATTTTCAGAGTCTGCTCATCGTTAGAGAATACCAGGGGAGTCTCCAGGTGGTCCTGGGGAAGAGCGCTAAGAGCGTCGGGAGAGTTGCTAGCCCATTTGCGAAGTTCGACCCCGGCGCACTGAGTGATCGATTGCAACTCAGCGCGAAGCGCGAGAGCTTCGTCAAGGTCACTGGCACCGGATACTATGTCATCGATGTAG